>VRYO01002778.1:7446759-7620175 GCA_009812075.1 Sialia sialis | reverse complement strand
GATTCTTCAATGAAAAAGGTGCGGCTTATATTCGTGAAACTACTGTACTTTTCAGATGGTCATTACAGCTTCTAGCAGTTGGATCAATACTTATGAATATATAAGCAAATATTAATTTCTTAAATAATTTGACATTATCAATAGTAAATTAAAAAAATATACTTTAAACACATCCATTTCCTGATTTAGTCACATTTCCAACTAATTCATTCAGCCACATTAATTACTGCTGTTAGTTGGTGGTGGTTCTAATTGAGCACAAGGTAATTACAACTCTAAGTACAGTGATCTTACCTATTGTCTTTGATTGGAGATTTTCATTGATTAATTGACTAAAAATGGCTTCTGAAGCCAACATGCCACTTTTCATTGCAGTATGTGTTCCTTTGATCTTGGGAACATTCAAGAGTCCAGGACAGCAACCAATTAATAATCCACCTGGGAATGTGAGTTTGGGTATTGACTGAAGAGAGAACAGAAAGGTGGTTGTTTTGTTCTTGTTTGTTAAAATGAAAATAACATTCTGGAAATTAAGCTGGCATAAGGTTTGAGTGTCCCTTCCATTTTCAGACTTGGCATGTGCACTCTCTAAACATTCACTGTCGATGGTCTCTTAGGAGCTCGAGATGACCACCTGTGTATGTTTAAAAGTCTCACTTGCCCAGCCCGAGAACCAAAGAAGGAGTCAGGAGTCGTCACCTGCAGTTTCCGAAGTTGTTTATTTTATCTTATCTAACAAATCCTTTACCTGACCAGCTGAGGTAGGTTCAGCACGTCAGTCCAAGGTACCCTGCCTGCCTTCAGGACAGTATTGTTTTTTTATGCTACAAACTATGTGAACATTATTTGCAGTTATCTTCCAATACCTATCACCTATATTGTACAGTCTTGTTCTACTCTAAACCAATCCAAAAGTGCCACAAAGAAGGAGAAAGAAGGACAGAACATGCCCAAATTCCTCCATCTTGACCCTGAACCCCTGTTCTAAAAAATCTTAAAATTTTACTTTTTCACCCTGTGATAAACTAACTTACATTCTACTTAGTTTTTGTGAATTGAAACTCTTCATACAAAGGTGGTAACTTTTCCCATGGGTTGCAGGGGTCTTAGGCTCTGTGCCAAGGTTTCTGGGCCCCCTGCCAGGTGTTTAAGCCATCCAGAGGGATGTCCTGGGTTCTGACAATTCACCAGTTACTCCACTTACAGAATTTGAGTATAGTATGCATATAGGAACCCAGACACTGAGTTGGGCTGAGTATGAAAGTGACATTTTCCTTATATCCTTTCTCCAGCTGCTTTATCTGCAGCAAAACTCCAGTATATCACCCACTGATACGGTTTTCCTCCTTCAAGCTCAAGTGAATTTTTTAAAATACAAAAACCCCATTTGTTTCCCTGATTTCCACACAGTAAATTCTACTCATCTCACAGTGCTTTTTTTCTGCAAATCTTTTTCTGTGAAGCTGCACAATGCTATCATGCCTGTCCCCCTCCTCCTTATTTTAGAACTTGTTCACCACCAACAAATTTATATATTTTGGTGCAAAATCACCATCTTACTCCCATTCTGTAAGCATAATGTCATAGAGTATAATCAACTCACAAATCTAAGACAGCCAAGATGATTTGCATATAGTATTGTCTACCAATAGTATATAGGTCAATAGTATTAATATACTATGCTACAACTATATTAACTAAGGAATACCTCAATTACCAAAATGATTTTAGACTGGGAACAGCTTCAAAATGCAGACTGACTGCAGAACTTTGAGAAGAATGCTCTGATTAAAGCCTAAGTCACAAATTGCTGAAGGTAAGTTCTGAACATACCCTTCCTCCGCTAGCATCCTGCTTTTATTAAAACTGTATGAAAGAATTCATTTTGCAGTAACCTAAACAAGTAGCTGAATTTCATTAAAAATAATCAAAAAGTATATCACTTAGAATTTAAGATAATCCAAACCAAATGCTTTGTTTCTTCTTCTTGTTCAATTGTTACCTCTTTACTAGTCACCCAGGACTGCTTACTTTTGTATAGTCATATAGCAATCACTAAAAAAAGTTATATTACACAGCATTTCCTCTGCGTTTTGTGTAAATTGTTTAATCAGAGACGTAGTGATTTGATTCACAGGAAAGCTAATTCAGCCTGAAAACACAACTACAACTTACTTTTCTGGAACAAGAAGTTTTAAGTTCAGCTACATAACACTATTTCAAAATGATTACGTATGTAGGATGTTCTCTCTTTTCACAGAAAACAGCCATTCTGTGTTATCTATTAGGATTCAATGGTGCAGCACTGACATAAGCATAGAAAGACTTCCTGACCGACTCTGAATTGCATAGAAAGATGATAATCAAGTGCTTTTCTTTTGCAACCACTGTTTCACGTAATATGAACACAGTGACCCAAATACTGCTAAAGAACAAATGAGATTAAAGATGAGTAATGCAACACCAAAGGTAGCACATACTGCAGCTTTGGTAGTAATTCTCATTATTAGTACTATGGCACTTGGTGCCTGCTTGTACAGTCAGTGGAAGAAACACATCATGCCCCTAAGATGCAGACACAAAACAAGACTGCTTTAGAGAAGGGGAGACACTCGCTGCCTGCAGAGTCTTTCCTGCCAGGAAACCTCATGTTCTTCCTCCCTTTAGCTCAAATCATGGCTTAACTTAAATGGGTTGTCAATGATGCCTCGGGTTTTAGCTTTTATATTTTTCAGATTCTCTGCTGCTTATGGTGTAACTCTGAAACTTCATATTAGGTGTTAGTAAGTTCTCTTCACAGGGTAGCTAAACAAAACACTCCCTTCCTAGCTAGAAAATCAAGGGCAACTGGTAATCAAAAAGCAAAAACAACGGTGAGGGAAATGGAGCAAGCCAGGGTGTTGAGACTTCATAGCCTGGAGCTGTGGTTGGACAATTGACTCCAACATGTGGATGAACCAAAACTTGTAAAAAACTCGCAACCAGGATTCATCTTGGATTTGATTTGGGTGTAGCATTGGCTGGGCTCTTGCACTGCCCAAAGCATATCCTTCTAATAAATACCTATTTTATTCCTTTTGCTCTGTCTAGTCTCTCTTCCAGGTCAGTCTTTCCAGGCATCAATTCTGGAAACCCAGAACTGGTATAAAGGTTTCTTCTCCTGATATTCATAGCATACATTGCTCAAGAACTGTTAATACCTTTTTTCTCACAAAACGCTTAACCCTTGCAAAAGTTTTTGATAAAAGAGACACAAAATAAAATTGTTTTGCAATTTTAACAAACATAAGAAATAGACCTACAGAGATTAAGTTACTAAACTCTGATCTTTCCTTCCATGTATGTTTAAAAACATGTGCAGTCTCTCTCCCCTTCACTCTGTGCTACAGACTGAACATCATGGTCATAAGGTTATCTATAAGAAAAAAGCTGAGGTTGATGGTAACTCTATACACCATCTGATGCAATTCTGTCACCAAAATAAAAAATTAGCTTACATTAAGAAAATATGCCTGGACTACAGTGATAAAAATGAGTCAAACTGCTATAGTTATTAATCAGAGTAACACATGCAAAAGACTAATCTTAAAACTCTTCGTAAGTGAATCATCAATAAAGCTTTTTTTTTTATTAAGCCATTTATTAAAAAAAGTCTTTTAGAAGAGTGACTTCATGATCACCTAGACTAATCTATCTACAGGAATAATAAAAAAACCCAACAAATCACCACCAAAAAACCAACAAAGCAAAACGTGTTTTTATAATAGGAACAATGTGAAGTAAGGACATATTGGTTTAAATCCAACAAGAATGTCCAACGATGAGGCAGAGATTGCAAGATCTGCAGTTCTACTGTGTAACTTAGCACAATGTCTGTGAGTTAAAAAATACTGTGTTCTTTCAGCTATAGGTTTTGAGTATGAGGAGGGTGCAACTAAAGGCACAATCTGGCTAGTTCACCAAAGCCAGAAATTCAATGACTATGTGTGATAGAGAAACCAGTGCACTGGGTGGAAAAAGAAGCCCCTCTTGCATAAAAGTCTAGATTAAAACATCTTGGTATTTTGCATCGTATCTGTGTTAATAATGGAGTGGCAATGATTTTTGAAACAAGCCAGTAACACAGCTGTGTTACAATGTGATATGACTTATTTCCACTGCAGAATGGACAAAATCAATGCTCAGACTGATTGAAAGTGCAGCATGGGTGTAATCAAGAAGTTGCGTCCTTAACCCACATGACTCACTGCCAGGAATGCACACTGGGGTCAATCCTAACTCCACATGACTGACAGGACTGACGCTGTGACGAAATTCTGCTTGTATTGCAAAAATTGTGTGAAGCCACATTTATACTAAGAAGAGGTTCAAAAAGGAAAGGCAAAGTAGTCAGAAGGCAGAGTGGCATGGCCTCACACACAGGCTGCAGATCATGAACATTCAGGCTAGTGTTAAGATCCAAACTGAAAGGAGCATCTGGAAAATGGATTGGGAGTACAGAACATACTGCCATACCCTGTGTTTCAAGATGAGAAGTTAACAGTTGAAAGTACTTTAAAACTGTTAAATATAAAATCCAGAGCATTTTTTGTAAGCTTTTCCAGCCCCTTCAAGTGACCCTAAGTCTTGATGAATATATTCAAAATTGTACCTTTTACACTACTTAAGTTATCAAAATGAACAAAGTATTCCACCTCCCAAAAACACAGAAATTCAAAGTTGCACCTGAAAGAAACTCAGTATTTGTACTTGAAGAAGTAAAGATTTACCTGCCAAACAACATTACAATTTCAGCACCATCAGTGACTTAAGAGTCAAGCACTGAAAAGGAGTTCCTTTGGCTGGGATATACAAGGAATTTGGAAGACCCCACAGGAAAAAATCGGTGGTACTACCTTGTCTTCCTGAAGATTCCAGACAAAACAAAAGATTGTCTGCGGCATCTTTGCTGCTGAATATACTTGACTGCAATATAAATTCCACTTCACTGGCTGCTCATGGCTTGGACAAACACTCTGCTGGGTAAAAAACTCCCTGGATGTTTGGGCTTAGAGAACGTTGGTGAATGGAATTGCATCCAGTTGGCAGCCAGTCACTAGTGGGGTTCCCCAGGGCTCAGTACTGGGGCCAGACTTAGTTACAGTAATTTCACGATTATAAGCCGCACCTTTTTCATTGAAGAATCCAGCCTACCCCAGTAGTGCGGCTAATCATCAGGTGCGGCTTATTTATGGACAAATCCCAGTGAAATGCCAACCCAGAAGTGAGAGCGGGCTGGGGACGGTGCCTGGGGCTGCCTTTAAAGGCTTTGCTGGTCTATGAAAACTGTTGCAACTTGAGCACCTGACACCAAACCCAGCGCTGGAGCGATTCTGTTACTAACTTGTTACTTTGTCGCACATGGATCCTCACTTAAAAAAAAAAAGTGCAGCTTATATTCGGGTGCAGCTTATATATGGAGAAATCCCGTGGTCTGTCCAGCTACCTGGATGTGCGGCTTATAATCAGGTGCGGCTTATAATTGTGAAATTACTGTAATATCTTTATCAATAACCTGAACAAAGGGATTGAGTGCACCCTCAGTCAGTGTGCAGGGAGCACAAAGCTGTGTGGGAATGTTGATCTGCTGAAGAAGGATTTGGACAGGATTGATCTATGGACCAAGGCCTATTATACTGACAACCAGTAAGGCAAGGGCTGTGTTCTGTCCTTGGGTTGCAACAGCCGCATGCAGTGCCTTAAGCTTGGGGCAGTGACTGGAAAACTGCCCAGCAAAAGGGACATGGGGAGGCCTGCCAGCTGAACATGAGCCAGCATGTGGCCAGGTGGCCAAGAAGGCCAATGGTATTCTAGCTTGGATCACAAATAACGTGGCCAACAGGACCAGGACAGTGATTATTCCCCTGTAGTCAGCATTGGTGATGCTTTATCTTGAATTCTTTGCCCAGTTTTGGGCCCCTCACAAGACACTGAAGTATTGGAATGTGTCCAGAGAAGGGCAACAGAGTTCAAGAAGGGCCTGGAGCTCAGGTCTTATGATGAACAGCCGAGAGTGTCCAGCTTGGAGTTCTGTCTGGAGTAAAGGAGGCTCAGGGGAGACCTTATTGCTTGCTATAACCTTCTGAAAGGAGGGTGCACAGAGGGGTGGGTCAGTCTCTTCTCCTAAGTAACAAGTGACAGGAAGAGAGGAAAGGGGTTTAAGTTGTGCCACAGGAGGTTTTGATTGGATATTAGGAAAAATATCTTCACGGGAAGGGTTGTCAAGCACAAGCTGCCCAGGGAAGTGGTTGAGTTACCATCCCCAGATAAGACATATAGATGTGGCACTTAGGGACGTGGTTTAGTGGTGGACTTGGCAGTGATGGACTAGTTATTAGACTCAATGTAAATGGTATTTTACAATCTAAATGTTTCTATAATTCTGTATTTCATTTAGAAAATAAAATGATTATGTCAGAAGATTTTCAGTATGACAGAGCCAAAGTCTAGCAAATCTCAGCAGCCAGTACCCAGCAAGACAAGAAGGTTTTTCTGTCCGGCAGAACATTTGGTATAGCATGCAACCCAAATGTGTAGCACTAAATACATGGCTAGAGAGAACTCAAAGATATAAGCTTTCTGAAAAAAATTACCTGGATACCACCTTCATTTAACGCTCTGGCACCATAGGCAATCCTTGTTCCACCCTCCAAAGTAGGCTGGATACTAGGATGATGCTTCCATCTCTGAAATTCCCTAAATGGATTCAAATAGGGATTTTGATAATCTAAACCCACCTTAAAAAAAAGAAAAAATGCACATTAATAAAAATAAGGTAAGAAATTTGAAATTAAAACAATTGCATATTACCACATCAAGTCTTTATACTAAAGCAACCCCAGGATCTTTCTACTTAAATTACTGCCAAAAATACATTCTATTAATGGTACAGCAGAAGCAAATCCAAAAATTTGCTGCTACAAGTCTGCTCTTGTCTCTACCTGAAATACATTGTAACCTCCTTTCAGATGTCTTTGGCATTAAAAGGATTAAGCATGACTTAATGGGTGGGAAAAGCAGCAAAACTTGTTTTAAATTTGTGTTTCACATCTCTGCCCTAAAAAAGCTGAAAAAAAAAGAGGTAAACAATTATTTTTTGATTGTTATGTCCTTGTGCTCTCATACTTTAAACAGTTCTTCAAATTGTTTAGTAGTCAATTATAATTTCCAATTAGGTGAGCCATTGTAATAAAGCACAAGGGAGCAATGATGAAAGCAGAAAACAGGGTAAAAAATATTGCGAGTGGGCTGGATACCCAGGACTCTTATGCATTTGAGAATTTGTCCAAATATATACTCTGCATTTCCGATCTTTAAGATACTCTTTAAAAAGAATTCTCTTGCTGAATTTTTCTCTTTTGAGAAAGGGATTATTTCTGGTTCCTGTGAGCTTTATTGGAGAAAAGTAACAAAATACACCATGAGTCAGTAGCAATTAAGACTTTGGTATCTGTGGCAGCTCACTGCTTTTAGAGCAGTGCTTGCATCTGCATTGCTGACAAGACAAAATTAATGAACAAGTTTCAAAATAAGGGTAAAATAACCCTACTACAGGAATAATCTCAGACTGAAATAGGTATAAAGCTCAAAGACAAAAAAAGTGATTGTGTGTTCACACAAAAGTTGATTTTTTTTTCTTCTCTGGAGAGAATATGAACATTACTGTTTACTTACCATTCTCTCCGAGAATCAGAGCTCTCAGCCCCTCTAAAATCAAACAGGATCTGAATATTTGAATACTTACTAATTCCAATACTGGAAATCTGTACAGGACAAGTATGTGTGTCTGAGAAAGCTAACAAGTTTATTTCTACGCTTCTTACAAAGTTAGATAAAAACACACTCTATAATCCTTCTGAAATCTAGGAGACAGATGTGTCAGCTCAGTTCCATGCTGCTTAAAGTCCAATTTGTATGCTTGACTCTTACAACATCTGTATTGAAGCACGTGCGTAGGGTAAATAGTGAATTTTTCGTTTTGAACTGCAGGTAATAGAGAATATTTCCAATCCTTGCTCCTTGCATTACCTGGCTGCCAGAATGACACCAGATTATCTCTAGTAATCTCACTGCTTCTGATAAAGTGGCAATAAGCAGGAAGAAGCTGCCTGCCCAATTCAGAAAGGCAGTTGCTAAGGAGGGCAATGCCCACAGGGGTGGAGAATGCCAAAAACAAAGTGAAGAGCTCAAAATTACAGGGACATTGCTTGTAGCTCTGCAGTGCTTCTACTTACTATGCTTCTCTCAAAAAGTGGAGTTACACATAAGGTTGACACATGAATTAGGAAATGGAACTGTACAAAGTGATTTAGATTTCCTAACTTACAAGAATTTTTTGAGCACAGTTTTGATTAGTCATTTGGTTTTGCCCTTACCAAAATTTGTTTGGTTTGCTAAGAAATTATTCGTAAGTTTTCTAATTGGTTTCAATAAGAGACACTGGATTAATGACATATTAATATGACAAATTAGCCTTCCCTAGAATGGGCATAAGCCCACTTAAGACTGAAAAAGGACTGAATTCCAATTCTTGTATTTACATTTTTCTCTGTAAAACAGAGAAAAGAAACTGCATAATATGAAGATCAAACAACAAGCAAAAATGAAAAAACTAGCTTTACTTACCACAAATCCAAGAGCAACTAAAGGCTCATGCTCATTTAAGTGATAAAGAAAGGATCCTCCATATGTATGTCTGTCTAAAGGCCATCCTACAGTATGTTCCACTCTTCCTGGTTTCCATTTCTTTTCATCAATAGTCCATAACTGAAATTAAGATGACCAAAATATTACTTCAGATTGCAAGGTAATGGCCTTTCAATAATATATTAAAAGACAAACACACAATTACATATAGGGGAAATTTAATTTACTCCTATGAGCAATGCAAAAATTCATACAGCAAAATACCAACCGTTCAGTATAATTTTTTGCATTACCATTTAAGATTTTCCCAATACCTCTCTCTCTTTAAATGCTGTGTGTCAGAAAATGTGACTCAGACTTCAGCACTACACCCAAAATTTTTATTCAACCACAAGATTCCTACTATTAGTGACTTTGACAGATACTTCTGCCACAGAATGAAAGGCTTATGTTGGCTTTTTTTCTTGAAAGTATTATTTTTTCATATGATTCTATGAATTATCTTGTGAGTTTTTCAAGGTCAGGACAAAGCAATACGCCTGAGTTGATCTAAAAATTTTCTGTCATGCAAATTGTCTCATCTCTGCTGTCTCCTACAAATTTTCAGTGCTCCACTGACCCATGATGAACTCAGAGAAGCATTTTCATGTTTTCAGGAGCGAGTCCATTTTCTGCTCATTTCACAGAACATCTTTGCACCATGGAGGTATGTGCCAAGCACAGTCTAATGACAGGAGGGCAGTTGAGCCCCGTAAGATCAGCTCAAGCACAGAGGGCACATCTACAATAATGTTCCAGTTTAGAATAAAGAGCACATTTTTTGAGCAGGACTTCTGATTCTTCCCACTTACTGTGCTTTGACTCGCATCATACAGATGCCATGGGAGGCATGAACTGGATTCCTTCAACGTAAACTAAAAGACAGGGTCCTAAAAGTCCATCTAAAGCATTCCAGTCATGAAAGGGCACTCTGTCTATGCTCTAGATCACAGCTAGTCCAAAGTAAAAATAAACATGAGGCATGCATATTACGGATATCAGCTCATCAGCACCAACTACTTCAGATCCACTCCTACTGGACTGCACCATTTGCTAAAGTAAATACAGTCTCATCTGGAAGCAAGGGAAGTCTACAGGAAAACCCTTCTTTAATGACAATTTCAGTATTAGACACTATAACTAAGATTATGTCATATTTACAGAGTGGCTATTCTCTACAGAAGTTTAAACTAATAATTTAACAAGTATTTTGTAGCTGTAAGCACATACTAAAGTAATAAATATGTTATAGTCAAAACACTGAACATATTCTAAAATAATACAGCTCTTTTTAATGAGTGATATTTCCTGAATATAGAGTATTTTAAAAAGGAAACCTCATTCCTGTAACGATTTTATATGCCCAATGAAGGGAGGTAAAGGCTCATCCAGAGGTGCTTTAGAGACCACGATTCATCATCTAAAACAGCTCTCCTCTCTCACTTTCACTAACATACAGAAAGCCCATAGAAATTATTTTCTTTCTTCCTCATATAAGAAACCCCCGCAAAATTAGGCAGCACAAATCCCTCTCTCATTTAGTACAAGTACAGAAAACAGATTTCACAAACGACTGTAATTTGAAAATGTTAACAGAAAAGATACATAGGTACCTCTAGATATAACAGATACAAGAGAAGCAGTAGCTGAAATGAACAGTCATGACATTCAGGGAGCATCATATCAGCTTCAGAACAGCAAAGATTCCAAAGTCTGAAAGTGTAACTCAAATTCTTTAATTCTTATGTCTTACACAAATTAGCTAGAAAGCAAACAGAATCTACCTTAGTCTTATGGCTTTTTCTTTAATTGTTAAAATTATGCAAGCAATACCTCTTTCAATCCAATGCCATAGCTCTGGGGTTGACAATTCTCCCTTAGATTGTATTTTTTGTACAGCTGTTTTGCTAGATGCCCATGACAACCTTCAGCAAAGACTGTGACCTTAGCATGGAGTTCCAAGCCTCTTTCAAAGGTAGCCTGCAAAAGTACAGTATTTAATCAGCAATTAGGTCTGTGCAACACCAAACCCACATTAAGAAAATGGAGAGTAATGAAGTGATTTTACACTGCTTGGTAACACAGCTCAGAACCTACAAATCATTGCAAATTATGGTTCTAGTTCAGCTGTCTTTTCCACCTAACCATGACACATCCCTGGCAAGTCTTGGAAGGGGATTCCAGTAAAGCAGCCCCACAGTGAATTGCAACTTGTCACTGAAAAAGAGAATCTTTCCAGATCAGAGGGCATTTATATAAAATCTGCTCATTCAAAAGGTGCAAAAAAACTCTGACAAATGAAGAATCTTTACCTGTAACATCAGACTTTTATTTTTCCTCATGAAGTCACATTACAATAAAATGTGGCGTGTGTGTGCCCCAACACGTATGACATAGACTAGACAGAACTACCATATCTGAAAAACCTTAATAACCCCTGCTCTCAAAAGGACCCACTACTTCAGAATTAGTGACGTTACTCCAATCTGGCATGTTAAAACATACAAAAAATTAAACTAAATAAAATACAACTATAAAAAATTCTCATTAAAAATTCCAACGAGACTGAGAACCAGGTAACAGGAAGTGACATACTGCTGTAGGAGTAAATCACCTGCATCCATGAGCACACTGGACAAGAATATAGATTATGTTTACAAATTTTCTAGAACAAAAAAAGCTTGATTACAATCCAAGTTTAATGTTGAAAAAAACAAAGTAAACAGTTTTGGATTAAACTCTACTGCAATACCCAATTAAACCATCTCAAGGTTAGCCAGCACAGGTTCAAAAGAAGCTTACTGCTTTGGCTTTGAATTGTGTCTCAGGTGCAATCTGCTTGTAACTTACAAATGAAAATGTTCCCTCTCTCAGGTGCAATCTGCTTGTAACTTACAAATGAAAATGTTCCCTCAAGCTGAGAATTACATTTAAACAGGAGTCATGGGATTCTGTGAATGTTTTTGTATTTCTGACTGTCAGTGTGAACATGAATTAATTTTACAAAATACTAAGAGTTACATCTTGAATATATAATGTCCACTTTGAAGAAGCTTTATATAAAATAAATTGACCACAACTCCACATTGTAAATATTAGAAATTCATTAATTTGAAACATTTCAGTAATGTGACAGAGTTGTATTTCACAGTTAACAACCTTCTCCAGTATCTACACAAGAATCAATGTGCAACTTTCTACAATGTATTTTTACCACTGTCATTTCTATTTTACCTGAGCCTTTATGCACTAGAGGTAGTACCAGCTGACCTGACAGCTAAAAAAAACTTGAATTAAGTGATAGTGCAGTAAAAAAAGCTGCAGTAGAGGCACACTTGTTATGTACATTAAAGAAGTTGAGACACATTGTCCCAGAACAAATGGGGAAAATAAAAGAATCTATGTTTTGAGGATGTTAAGAAACACACCTAAAATTGTTCCTACCCTTCTTAAAACAAACCCAAACTCCCAATGAAGCTTCATTGCAGCAGGAACTGTACATGATACTTATGCCACCTTTTGGACAAAGCCTGCACTGGAAACCAAGAGCGTGTCTGTTTCCTACAGCAGATACACAATATTACACTGGAAAAAATACATTACTCCTCCACTGGCTATATTGTCTCAAAACAAGAACGAATCTTTTCTTCTCACTCCCTACCTTAAATGGGGAAAAATAGCCCATGCTTAATGTGAAAGCGAATACTTCTTTGAAATCCTAAGAAACTAGAATGAAACTTTATAAAAAAAAGAAAATAAATGTTAAGAAAGAACTTGTACTTCTAATTTATGCAGTCAAATAATTCTATGTGAAAGTTGTTCCAAATAACTCTGAGGTGCCACATTTTCCCAACATATTATACAGGGAAACAGCCCACTTAGGGCAGGTTCTGGATTCCAATGAAAAAAGAAAAAATCCAAGTCTGACATTTAGGGCAGGTAGTCTCCTCCTGGATGCAGAAACATGAGCAACCAGCATAAAGGTATAAAGACTCTGTGTGTACCTTGACCCAACTAGGTAGGCAGACTGTCAGTAAGTGCAACTGCAGCTGTATATATCAAGGAAACCAAGCCAGCCAGAAGCACACTCTCTTACATGTTGCCAGTTACCAGATTGATTAAAGCTTTCTATTTCACCTTTGGATGTTTTTTCCAGGAGTTCCTGGAGCTCTTACCCTTGTTTCCAGATTTCACATATGCCAAAACAGCCTTACATAATCTCCCTCACAAAAACTTTTCTGGAAAGGCTTTTCTACTAATCTCGGAAAAATTTTACAATGTTCTGAGACCAGAACTTTCACAGGTAATCAATGCAATTAAATAGAGAGGGAGGACAGGTACTGCCTTTTACAACTGTTCTTGTGCTGCAGCAAGACTACTGATGGCAGCAGAAGACATATCATATTTTCCATAGTAAGACCTCTAGTTATGGGGAAGATAGATACTTACTTTAGGTGCTCCATCCTTCTGAATGCCTACATCATTAGTTGCTATCCCTTTCACGCTACCATCTTCATGAAAAAGTACCTTTGGAAACATTTAAACAAGCAAACAAAAACATTGTAATGAGACTGTACTTTGAATCTATTCATTAAAAGTTCTAAAGCAGAACTTCTAAGCAGTATGACTTAAATGATCAAACATGAGGATTATATATTTATTCACATACTGTATGATGCACTTGCACTTTGCTGGATCTAAGCCATGGAACTTAGACAGAGAAACACAGTTTTCACAATACATATCAATTAAAAGGAATGTTGCACATGTACAAATAATCATGATTGCACTGAAGGGGGTTCCAAAGCCACTTTTCATAAATATACATTGATGTCATTAGTACCTCAGCTGCTGCATAGCCTGGATATATCTCAACACCCAAAGCTTCTGCTTGTTCACCTAGCCAACTCACAAGGTGGCCCAGACGTACTATGTAATTTCCATGATTAACCATTGGAAGTCCTAGGCAAAAAAAGACACACACATATAAAACATCAGACACTAAGCAAAATAACCAAAGTTGTATACAGCAGATGTCACATCTACAGCTACTATCTTCAAGGTAATCTCATGAGTTATCAGAGCCATCACCTACGCAGGGTGTATCACTGCAACATATTATATTCTACATACACTTGCTGCACTACACCAAATCAAACTTGTTTTGATTAATGGAAAATTTAAAAAAGACACAGAAGAAGCTGACTCTCTTCTCCCTCACTAAACTTTACCTGGAAGAATTGGTACTGGAATCCGAGATGTCTCTGTTAGAATTCCAAACTTGTCTTCAGTTACAGGAGTATTAAGGGGAGCCTACAAAAAATAAAATAGAAGAAGTAGAGAATTATGTCTTACTAGTCAATCCAACAGAAACAACAAAATTAAACAATCAAACTGGCAGTTAAGTACAGGTTTAGTATAGCACTTCTATAAGAAGGCATCACAAGAGAGAAGATAAAGTACTTTATGAGGCAGTCATCAGGCAAGAATCAACAAAACTACTGAGGTTTAAAAAAATATGGCTTTGCAATTAACATTTATTGTACACAGGTCTGTAGTACATCATTATAGATCTTTTTAAAGACGGCAGCTCCACTAGCAGATTTATCACCATAAGGCAGAGTCGACGGCCAACTTCTTGCAGCTCTCAGGTGATAGCAGGCAGCTGGCTACAAGTCAGATGGCTGCTCTGGGACCTCCCTCCTAAAATCATCTCAGGCCTTTGTTACACCACAGTGTCTTTACAGAAGTCAGTGAACTCTGTGCCATTTCCATGAAGAGCTATTGTACAGATCCAACAAGTCTATCACTGGTAAGGTGCCAAACATCTTCCTGTTTGTACACAGGAGCTGGATTTTGCACAAAGGCAGCAAGTGCAGGGCACCCCAGGCTGCACCAGACATATTGTGTATATGCAGTAAGACTACTACAGAAAAGAGCAAAGGCCACAGCGTATCTGTGTAGACAGAAAACTTTTAGCATTGTTGAACTACAGGAAACAGACTAAAAAGCAGGTACCCATTTTTGTTTTGTTCCATCTATGTCTTTTAAAATTGTGCTTATTACTAATGGTACCAGGTACTAACTCATACCAGAATGAGTCCATATGAAGTTCATTACTATCTAGTACATACCCCTCGCTCTTTCCAATCTGGAAAGAGTTCTTCTAAGGACCTTGGCTCGATACAAGCACCAGACAATGTATGTGCACCAATCTGAGAAGCCTTTTCCACCAGGCAAACGCGCACTTCTTTGCTGTGCTCAGCAGCCAACTGTTTGAGTCGAATGGCTGCAGAAAGGCCTGCAGGGCCTGCTCCAACAACGACAACATCAGCTTCCTCTGCAAATCTTTCCATGTTTACCCCTTCAATAGAAAAAATAGTAATAACATAAGCAAATCTCCAATTTCTTCCAACCTCTCTCTCACTAAACCTAAACTCTCATGGTAAGAACTGAAATAATCAAGCGGATACTCACTGAACAGAACTAAATCCTGTTGTGATAATCACTAAACCAAAAGCTGCTTGCATATTTTCTGTATGAAAACAGGCATAAAATTTCTTCTGATACTATTTTATAGCACTAAAGACACTCATTGTGAGACAGCAAGCAAAATTTTAATTTGAAATATCAGTACTGTATTTAAGCATAGAGAATTTTATAAAGAGAAAAACACAGCAACACATTTTAGTGTCTTTAAAACTCAGCAATGACAATATAGCAGCCTTTAAAGAATGCAATGTGTTTACCTTCCCATCGTTTGTCTTTGTCCCGAGGATGAATTGTGTAATGTGTAGTTATGCGAGGCACAGAGGCAGTAGAGGCACATCGTGAGACATGAAGTGATAGAAGACAATCTTTCTTTATCAGCTTTAGAGCATGAAAGCACTGACGTGCTGCAAAAACCAGAAACAACTTTGTCAAATCAGCAGTTTTCCAAATTTTTCAGAATTTCAGAGATGCAAGTAATACAACAAATATGACAGTTTCCCCCTCCCAAAGGCTGCCAGGTGATATGAAGATGAAGAACAATAAACACAGATTTTTAAATTTTCATGTTGGGAGGATGTGGTGTAATTTTTTATGAGGAAAAAAAGAAGCAGTTTCCCCTTTAAGCATTCTTTACTCAGTACACAGGCCAGCCATGCACAGCTGACATAGGATAATATGCATATATGCATGTAAACACATTTTAAGGTCTGATTTAATTTTGAACTTCAAAAGGTTTATTTCAGACTGCATTAATAGTGACCAAACAATGGCAGAAACAGGACATGCAAGTTTAGCTCTGACATCTCCACATATATTGAGACACACAACTTGGGCTACTAATACAAGACAGTTCATCTAAAATACATGCTGTAGTCTAGAGTAAAAGCACAGACTTGAACCTAAGTGTGCTTAGCCAAAGCTAGAACAGTAGATACAGGTAACTTTTAGCTTTGCTGCAGATACAGTAATTGTTGCAAGAAGAAATCAGAATTTCTTTGTAAGCAAAGGGATGAAAAATAGTTTCAAATTATCAAACTAGGACTCTTTTCAGAGGGCTATTACATGTCATCATTTTCAACTTTTAGAAACAAATAATAAGTGTGTGTGATTTGTAATAAAAAACCTAGTATGGTTAGTACGAAAACTAGTCATAAAGGTCTGTGAATTAATGGACCTTGATTAATAATTTTCCTTCCCTAATAAATTCTCTATTTTCAAGGATGAAGAGGAATAATACCATATTTAAAGTGGAGTATTTCTGTAAAACTACATAAATAACCAGCATGCTATGACTGAAATGTTTAGTTGAGAATGGCAACTAGCAAGGCCAGCATAAACACCCTGTGTCATAACCTTGCCTGGTGACACTTAGGACAGAGGTGTCTATATGTAAGGTAGCAAGTATTTTCCACGTTGGTTCCTTAACAGGAATTCTATACCTAACCAACATAACATAAAAGCTATTATCATACCACCTCATGATTCTCAGCTATCCTTTGCCTGCAACCAGGGAGCATCTGAGAACAAATACTCTATAACGTTGATAACAACCACATCCATGTATATTATGAAACGGTAACTTAACCTTCAGTATTTTTTTTCTTATTGGGCCATAACTGATGGTACTAAGAGTCACACAGCGTATTTAAGAAAAATAATAATTATTTTGCACATATGCAAAAGAAGTGAAACTCTGCTCTGAACATGTCTGATAATAACAAAGGTGAGTGCAAACGCTAGATAGGCAGATTGGGCCACAACACTACTGAGACCTCACGGACTCGGAAAGCGATGGGAAACGCCTGCACGAGCCAGGCAATGCCCAAGGAGAAACTTTGCGGCAGCTCTTTAGTAACAGCTGTCGGGATGCTGTCTCCACAACTACTACCCAAGTAAGGGCACTCGTTCCACTGCCTTATTTCACCCCTTAAAGCAGGTGACACCCAGCGTCGCTCAGAACACCCGCCCAGGTAAATAACCCCGGTCAGTACCACAGGGCCAGGGCCGGGCAGCGCTCCCCCACAGCGCTGTCCTCCCGCCCTCGGGCGCACAGAGGCCCCGGGCCGGGGCAGCCACAGGGTCCCGGCCCGCCGGCCCCGCTCCGGCCCCGCGTCCGCCCGGACACTGGGATGACCCATCCGCGACCTTTGCTCTGCCTCGGCGCTGTGCCAGCCGCCGGCTCCACATGCCGCGCCGAGCGGCCGCCCCATCCCAGCGCGGGCCAGCCCAGCACGAGCGGCGGCCCCGAGCCCGGGCCCTGGGCCCTCCAGTCGGGCCTAGCGCGTTACCTCGGCCGGCGGAGGAGCAGCAGTAGAGCAGCATCGCAGTAGCAGCCCCCGGGCACTATCCACTTCCCGCAACAGCCCTGCACGCACCCCGCCAACCTCGGTCCCGCCGCGCCTGCGCGCCCAGCCGCGGGTCGGGTCGGGTCGGGTCCGCCCCGTCCCGTCCCGGCAGCAGAACTACAGCTCCCAGCGCTGCCTTCGGAGGGTGGGGGG
The DNA here is from genome assembly GCA_009812075.1 of Sialia sialis. Taxonomy (NCBI): domain Eukaryota; kingdom Metazoa; phylum Chordata; class Aves; order Passeriformes; family Turdidae; genus Sialia; species Sialia sialis. Next base: position 7,602,461 of record VRYO01002778.1, on the reverse strand, counting down.
ATGTGACCGCTGCCGACCCATCCGCAGCCCCGCGGCGCTCGGCGGGAGCGGGGCTGGGCGCGCCGTGGGCGGTGCTCGGGTGGGAGGCGCTCCCGGCGCGGGAGAGCCGAGCGTAACATGGCCGAGGCGGGGCTGCTGCTGCCCGAGGGATTGCCCGGCGCCGAGCCGCGGAGGGTCCGCGGCGGGAGCGAGGGGTCGGGGCCGCCGGAGCTGCCCGGCTGCGACACGCAGGAGCTGCTGCAGGAGGTGGAGATGCAGATCGGCGACGTGAGTGCGGCGCGCTGCCCTCGGGCGGCTCCGGGGCCCCCTCGGGGACGGTGCCGGGCGCCGGCGACCCCCAACCTCTCTGCCCTCCCTCCAGGCCGCCTTTTCGCTGGCGAAGATCCTGGAGGCGACGTCGGCCGTGTCGGCCCAGGTGGAGGAGCTGGCCACCAAGTGCTCGGAGAACGCCCGGTTCCTCAGGACGTGGCGGGACCTGCTGAAGGAGGGCTACGAGTCCCTGAAGCCCAGCGGCTGACGCTGGCTCTGCCCGCCAAGCTGCCCGCTGCGGCGGGGCTCTTTTCGACCGCCTTTTTGGGAGCTCACGTGGAGTTTTGTTTTTCCCCCAGAGTTCTTTCACAAATATTTGAGGGCTCTCATATGGATTTTTTATGTTAGTCTACCGAACTTTGTTTAGGGAATCAGTTTTGACTTTTAGGTTCTTCGTAGAAGCTCAAGCGATCTCAATACTCTTTTTTTTCTTTTCTCTCTTTCGTACTGACGTGGTAGATTCAAAGTTACTATGTGTGCTGTATTCAGAACTCGTTACTGATAGGGAAGTGGTGTTCTATGAGGAGGAATTGTCAGCCCTCCTTTTTAAGAGCTGTCAACAGCAGAAACCTTGCCAACCCCAGAGAAACTTCAACTAACTTCAGTTTTTTGTAACGTACACTTTTTCTACATATTGAGTATGGGATAATGTGGCAAGTTGTGCCTTATTTATGAGCTGAAGAAAAAACCTGTATCCCAAACCTTATTATTTTTAGCAACTTTTACTCTTCTGTAAAGCTGCAGATTATTTTTTGTAAGATGTTTTATTACTGCAAAAAATTTTACTCTACCTTTTGTTGTAATAAAGTGCCTTATGATGGACCATACATTTCTGCAGTGTAGAAGTTTACCAGTATTTTTTACTGACAGGATAGATTATCTTGAACTGTAAGTAAAAGCTAACATTAGGTAGAAAAGAATCTGTGACATATATTCTCCCATTGCTAGGGAAGCACTTCAGAACTTTTTCAATATTTGGTTCTATTTTTAATCTTTGCCTTAATCAGTGATTAGTTTGATAGTCTAGAGCTTACTGTTAATAGAACCTTTTGGTCTGAAAGATGGCTAGTCTGTAAAAAATAGCTGTCCTGACACTCCTGTACCTTAACCAGGCACTGTGGAAAAAAGTTTTGCTGAGATGCCATGGCAGGCTGCTGGAGACCATGACTCTGCCATAACTTCTTAGCAGGCCTTATTTTTACTTTACAGGAGTCTGAGAAAGACCCACTGTAGTTTGCTTATGAAAGCAATAAAGATGTTGCAACCATTCTGAAGTATTGACTATTATTGTGTTACTGATAGAAACAAAGGTGACAGTGAATATAACCGTAATCACATGTCGTGAAAAACAAGTAATGGCAAGGTCTGGGATCTTTGCATATCTCAAAGGCAGTTAAAGTCCTTGAGAGGGCTTGGCCCCTCAGAGTGAGGAAGTTCTGTTGAATCTGTCCTAATTGTCCTAGTTAAAGGCAATCCGCGTGGCAGCATTTTGCTTGGGTGTTTTTAACCCCCACAACACAAAATGTTGCAAAACAGCTTAGAAAAGAAGTTGTTTTGTTCAGCAGATAATATTTTATTTCAGTAGAACATACAGTAGTGGAAACAAGATGCTTAACAATCTTCAGTTTCAAGATAATCCAAAGTTCTGTAAACAGTTGAAGTGTGAGTCACACTTTCAAAATTCTACTTCTTGTACTGTTAAGTTAAACATTGGAAGTATCTTTTAACTTAATTTTAAATAGTTTCAAATCAATGCAAAAAAAAAAAAGCTTTTTTTTTTACCTTTTTGGGCTTCTAGGCCATCAGACTGAATACGGTACTGAAAGAAGAAGGGAAGTTGTAATAATCCATAATAAAAAAGATTTTCTTCAATAAGAATGTGTGAAGGAACTGCCTCTAGGGGATTGTTTCAGATGGAATATTTTTTATTTTACCCTTGTCATTCTGGGAAGTAAAATAATGCTTCAAAAAGTGCTGAATGGCTGTGCTCTTTAAATTACTTTAACTATAATGCATCCAGTCATGTACAAAGTGATTAAAATGTAGATATCATGACACCTAATAATACTGATAATTTTCTATTTGACCATCTCCCTTGTACATAGAGACACACCTTAAGTCTGGAAGTGGTTGAAGTCTGCAAGCTGTGGTGAGCTACTTTTGGTAGCCTGTTAAGAAAAGTGAGGAAAAGAGCAGCAGCAAAATGCTGGGATACTCAGTCCAGTCTTTTCTGTGTAAGAAGGGGGAAACTGCCACCAGTTAAAGCTGGGGGAGACTCACCTGGGAAAAAACAAAACCAGGAAACAAAAAAAACCTCTCCTTTGTATTTTTTTCTTCACCACTGTTCTGGTTCTGCCTGAATTAGAATCTTAAAGATCATCTAGTCCCAGCCTCTCCCTGCCATGGGCAGGGAGACCTCCCAGTAGACCAGACTGATCAAGGCCTTGTCCAAGCTGGCAACTCTATTAGAACTATCATTACAATTTCACTATTGCCTTTACATGAATGAAATAGTCTGTACATTTATAAATGGAATATAATTTTCACTTGTCTGCCTTTGACAAATGTAATTAACTGACCTAATTATGAAATTTAAATGTTTTTTTTATGGCTATTGCTTGTTAAAGCTTTTTTAGACATGATGCAGCCTAAATGAAGCCAGTGAGATACTTTGAGGAGAAAATACATCTCTTAATGAGGAAACCAATTAATTCTTTAAAAAATCAGCTGGTGAAATGGGAGCTTAAAAAAAGAAAAAGCAAAGAGAAACACACACACACACACACACACACACGCCCATAAATAGATGATTTTGAAACAACCTGCTTTCAGGGTGAGATGTTTCAAATGACAATTAATTTTTTCCCCACACCATTGGCTTCTGGAAGAAAAAAAGCCCCAAACAGCTAATTTCTCATTCTGATCTAGGATGAATTGTCAAAATGTCAGGTACTGCTGTGAGATGGTAAAATGCCAGTTCTACCTGGAAACAGACACATGGCTCCCTCTTCTTCCTGCAGTGGTTCACGTGAGCCCTGATGTCACACCTCCCTCATTTTCCTCATGGCTGTGAAGCAGCAAGCCCACGGATGTGAAGCTAACAGTGCTGATGTCACCGTGCGGACTCAAAATGTAATTACGTGTATGAATTTAGTCTTGTCGACTGTGTAGTCACTGAAGCATCAGAAGAGTCTGTACAATGCACAGGCTTCGTAACCTTTGGCGTGGCTTCATGCATTGGCCACATCTCTACCCAAATGAATGAGGGACCATATGGTTTCTGGCTGCCTTTACCTCTTTTGGATCTTCTTTGTCTGTAGTTGTACCAAACCTGATGAATCATTTCTTTGAAAGGTCGTGTAGTCAAAGTGTAGAGAAGAGGATTCAAAGCACTGTTTATTGGCAGTATAAAAATCACCACCCAAGAAGTTATGGTACCTTAGAGAGGGAAAAAGAAAGGCAGCTGTAATGTGCATTCCAGTGTTTTCATTCTTTAGTCAGCATAAGCACTTGGTGCTAATGCAGCACAGCTTCCTGGTGAGAGGGGGAGGTCACATGCTCTTAGGTTGGGGTCCTGGCACAACAGGTACTTTTCTTTTTCTTCTTTCTGTTACACTTGCTCTGCCTCTTATCTTCCTCTGTTTCCAGTACCCCCTGCAAAAGCTGACATTTTATTGTTATGCCTGTAGTTCCATATATCCCTCTTTTCTACGCCATAGCTTCCTATTTATCCTGACGGACTTCTTGTTCTGGCTGAGCCCCTTCTTCTTTCCCCAAAACCTTTTGTCTCTGCTTTGCTCCTTATCTCTGTTCCCCATCCTCTTCCCAGACTGATGATGTGCAGTCCTGATGATGCCCCTAATGTCCTGTCCTCCTGCAAAACTATCCTCCATTCCCCACATTCCCTAAGAGCCTGGTTTTCTCTTCTGCACCAGGACTTCTCCATTCCTCCCCCTGAAAAAAGAGCATTGTATACATCCTCCTAATTTCCTTCTTCTCCTGTTGGTAAGAGTTTTTCTGTTCATTGTCTGCCCATGTCAGTCTGTTCATTTTTACAGCATCCCTTTCTCATCCTTTACTGTTTGGGAGATAAGTTACCTGAAGGGCAGGTGGAGAAGAGACAGGATTAAAGGGCTAAAAGACGTCAGTGGGTGCTCTCCGTTATATTGTTTGAATTATTAAACTGTTATAGAACTGTTCCAAGAGGCACAAAGCGCTTAATTGACTCTCTCCTTCAGGGACAACCCTCCATGCCCCTCTCCAGTTTTACAACTTTGTCGCAATATCAAGACATTCCTGTTGATGCCCATCACATTGGCTACAGTTTTGGAATCAAGCAGCTGCTTAGTTCTAAACCTGTCACAATGTATCACTGACAAAAAGCAAATGCTATAGAACCAAGTAGTTTCATGAAATGAGTACAGTAATTTCACAACTATAAGGCGCACTTTTTTTTGCAGCAAGTATCTGCGCACAACAAAGTAACAAATTAGTAATGAGAGATCATAGGGTTTACTGCCAGGTGCTCAATTTGCAAACGTTTTTCACGGATTGGCATAGCCTTTAAACACAGCCCCAGGCACCCCCACCCCCCCGCCCATGCCGCGGGCCCCAGCACTCCCGCTCGCCCCTGGTGTCGGCTGCTGTGGCTCTCGTGGCTGGCACGGCTCGGCTTGCGGCTGCCATGGCTGCCGGTTCTCATGGCTTGCACTTCTGGGTTGGCAAATTTCCGACCTTCGTCCGTATATAAGGCGTACCGGATGATAAGGCGCACTTCTGGGTTTTGATAAAAATTTTAGTCAAAAGGGTGCGCCTTATAGTCGTTAAATTACTGTAATTACTGTTCAATCTATCACAGAACATTAATTTGCTGAATCCAAGATTACCTTGTGATTCAGCAAGATTTCTTTAAGGTTTCTTGACTTATAATACACCTACTTCTACTTTTCACAATATTTTCTTTCAAATATCATAAATGGTTTGATAGCTTCTTGAAGAAGAGTTTTGAAAGATTTAAAATAACTGAAATTTTGCATAATCAGCATAACTTCCAGACATTTGAGATGCAAATCTAAACTTTGAAAATCTCAACTCCCAACCCTCCTGGTCAGCGCATAAGGCAAAATCATCTGAGCTAAAATATTTTCTTGCCAATGAATTATTGCGACATACATCTGTATACTGGGTCTGAATCCACTGTTGCTGATTGTTCCATTCATGCTCACATGTCCTTTCTAACAGGGTTTACAAGCCCCACATGAAGAGGCTTTTTTTCTGGCATCTACTGGTATTGCAAAGAGAAGGAAAAAATAAAGGTGCAATTTTACACTATTTTTACATGGGAATATAGTCACAGCTTGAAGATAAACAGAGCTTTATGTAACTTAATGAGTTGAACTATAAATACCAGCTAGTAAAATAAAGTTATTTCAGAATAAGTTACGTTATTAAATCAAGATAGACAACATTATATTGTCCTGAGACATTTAGGCAATAGAACCAGCAAAAGTCTTGAGAAATGCTGATGCAACTCAGCCTTGATTTTCAAATATATTTTGTACACTTTATAGATATTATACACAGACAGACTTGAATGATTTGAATTTTGGAGTTCTTTATGTAACTCAAAGGTGGCTAATCTTTCATGATTATAGTAATATAGTTAAATTAAATAGCAAAACTATATAGTTTATTATATTGTGTATACATTTATATATAGATATAGGACATGAAGTTAATTGCAGCAATATAGTTCATTTCATTAAATTATTTTTCTTTTGAAGTAGAAGAAACACTTCATGCAGGTACTGTTGAACCAGCCTCATAAGAGGAAGGACATACCTGGTATTTCTACTTGAAGTAAAGAAAGGAGTTTCAAAATAAAAATAGGTATCCAACATAGTGCATCAGTAAATACAATGAAGAAAAAACGTTTTGCAAGGATCATCTCTTTTTTAATATGGTTCCGAATTTCAGTAGCCATAATAGCTGTCTGGTGAACACTGTAGAACATACTCCCATAGGAAAACACAATGATGATAAAAGCTGCCAAGTTTACACCTGTTTAAAAGTTAAAATTAATTATACCTTAAAATCATAATGGCAATTCTACATCACCTATTTGCAGTCTGGGTAATAAAGAAGAATATTTCATCCAAACTGCTAGTCCCATGGAATTAAGTGGCCAGAAAATGTCTTCATCTGAAGACTGAATTTTTGCCTCTACTCAGTTATTAATTTTATTCACTGATAACTGGCAAATGACTGCCATCTGATTAAAACTAAATAGTTCTTCTCTGGCCTCACCATTGCTCTGTTTCCCTAACATAGTTAGAAGAACACAACAGCCAATATTTTCTTTCTACTTTCTCAGCCCTTCATGCATTTTAACATAAATAGGTACACGTCTAATAAAGTGTTTATACTGGATATAATCTTTAAATTCTTGCTGGAGCATCTAAATCCAAGGAGGTGTGAACATCACAGCTATCTTATCTGTTTGAAAACTTGGTTCCTTTACAGCTCTACGTAAAGAAGAAATACAACTTACCTAAGAAAATCACAACAGAGTAAATCTGACTTCCTGAACTTTCTGATTGTTCTGAGTGAAGAGGAAAACAGACGCCATTGGTACCATAGTAGTTCCTGAAAAATTCCTTATTGCTCAGCGGGATAAAAGCAACAGCAAACCCGATTATCCAGATAAGAACCAAAATGGAAATTGTCCTGCATTTTCTGGGCTTCAAACACCTAAAAGGATAAACTATGCAGATGTATTTTTCCAAAGTCAGATAAGTCAACAGTAAGACTGACACCTCTGTAGACAGAATAGCCAGCGATCCAACCAACTGACAGTGAATACTGTCCATCCACAACTGAGCGTGCTTGTTGTATTCTCCACGATATTTAAGATCAAAAGCTCCAATCACAAATAAATATATTCCCATCAGACAGTCAGCACCTGTGGGCACAGTGCTTAACATCATTATTTACACATCTGAATTTCCCATTCTCTCTCTATATGTGTATTGGAAAACACACACGTACACACACACACACATACATATACATATATAAAAGTATCTACTTACAAGTTAGCTGATACATAGGTATAAAATCAATATTACACCTGGAATACTACTATGAATTACAATTAATTACTAATTACAATTAGTATAATTTTATATTAATTTTTTCCTGCTAAAGGCAGAATTTAATGAGACCTCCTGGCATGTAAGCCACAGCATTTTGTGTTTTCATTTGCAACATCATGAAAGCAGAGTTAATCCAATGCTGGAAATATGTCACTATACTATAATAACAAATATCATACACACTATGAGCAGATTGAAAAGATATTCTAGATATACTCACAGCAGAGAGATACTATGGAGATGGCATGCAGCTTGTTCTCTGATCTGATGTAAGGCCTCATGCAGATAACAAAAATGTTTCCAAAGCAGGTAATGGCAGACACAACCCAGACAAACACTCTCTGTATGATGCTAGCTAAAAGATTCTCGAGGGAGGAAATCCCATCAGTGTTGGGTTTGCAGCTGCGCACATGAGGAGCATACCCACAGTACTGGAATTTCTTAAAATATCTGGTTGTGAGAAACAGGTGAGAGATCATTCTAGATTGATTGTCAGAATATCAAAACTATCTAGTAACTATTCAGAAATCATATTCTGAAAGAAAAAAAAAAATCAAAAATTGTCAAAATTCAACAACTGCTCACATGCTGGTTTTCATACACCTTTGTTATCCTGTATTCCATAACTGTAAAATTCAGGCCAAAGAAAGAAAACTTTCTGAAATAATCTACTTACATGTGGGAAAGGTTTCTCAGGGGTCTGAACATTCTCCTCTGGATGTTTGCAATTTCAATGCCTTCCAAGCTGCTGTAAAAATATTTTTCTCAGTAAAGAGCAATAGAAACTCAATAGTAAAAAACTAAATTGTATGAGCATTTAGTTGTGATTTTATGATTATAGGAAACTAGAGAAGAACTTTAATTGCATCCATTCAAGTCTCAGCCCTTTGAAACTTGACCAAAAAGTGTGCATAAAATCTGAAGTGGAACAGAAAGGAATTGCAATTGATTTTTATAAACTCACTGTTCTTCCAGATTCATAAAGAAAATTCTTAATGCTGCTCTCAGTCATGAGAATTCATGAATGTCTCATTAATATCTCACCCTTTCAAAGTAATATTTCTATTGATGTTCTTTCATCATCTCTGGGGAAATAAAAACTTGTTCTAGCAGTAACACTTTTGCACATATCTTCTCTCTTTTATCCCAGGGAGTGCTTTACTGGACAAACAAACCAACCTGTTGCATTCACTGACTCAACATATGTTTGCCCTTTGATCTGAGGATCTGACCAACAGGAAGAAGATTCTATCTCCTGATCCCCCTGACCCCCTCCCCTTCCCCTGTAAGGCTATATAACCTGTGAACCATGTGTTGCTCGCTCTCTTCCTTTGTTCCCTCACAAATACATCTTAGAACCGAGCCAACAAGGGGAAGGGCCTCTCTTTGCTTATTCATGACACAGAGTCTATTTCTAATTAGCTAGCCGGGAATATTGGAAATAGAGATATATATCTGTGTTACCAACCCAAGAACTCAGCCTTCATTATGTCAAAAACAGCAGGAAGCTGAGACACAGAACACAGCATGTAAGAAAAAATGCTGGCTTTTTTGGTGACACACAGGTAGGATTCCTTATATATATATATATATATGTATATATATACATATATACACACACACACACACACACACGTATACATATATGAATGCAGCAATATCTTTTCCCCTGCAGTGCTAGATCAATAAAGTTTAACACTGTAAGAAGTTATTTTAGAACTTCAGGTTCTGTATTTTTCCAGTCCATCCCATTCTCTGGTTAGATATGCAACAGGTCAGTGGTCTCTGGTTCTCCTTGTTGGGAGCCTTATTTGGATTTATTGTTCAAAGGTTTGAATGTAATATTCATATGAATTCTGAACACATTTAGGCAAAATTGGAGCAAAGTACAGACTTAATGATTAATTGATGTGGGTTGGTGGGCAGTTTTGCTGGCAGACATGAGAAAGCCCCAACATGGAAGTGTGCTACTTTTATTTAAGTGCTGCAATGTATCCTAGGGAGTACTTTCTCCAATTATTTTTACTATTTCAAACAGATGAAGAGGGAACTGGTGTTCTACAAACTGCTAAAATACAGTTGCCTATTGATCTATGTGAAGATTTAACTAGGTTTTTTTAACTAAAAAATGTGGAAGGCCATGATCACTGAGTTTTATGAGTTCTTTGGTGTTAAATAATAGATAAAAGAATAAAATCATGCTGTAGCCTGGCTGTTAAGGAGGCAATTGGTTATTATTTTCTGTGCTCAGCTGCTTATTTTCATGATAGTTATACAGCTTTAGTATTTTCAGTTCATTAGCCATTTACCAAATTTAGTTGAATTTGGCCAGGGGATTCCTATCACTGTGAGGAAGCTGGTCTGATAAACAAAGGTATGTGTACTGCTGGCAACAGCTCACACATAATCATATCAGGTCAAATAATGAACTCCTACTGCACTTGTGTCCAAAACCCTCCAAAAACCATCTTTAGTAGGGCAAGGGGTAATAGTTTTAAACTGAAAAAATGGCAGATTTAGACTAGATATAAGGAGTGAACTTTTTATGAATAGGTGGTGAAACACTGTAATAGGGGATCTAAAGAGGTGATAGATATCCCATCCCTGGGAACATTCCTGGTCAGGCTCGACAGAGCTCTGAGCAACCTGATCTAGTTGAAGGTGTCCCTGCTCATTGCAGGGGAGTTGAACTAGAAGACTTTTAAGGGTCACTTCCAAAACAAACTATTCTATGATTTTGAAGTTTTGCCTGACAAGAACCAGTGCTGTGCTGTGCTCCAAGCTGATATCTTCAGATGTGATCTGTGAAGATATACTTAAATCTACTGCAGATTTGCAAGATTGTTGCTGCACTATCTCAGAGTTTTAGGAGGAGCTCTGCTGGCAGAATTCGAGGTAGAGCTGCTGTATTAGTGCACCTGCAAAAACTTCCCCTAAACTCTTCATGGGCAATTTCTTACAAAACATGTTCTGGATCATGTCCTACTCAGGAAGATACCCATTTTCACAAAGAAAATATAGCTAAATTATAAAAACTTGATACTTACAGGGATTTGAGTTTAATTAGAAAATCAAACTGGTCTATTTGTATTTTCTTGATGGGGTTGTAAGAAAGGTTCCTATAAATACAACAAAAGAATCTTTGGCCACATTCCTTACAGCTTATTGTAAAAACAAAGTCAATCTACTTTAACAGTTAAAGCCTGATATCATGTTAAGTGTTCCCATGAAATTATTAGATGTAGCTAGCATAGCTCATCTTGTATGTACTAACAAGATCTAGAAAAAGGTAACATTTGAACATGCTGTCTTTTGGGACATGAAAATGCACACCTTTTACAAAATTATTCTGAACAAAATGCCATATAGAGTTGCTTTTGGTGTGTTTTTAGGCAGAGCTTATATGATGCATACAAACAAAAGTGCTCTTGTCTTTCCTGACACATATGACTGAAAGTGTCATATCAAATGAGGAATATACTGTTATGTATAATAATAAACAGGAATCCTTACAGTTGTGAAAGCTCCTTTAGTTCCTTAAATATATATGGAGGGAGTGATTCAATCTTGTTGCTAGCCAAATCTCTGCAGAAACACACACATTATGGTAAGTTCTTACTACATACTGTAATTTTAATAAATAGTTTTGCAGTTTCAATATGCACAATTTTATTTACCAAATAGGATATTATTTATTCTATTGGACTATAAAAGAATGCTGTTAAAACAAGGTGGGAAGCTAATCTATCAGATCTTGTCTGAACTAATGAGATATTTGTCTCATTAGTTCAGACATACCATATGATACATAATTTATTGTTATTTTATTTCCATCAAAAAGAAAGTAAAATACCATTAATTTGGCTTGTAGAAGCTTACAAGTTAATTAAACATATTTTTTCATTATGGGATTATTCCACATCTTTACTTTGCTTTTTAATCTCTACCTTTCACCTTACTTTCACTGTGCAGAAAATCCTAAAACCAGAAGAAAAAAGGTCTCAGTCCAATCAAAACTATCAAACTGGTCTAAAAGATACTGAAGGCACACGTGCACCTAGATTGTAGTGATAAAAGATTAATTAATGTTATTCTATTCAGGCATCATAATGTGAGAAAATCCCCAATATGATTGATACAGATGATGTATTTTATTGATTATTTCTTTCCTGTTCAATATATATTTTCAAAATATACCCTAAGGAAGGATGCCATCTCCAGAGCATATTATATAAAATAGAATTTATGATGAATGATATTTCTAATATAAACCACAAAAATGTGTGACTTGTACAAATAAGAGAAGAAATCTACTCACAATTCATCCAACATTTGGAGAGAAGAAAAGCTGTTTCCATTTAGGGAGCTAATTTTATTTCGTCTCATTACCCTGAAAGAATAAAAAAACTTACTTTGTTTCTTCTTGGTGTCTATTTGATTTTGAAGATAAGGTTTTATAAACTTTAAAAGTTCTCTGTTCTCTGCATCTTCACATATTTGCCCAATTCAGTTAACAAGCTAATTGCATCTAAAGTTTACCAATTTATCATTTGGTAAATAACTTTTTTGCCTATGCGTCCCATTACAGGTATGTATTTCTGCATATATCTATACACACACACCCCCATGGAAGACTGGTGTAAGTTGACTCAGGGCAGGAGGAAGAATAAGTGGGCAGGAAGGCTTGTGACCTAATCATATCTCAGACACAGGTTCATGGTTGTACAACTTTTCATTCACCCTTATTTCTTCTGCCACTGAGCTTATTCCTTAAATGAACTACCCAGATTTTAAAAACTATGAGACAGCCAAGAACATGGGAACTGCAGAAGAGTTAAAAATTGAAAGTGACATACACCATGCAGCCTACTGATCTACTAAAGTATAGAAGGGAGGTTCTGAAGATGGTTACATCATCACTGAAGAAACTTTGGAGAAAATTCTAAAACTGATGAGCCAGCCAACCCACCAGCCAATCAAAATAAGCAACAAGGTATGTATTTTGTATGTTTGCAGGTTCTCATTATGAGATCTTTGACTCAAATAAAAAGGTTATATTGAAAATTTCTAAATCTTAGTATCAGCCAAAGTCTCTTCAGTGAAGTCTAATTACATATTTCAATGCTGAATTTTGCTGTAAAATATAAACAGCAGATATTCTGTGCGGTGCTTACTTCAAAACAAACATTTTAATTCAATTTATTCAAGAGATAAATAACCATAATACTCAGGAAACTTTTATATTAGCTGTAATGAATCACTTGACTGTTCAACATAAGCACATCTCAATTTGGCTAGCTAGCATATCCAATTACTTACAGTACAGTTAGAGTGCTGCAGGAGATGAAAGTGGCATTTTTCACATGGTGTATATGGTTGCCTTCAAGGTCTCTGTGATATAAAAGAACCCCATCAATCATTGAAAATAAACTCAGGCACTTATTCTAAGGTAATTAAGAAAAATAATACCAGAACTTGACTATACAGAAGAGAGTGACAGGCAGACATGTAATTAATACTTCTGCACACTTAACTGATGACTTCAGGCCATCAGCCCTGCAGTGACCCAGCAGGCACTCAGCAAGATCCAGCATCCCATGAGAAAAAGTGGTGTGAAAGTGCCACAAAAAGAAAAGAAGAGAATATTTTTCCAGTGATATAAGGTAGACTTACAGCCACTTTAATCTTGGCATATATTGGCACAGAGGTTTATCAGGCAAACGAGCAAGAGAATTATTCATCATCTCCCTAAAAAAAATAAAGAAGAGGAATAGTACAGCTGGTTATACATTATAGAAAAAATGCATGTCTTATGTAATTCCGAAAAAAAAATCATTCCAATCTTGAATAGATTTGAGAGTAGTATTATTTTCTTCAACTTGCACATATATTCCCTGTGGCATGCTGTACAGCAATATTTTATCCTTAGCTTGCTAATGAGCAGGTAAAGATGTTCACTCCACAGCTATTAAAATGAAATTTAACAATCCAATACAAATTACTATTCGGTCAGAATATGTAACTTTTGTGGGTAATGGAGGAAGTGGGATGTGGAAGGAGGTTTCCCTCTGGGATGCAGGGGAAGAGGGTCCCTCATCTCTTAGGCTGGAGAGGGCAGTGGGAGATCATAGACAGGGTATTGGGGAGGTGGGTCAGGCTGCCACCAGGGACTGGGACTGTGGGACCTCTCCTGTCCTACCATGGCTCTGGAGAACACCTGTAACCCAGCACTGTCGGTGCCTCAACCCTGCTGTCTCAGTGGCACCATTTACCATTTTCCCCACCCTTATCCCTCTACTTTTCCAGATACTGCATGTCCTCTGCTGCCAAAAACCTCCCATTCTAGCACATTTTGCCTGTGGTAAGGGAAAGCTGCAGGTGCCCTGCCAGCACTCTGGGGTGAGCAAGCACAGTTGGTGTAAAAAGGTTTTTATATGTGCATGCCCCTCCTATTCTGTTCTTTTAAATAACACCTTTTTAATCTTATTTCATACTTACAGAAGAATAAGGGATTTGAGTCCATAGAACGTTAATGGATAGATCCGATTTATCCTGTTGTTTTCAATTATCCTATAAATTACAGCAAAATATGTATCAGATAGATGATTGACTTCAGTCTTAAATTGAAGAGATAATAAAAGTTAAGCCTTGTTGTGAATTTTTTCAAATGTCTAGTCAAACTACTTAAAAAAATTAACACACTGTTCCTTGACAAGTTAAGATAGCAATTGAATTAAGTTTCTTTCAGAAAAAAATAATTTTAAAAAGTAACTTAGAAAAAATAATTTCAACTTAGAAAAAGGGTTTTCCTTTGAGGCTTTTAAGTCCTTTGATCAAGACACTTTGAATGGATTCTCTGTAAAAACAACGTATCACAATCTAACAGTATTCTGTGGCAACCCAACAGTCCCAAACTTGCAGAAGAATGTAAGACATATTATTTGCCTATTTTTAGTAACTTAGTCAAAATCTCTCTGAAAAGCAGTATAAACCAACATTTTAGGTTATGACAGTAATTTTGTATGGACCTTTTAAACACTATTTACAGGAAAAGACCAGTCTAAAAAATATCTGTCTACTGTTTTATTGTACCTGGGTTATTTAATATATTAATTTGTAACAAGCATTTACTAATGAACATTTTTTACTATTGTTATAAGTCATCAATCATTGAAGCTATTAAGGCTCAAGAACTGTTCTCTGCTCTCACCAAAGCCAATTGCATTTTTACCAGTATAACAGGAGTTTCTTAGTTATTAACTAGTGTTAATGTGGTCTGCACAAAAATGAAAGTAATAAAAATATTTATATTAATTAATTAATTATTGAGCAAATAAATATACAAATAAGAAAACAACATACAGCCATTCAAGTCTGAGGAGGTCTGCAAAGACAAAAGGCTCCAAATTTGTTATCTTGTTGTTGCTCAGGTACCTAAAACAAGACCAACCAAAGTTCAAGTAATGGAATGATTATTTATAAGTGCAGATGCATGAAAATGAGCTTTAAGATTTCTTCCCTTGATGATGTACCAGAATACTCCTATTTTAAAATTTTTTTTTTTTACTATGGTAATTTTCATGCCATTGTTTGAGAGCAAGGCGGGACTCTCTCTAGTGAGAATTTTAAGAGCAATTATGTACAGCACTTTGTTGTATCTATAAGAAAGCATAGCCAGCTAAATATTTTCACTGTGTCATATTTTAGACCCTTTCCAGTTTCATTCTGTGGAGCAATTTTTTCCATGGAAGTTCCCAGGATCCCATTTAGTCTTCGTTAAGGATATTAGTCATAAATGTAGATACCAGAATAATGGAAAAAGAAAGGCTGAAAATGAATGGGGAGGGGTACTATAAATGGTCTGGGGAGATAACAACAGCAGTTGTAATAACAGATAATCAACCAGCCTTGTGTGATGGAAAGAATAAGAAGTACAACTTTTTAAAACTTTCCTTTTGGATTCACTGCAGTAAAAATTCTGAACCCAACAGTGAAATCACGTGTTGTCTTTTTCACTGAGCATCCCTTAAAAATTAGAAACACCCTTCAAAAAGTTGCTGTAAAATAAAGAAAAAAGTGTTCCTTTCATCATCTATATTGGCTACTTTGAATTGCATTTGTAAACCAAAATGCTGTGTTAAAGAATTTTCATTCATCACAAGCTCTCACTTTCATTTTACTCCTTCATTCTCTTTGGCTTTCTGCAGGGTAACTACTATACTGCCTCTTCTTCCATTCTGAGGATTTAGGGAATAGGATTGAATTATGGATCCAGCTTGTCTTTTCAAAGTTCTGTCCTGCCAGATAAACTTGCACAGAGACCTCTTAATCTGCCTTTGTTTTCTCATTTCAATCATCAAATTAAAGTTTTGGACCACTTTGCAAGTTCCCAATATGGAATCAACTAGAGAGAGACTCAGAGCTCTGCCTGCAGCTTTTTACTTCAGTATTCTAAAAGCAATACTTACAGTTTTGTCAAGTTGTATAAACCTTTGAAAGCACGTTCAGATATGGTTCTGATTTTATTGTTCTGAAGATACCTAGGAAGATACGAACCCAAAACAATTTTTTGTCTAAACAAGCAATGTTAAAGCAAATAGAAGTAAACAATTAAAATACATCAGCTAAACTGATTGCACATTTGATAATTTAAAAGAAGCTGTTATACTTGTTGCACCTTGAATTTGACAATAACCATTTCCTAGCTATAGCTGCAAAGATTGCAAGGTTTTTTTAAAAGAAATTCACACAAAGAGCAAAATTACAAAAATCATTTCCAATGGATGCTTGCTTTGCCAAAGATGAACAGTGGAGTGGTGGTTTGCAACCTCCTTGTTTAGGTCCAAACCTTGTAGCGGTTACAAGTGACCTGATCTCTGTGTTTACCTAGATCTCTGCTACAATCAAAATTTTGCAAAGTAAATGTAAAATTAAAATAATTTTTTGGTGGTACCAGAAAATTCCCTAAAAACTGCATTTGTAAGATAATATATTTATAAATATATAGCAAATCTTATTAATCTTCTGCAAACTAAAGATGCTATTTTTTAAAATTCTAGATTTCTTTCTCTACTTTGAAGTAATAGGTTGAAAAGTATCAACTGCAAATGCCAAATCTTTTTCAAATAATTCTAAGACATTATAACATTATTCTATTAAACATAAGTCTTTAAATCAAATTCCAGCTAATGAAACATCTAGATGCATTCCTGCTAGAAAGCAGTAAGAAATAGGGCATTGGCTTTTACAAAATGAGTTTCTGCCAAATACTGATCAAAACCTTTTGGATAATGTGAATTTATCTATCAGAAGGGTGTGAAGTTGATATTAGAAATAAATGTTTTCTACAAATAGGTATAGATTTATTTCTTTTAGTGGAAACTTACATTTCAGGAATTTAAGGGACATAATGGGACAAATTTCAGAACACAAGATGGTGCTGCAGTGCAGCACAGTTCCCATGAAAGAACACTTTGAC
This sequence comes from Sialia sialis, assembly GCA_009812075.1. Lineage (NCBI taxonomy): Eukaryota > Metazoa > Chordata > Aves > Passeriformes > Turdidae > Sialia > Sialia sialis. Next base: position 7,585,520 of record VRYO01002778.1, on the reverse strand, counting down.
TAGGTTACAGAAGCCCTACTTTAGACTCCCGCATTTAATTTTTATTTCAGTATTTCTATATAAAGAAAACTTGTTGGAGAGTATGAATTTTGAACACCATGTATGTTACACACTGGAAAATATAACACAGTATTGTATTGCCATAATAAGTTGACTTGTTGGGCATTATCAGATCAGTACCAGACATAATTAGGAGTAAAACTGTGTGCCATGGGAATGAGCTTCCCATGATAATGAGAAGTTTGAGTTTCCAAACTCTTTTTTTCCAGAATAAATTGATAAACTTACTTTAATTCATTTTGGCATATTAATGTTTATTATAAATGCAACATCCTTCAGATAAAATTAAAATATAGCATTTTTCTGGATTAAACTATTAAATGTGCAGAATAAATATATAAACATGAACCATTAAATGTGCAGAAATTATGTTTTTTGCACAAAAGACAAATGTCAAACACTAAAGGCTGAGACAAACCAGACTTTTGTTACTTAAATGTGATGCTCACTGTGTGTACATATGGGGGAAGGAAAGGATGAATGTTTAAGGCACTAGATAGGTATTTTTCCCCTTACAGATTTTTAAGATCTTGGTATTTCTTGAAAACATCAGCAGAAAGTTTCCTTAGCAGATTCCTCTGAAGAGACCTGTAGGAATGAATGCATACAGTAAAACTACTGTCTCAAGTTCTTACAGTGCTTTTGCTATTTAATAAGGGCAGCTCTGACACTGCTAAATAACAAAAACAACATGAAAGCATCTGAACATGCTACTTCTGTTTTTCTGTATGTTTGTATTTAAAAAGTAAGAAAAGTACATTATAATAGTAATTTAAAAAATCCATGTTCCCAGGAAAAACTGACTAAATATTAACTACATCTAAGAATTACAAAGATTTTAATATAAACTACAGATTTATTTCAAACCTCAAATGCATATAGAGCATATTTCCCAGTTCATGTGTGCCCATGTCTCATCTCCATTGGGGACACTCAAGAGTCCTTTAAAGAACAAAATTCCTTCAGGACGTGGTTTGATTAGAAGAGAATTTAGCCTGAAAGCCAGCTGAACCAACTCACTGCTTTTTCTACAGCTAGAACTGGGTCAGAATTTTTGAACTCTTTTTTGACCCTCAGCCAGAAGACAGTTTAAATAGATGTTTGACATTCCCCATCAGTTTTTGTTATGAAGTTTTGCAGTATTTGAACATGGACCCAACAAGGAGAATTTTAGCCATGTGTGAGCACTGACTAGTACCAAAAGGAAAGATCTATGACCTGGATCCATGGGAGAGATCCTCAGGTAAGGACTCAGGATGCTGCTCCCTGCTCACCACACCTAAAACTGACTTTCAAACACCAATGTGCAAATCAAGTGCACATCAACCATATTCTGGTCTCTTAAGAAAATGTTTGGCTTACACATACATATCTGTATGATGACTCAGCCCACATTAAATCCTTTAAAATAACAGCATATTCAGAGACATCAAATGAGAACTAAATAGATTAGCTCCAGCAGGGTGTTCCACCGAGTTCAAGGTTATTGACTTTATAGACAGGAACACAGACTAGGAATATTGGAAGGATCAAATAATAAGAAACAGGTTCTAAGCCCTGTGTCTTAAAAGGAAGCATTTCTTTTGTAGATTTCCTTAGATATACTGAAATTGTTTGTAGCTCAAGTCACTGTTCACATAATTTTTTGGTTTCTTAGGTTCTTTTCTCCCATTTTATGAAAGGAAAATCTGGACTTAAAATATTAAAGTACTTGTCAACAGAGACACAAAGTGCTTTCCAAGCATCAGCTCATCATAATTACAAGGCTGTAATTGTGAAAAAGTTGCAGTCAAACCTGAACAGAGCAAGTGACCAGGTTACTTCTCTACTTACATGATGGTTATGTTTGAAGAGACTGATGGGACAGCACGTAATTTGGCAGCATCACAGAAGACCTCCAGCCCTTGGCAGGTACACTCTGCTGGCACATCACCAGCCACTCCAGGAGAACAAGAATATGGGCAAAAGATGGGATGTGTGGTGTGATGAGACGTGGAGAAAAGAAATGCGGTATAAAAGAAAGATGAGCACGAAGACAGACATAGCAGGATCTTTTAAACACAATTAAGGCACATGTTTTTACAAAATAGATTTAGACTTGGGAGGAATTGAATAATAAACATAAAGGGACACAAAAAAATTATATTACCTCTGTGAAAGAGCTTTTAAAAGCTCCTGAACTTTATGCACGATATACGGGAATCTGGCATGGAATTTTTGCAACATTTCTTTACATTATTCAGCACTCTTCTTACTAGAAGGGGCATAATTCTATGGGTGAAAATGGGTCAAAAATGGGTCAGGGTGTCTTTGCTCATCATAGTAGACATCAGAATCAAAATGTCTGTACGAAGACCTGAATTAGTAGAGGGGGTTTGCAAATTTCATTTTATGCACAAAGAAATGAACTGGGAGCAATGTTACCTTAATTTCACTCTGAAATATATGCCAGTTCTACAGTCTCTCCAGCAGTATCAGCATATTTCCATAAACATTTATATTGCCCTTCTAATTGGCATATGCTAATTAAAATATATTTGACACTTCTCTTGCAGAAAATGAATCAACCTTAATGGAACTGAAATTAGCTTCAAATTAGCATTCATTCATTTGAGATATTAATTATGTTTTACTATAAATGAAACAGAACTAAATTTCCTGCTAAGCATATATTTGCTCTGTATTTCTTTGTGGGAATCACCATTAATAAACACTCAAATAATATCTGTAATTACTTACAGCACTCAGGTGTCTTTGTCTGAAATGCAAGAGATTTCAGTTGATTGTATCTGTCCTTTGTATAATGCTTATCAAATTGCAGAGACCATCCATTGTTGTCCTCTAATAAAAATAAACAAAAAACCACACAACATAAACAAACCACAAATAGAAGATATTCCAATAGAAATGGAAGATAGAAATATCTTCACTTAATTTAATTGCATCAATTTTTGTCCAATTAATACAGGTATTTTTTCAAGAGCGTTTCATACACCATTAGATAACCTTAAATTTAGACAGCTCCTTAATCATACATACAATCTACAAACAATATGAGCTGCATAGAAATAACAGCTTATTATACCTTCAATAACAACATTTGCTGTGACAGTCACAATGAAAAAGTATAGTTGTGACTTCAGAAATTTTTATTTATGTAAGAAAGAGCCTAAAAATGAGAGGGAACCATATTTTCATACTTCCTTAAACTTGTGGGTTTGCCACTTTGGCCAGGAAAGTTGAAATTATTACTGTGACTCTGACTAGTTTGTACAGAGGGATGTCTTGCACTATGGCAGCCTATAATTTCTTTCCTGAAAATCTATAGGAAGGACAAAGGAACACTGTTTTTCAGAAGAAGAAGGGACTTGGTGTAAAATATTCAAGTCACAATGTTCATGTTAAGCTTAATATGGATCTTAAATAAAGCAAGATTCCATATTACCCATTTGGCCACTCTGCATAGATGTACTAGATCTGAGTAGTTTATGGCTATAAGAGCAAAATTTAAGAGCAAACCTTTTAGTTCCTTTCAAATAACGGACATTTCAAGATAGAAATAATAGAAATAATTACAGATCAGTTAGTTCTTTATTTCTTGGAAATTGACTGTATATCTGAGACCTGTAATTTGACTAATCCAGTAGCCACTTTCCAAACAGGCTGGAAAGGGAAAGAGAACTTGCCTTTTAAAGCTCTGATTGGATTTTAGTTTTATTAATTTGAGTCTGTCTTCTCTTCAGCTTCTAAAGCATCTCTTTTAATGAACATTCAGCAGTAGCAGAAATGCTTCTTGGGATGGCACTCACTAGCTGATGAGCAAAGCCCATGACAGTTAAAAGCAGTACACCTTAAGGATACCTAATGCAAACAACATTTCTATGAGAACTCTCAGATTGGCTCTGCTTTTCTAGCAATTACAGTCTAAGAATCACCTTTATGATGTACTGGCAATAGCCTTTACCCCTGCAATTTCACAGGGTAATGGTTTAGTTATACTTAAATACAATTCCTCATGGACATTTCTCTATAAATCTTTATATTTAACTAAGCATTATTACTATATATATTGGCTTCAAAATAGGCAGGGAGAAATAGAAAAGTATTTGTTTATTTCAACTTTTCCCATTCTGAAATGGCCTCTCATTTTTCACATCACATTGCATCTCAGTTAATGTTTTCTCAGACAGACCTTGAAATTACCTTGAAAGAATCTCCTGAAACCTGCTTACAGAAGAAGCTTTTTTTGAGAGATGCTTGCTTCTTTGCTGTCTACCTGAAAAGATGTGCTACATGTAACAATTAATGATATTTTGAAATATTAAGTAACTTCAGGCAAACTATCCTTCATCTAGTTATTTTTTTTGATGCATAAATTGAAAAGATGAAAGATTCAAAGCAAACATAAGGGCCTGTCTTCAGGAATTGCACCAGTGAGGGAGAAGACAGACCTGATAAGACATTTAAGAACATTTTACTAACTTCCTCAAGAACATCTTGCATGTTCTGATACATTAGTAGTTTTTTCATTCTAGATTATTAAGCTAATATTGAGTTTTGGATAAAATTAAAGGTATTGGCAGTTTTAGGATTGCCTCAGCATGGAATCTGGAATTGATGAAGTGATGAGAACATATTCTATCTCAAGTGGCAATTGCCTTAAAAACCTACTGCCCTGTGGATAGGACCATAATGAGGTTTTCTCTATCACTGTTCCTGAATATTTAACTGGAGTGCATCCATAGACTTTCATTTGTATGACCGGACTCAGCAATATGTGGGAATCCAACACATATGGAGTAGGCAATATTTTTAAACAGAAACTTGGAAATATGGTTTTAAAATGAGATTATTCTTGAAGTAGTAATCATTCCAAATGAATACTTTGCATTCATATATTTTCATACTCTTGGATTTTCTAATTCATAATTATGTTCACAGAAAGCTTTGGACAACTAACCACTTGTTTGTAGATTCTGACTATACAGTTAAGAGCTATAAACCCTAACCCTCCTGTAAGCCAGTGAACATATAAAACACAATTTTTCTGCATTTCCCTGGTTCTGACACTAAGGACTGGATATATGAGACTTTATTAATTTTTTTTAAATTTAAAAAATGCTCTGTCATGTAACAAAGAATGTTTCAAGAGGTGACCATCAGTGCATTTCACATTTGCAGAGAAAAAGGATGAGAAGTGCCTCCCACACTAATAGGAATGATGGAGCAGTTTGCCACAAAGGGGAAGCTCCTCAGCATTTTTGAGGAAGTCCAGAGGCAGCTGTGTATTTTTGGGTGGCCATAAAAAAGAAGGGAAAAAATTCACAGGGAAGATGGATTATTTTGTACTGGAATCATTCCGGCTGTTTGGTGTTTCTAGTAAGTTCATTTTAAATAATAGGCTTTTCTCATGGCATTCTTTCAACTAGAAATAAAAACACATATCTGAGTATAATAAAACAAGTTATTAAGCATCTTTTGACCTCCAGAAACATATGCTTTGGGCCACACTTTGTGCCCAAGAATGGTACTGTCTCTATTTTATCCAAACTGTTTTGTCAAACTCTGAAAGAATGTATTGTGCAAATAACTATATTTAGTATGACCATTCGGTGAAACACTCAGTGGCAGGACTGTAAATCACTTTTTGGTCATTCAGAGTTTATATGAAGGTTTGTGACTTGTTTACCTCTTTCAAGGTAAGAGTCTCCAAACAGTTTAAGAAATGACCAGTCTTGAAAACCCAAATCTATCATTTGAGGGAATACAGCTCAGATGAGCAATTACTTTTACCCTGAGCCTGTTCTAAAATAGATTTTGTTGGCTGTGGTTCTGTTAAAAAAAAGAGATCTGAGAAAACAAGGCATTAGCAAATCTTCCTCTACATGGCATAAGTGAAATAAGTGGTGGCAAACTGGATTTATCTGACTACAGATTAATATGCTCTTTCTTGCTGAAAGTTTCCAATTATCAGTTCTGATGGGAATAAGAAAGAGTATGTTAATCCTGACAACAGATTGGAATAATCCTTTCAGTGATAGATCCAAGAAAGTATCATCTGCTGTTGGTTAAAAACATATTTCTTACTTAGTATGGAGCTTACAATAAGGATGCTATCTATATGACTTCCTCCTTCTCTCAGCCATGTCTTCATGGGTTATTATACAGAGAAATGTTACCAATTAAATGCATAAACACTCTAAATGTATGACCCTTTGATTTTGCCTTTGCTGTTGGTGGTCATAACCCGTGGACACATTTCTTTTTGTCAGTTGTTCAAATAAACTTTTCGTTGCTGTAAGGAGTGACTTCAGGCTTTTCACAAAAGTATTTTTTGCAACAAGGAAAACCCGTATCTTTCCAAATTCCTCCCAAATTTTGCCCTAAGCCAGGATACCTCCAGATGAGAAGCATTTCCTTTAAAAATATTTACAGATGAAGGAATATAATTGCCCTTTCTCACAGTGTTGAAGCATCCTGATAGAGCCTCATAACTTAAAGCAAGACCACATAGAGATTTTACAAAACTGACGGCTGCAGTGCCTGAGCATTCAAAACTGGGAGGCAATTTCACTCTCAGTTTAAAGAGCTGGATACATTATGAATCAATTCAAAGACAATTTACTCCACAACAATCTGCATGTCACTGCACATACACTGTGCTGGTTATTGAAATCACATGCAGCTTGTCTGCTTATATGTGCAGTCATAGCAAACCAGTCAGGAAACAAATCAATTTGCATAAGGTTTACAGTTGTCTGGATGAACTAGATAACATAGTTTAAAAAGTTTATTTTTGGTTTTAAAGCAAATTAATTAACCTACTGCTACTTTTAAGAAAACAGACAGGTTCAAATTCCCAAAAGATAAACTACTTCTTAATGTTGCATCTTTATTCCTGTGAAACATGTGCATAGAGTTTTCTAGTTTTATAACAATACTCTTATTCTATATACATGATTTTGATTTTCTATTCTGTTTTTCTGGAAGAATATTCAATTTTTAAAGTAAAAATAATCTAATAGTATGAATACATCCATAGAACCTTTAGTTGCCTGAATGTTCCTTTGGCAGGAAGCCACTACAGTGGAGACCAAGTGAGAAGTAATTCTAGTGAAATGCAAGTTCCTCTTAGCTACCAACAATATTTAAAAATCACAGTAGCAAAATTGGTTAAAAGTCCTCAAAATTTCAGCACAATTATTCCATGTGCTGATATTTACACATCAGAGTAAACATTATTTCAGTGCCGTATACTGTGAATTGATGGCAGTGACAATAAAATTTGGCCATGCATGAAACATTTCCATGTGGAGCTAGAAAATCCTATCTTTTCCCAGGCATTTGACACATTTTAAGTATACCATTGACTGTCAAATATTTACTTTATGCTTCACTAACAGAATTTGCTATCTAAGGCTCAAAACTGAATAGCACCTCATGCATTCAAATATTGTATTTTAAATCTGATAGGAAAAATGCCATGCCAGGAAAACATAAGACCAACTACAACATTATTAATTAATCGCATTAATATGAAACATAAAAAACATCAAGGTTTTCTGCAATGTGCTGAGACAAAAATGAAATTTCTCATCCCTCACGAGCAATCTTATAATATTAAAACATGTATCTTTTGTATAGATGTATTGAAATATCCCATAGAAATTTAGTTGTCTCTATGGAAATCTAGATGATGATTTAATGAACCTACAGAACTGCAATAATTCTGTGTACAATTATAGGCCTTCAAAGAAACACATACAAAACCAGCATTACATTCTAAAGACTGGTACTATGTTTATCCTGTTGAATTTTATTGGGCCCTTTTAAAAAAAGAGCTGGCCTGTTGTAACTTATTTAGTGAGGCAAGCCAGTCACCTGGTAGCAGATGAAGTCTGTGTTTTTAGAGGCAAATAGTGCAAGACTTCAAACAGCCACTCCCTGCCCCAGTTCTTTAGGAAACCTCTGTGTGTGATGAATGTCTATAAGTGAATTTACAGCTGGAGAGTTGAATGCTGTCCTTTGTTCAGAGAACTCTTAGGGCTGAGAGCAACACAATAGTAAATACATTTAGCCAGAGAAAAACTCCTCTGGAGTCAGAAACAAATTAAATCTGCATGCCTGTTCTTGCTTCACTAGACTGGAAAAATGTGGCTGTGACACTGTGATTGAAAAACAAATGCAGACACACTGCAACCATTGCCTAGCTGCCAAAAAAACAGTTTTACAGAACTATCAGCAAAATTGTCCAGAAGCCAAATTTTTAAACGCTGAAGAAACCTGTACTCTCAAAATACCTTGGGCTACATTGTTCCTTTACTGCTCTACATAATTAAACATACTGCTTACGAAAAAAGACAGAATTAAACACATTTTTTCTTCCATTCTCCCTTTTAATATTATGTACGTTGAGTTGTCAAATGTGTAACAATAGTTGCTGGTTTTTAATGTCCCATTCATGGCAAAAGAGTCGGGTTTGCAGAAGTGCAAGGGATTAGGGCCAGTGTGTGTGATTTTTGTTTTGAAATTGATAAGATTTCTGGTGATTGCATTTTTTACAATTCTTATGTTAAAATGCTTATTATTCTAATAGAACTTATACCTGTGCTACTTGCACATAAACACTTCCTCTAGAGATTTATTAGTAATTAATGAAGGGCCTATATTAACAACAAGTTCTGAGAAGGAGCATTAAGAGTTATTTGGTAGTGTGATATGACAGTAACACTAATCTTAAGCAAAGAATAAACTATCCTTCCTCAACCAATTAAGTTTGAGATAAAAAGGATTGAGACATTTATTTACTAAATTTATGTATCAAGGACTGCACAGGAAGAGACTGTATATCTGATGTTTCTGTGACAGGTTGCACAAGCTGGATTTCTCCATTTAAAGGGAAAACGAACCAAGCACAGTGCTTCCAGTCTTTTCCAGATCTGTTGAAGAAGGCTGGTACATGAGTAACAAACATTGGGTTTTTGAAACATAAGAGCTTTTTATTAGTTTCCTAACTTAGGTAAGTTATGATTCTTTGCTTAATGAGAGCAGTGGAAGTCTTTCTGTTGATTCTAGTGGACTCAGTCCAGGTCAGCTCTCACTGGGCTTGGCTTTACTTTGTAAGCCAGGTGGTGTGCCTGAAGATACACATCAGTCATACTGCTTGCATTTTAAATTAGAACAGAACATAACAAATCCTGTAACTGTATAGATTTTGACTGCATGTTTGTGTGCTATCAAACCCTACTGGAAGTTAGGAAAAACTTTTAAATCTGAAAGCAGGATTATTTAGAAAGAAACGAGTGCACCTCTACTTTACATACAAGTGATTTTCAGAACCTGTAGCTACAAGATGCTGCCACATAGCATTAGTTATATTAGTGACAGAGCAATAGGGATTAGTCTTGGTCTTTCAGACATATAAAATATGTTTCAAATTGGGCAGGTGGGATGTATAGTTCAGAGAAAAGCCTAGTACCTTTTGAGATCTGATTATGTTTCTATATTTTTCCCCACACTAAATTTGGCAGTTGATGGGTGGTTTTGAAACAAGAAACTGGAGGTAAACTTCAGTGCAGTTGACTTGCAGGCTTCTCCTGAAAAACTGGCATCTTATTAACAGCACAGATAATTTACAGTTCTGGTGACCAAATTGTGCTGATGACCCAGCAGAATGTTTGGAATATGGGGAACAATATTGCAACAAAAATCTTAGAAAATCAGACGGGAAAAAAGATCTATTCAGTCTCTCAGTGGTTCAAAATTTAGCTGCATTAAGAATTTTTGCAGCAATTTTTAATTAGTATGTTATGACTACAAAATGGAAACTGACCCAGTGTTGTATCCAGCAGAGATAATTACATAGAAGTTGCTCAACTGAGAACATTGTACTTTTATCAATGCATGCAATAGTAGGATAATTTTAGTCAGAGAAAGCTGATCCTTCTCTGGGACAAAAACTTGTTTATTCAGCCCTCTAAATAGAAGGCATATCAGAGAAGTAAAAAAAACCCAAACAAAGTGTAAGATTTAAAACTTAAAGATTTAATTAGACGCATATGATAGAGTACATTTATGCTATGATTAACTTATCAATTTTTTCCCAATATTTCATGTCAAGATTTGTTCATATAAAGAAACACACCTTGTAATGAGAAAACACATGTAGGCTCAGTGAAACTCGACATAAGTATTGCTTTGTTATTTTTGTTTTGCATTGATCAACTGCTGTTTTTATCAACTGTTGTTAGTTTTGTTTCTGTTTTATCATTAAACATCACTGTGAAGACAGAGATCTCAAAACTCTTCTTTCCATGAATTTGCACTTGGGAATGCATACCTGGCACATTTAGTATGCCACTGGACATCAAAGAGTTTGCCTAGAGATTGTTTAGACTTCATTAAGAGTCATATTGCAGCAGTAATGTCTACAATATGAGAAATATTTGTTACTTATTTTAGGAACCATTCCCATGTCAACACTGCCATGGCATTAGGCAAGCAGAATTTGTGATTATGCCTATTTATCCTTGCTCTCTTTTAAAAAGCAATCAAGTAAACAAATGTTCTAACCTCCCATCTATAAATGCCAAGTGGCAACAGAATCAAATCTTACACTTCTAAATAAATGGGAAAAGCTCTTCCCTTGCAAATGAGGCCAAAGCCATTATGTGTGAAATCAAACATAGTAGGACAAAACAGTATTAAACTTGCTCTGCTTTGCCAAGTTGATCTTTAAACAAGCTGGGGCACAGAAGAATGCTGAAATTGCTATATTTTATTTCCCCACACATTTTGAATTTTTCAAATAGATACAAAAATGATAGAGGCTAAATTGCTTCACAATACCCTGAGCCTAATTAAGAACTGTTTCAGCAAGGATGAGCATGGAACAGAACAGCAGAGTAAAATTTACTTTTCTCTCAAGCCTAAAAAAGGAAATTCCTCAAAACCATAAGCTTTATGACAAATTACAAAACTTTAAATTATTTATTTAAAATATTATTTTCATGACAGATTTGCTGAGATACCTGCTTCCTCTTGGTGGACTATGTTTTCAAATTCAAAAGGTAAGATTGAATTTTCCATGCACATTTAAGGTTATCTAGCTATAGCTCAAGCAGAGTCTCCCATCACTGCAGATGGGATAAATTGTCAGCTGCCTCCTCTTATTGCAGTTTTACTACATTGCCTCAAGGTCTTCCCCATCATGGTATCGCACAGTGTTTTATTGATTTTGGAAAGCAAACTAGGTGACAAAGGCATGAGTTTTCAAACATGAGCAGCTTCACTCTACTGTGAAATATCAGCTATAATTCACTCCTTTCCAGAAGTGGAAGAAACACTGAAGCTGAGCTGGCAGGCAGTATATCCACACCCTGAGATTAAGCACTATCACAGCATTCTGAATCTGTTCCCTAGTCTACCTGTGATCCTACTTTGAGATCTTCACTACTCTGCACCTTATTTTTATGCTTATTATTTGGACATGGACGGGAGGGTGGAAATGAAAGAAGAATTGAAGAGGGCACCACAAAGCCAATCTTCGTGTGCCTAGGCTGGATATGAGCAGTCATTATAGCACATTTGAAGACATATCTCTCAGTGAGGATTTGGTTAAGTTTGAAATACTCACAATCATGTTTTGCTGTTACCAGGCACACAGGATTAATACTGCAAATAGTCTCAGAGACTACAAAAATTTCTTACAATAATTTCTTACAAATAAAATCTTAAAAAGATTTCAACTATTATTTCCTTTTAGAAATGAAGTGGGAAATGAGACAAATTTGTTAATTAAAAAAAGAAAGGAACCACTACAAGATAGCTGGAGTAAAACATCTAATAACACATTTTGCTTTGTGTTTCCATGCTATGCAGCTGTAGATGGTGCTTTATCATTACTGTTAGTGAAGCAGTTAGTTTACCTAGCTTTGTTTGAAATACATGTACTAAACCTTCCCCAAAGCCCCCCACCCCCCTTCCCAAAAAAGGGTATTTTTGAACTACTTTGAGGGTCTACATTGATTTTTTCCCCCTCTCCCACTAGTTGGGTTGAATCCTGCAGACTGGTCATCTCAAAGTTCCTCAAATTGATGCAAATGTGTTCAGTAATAGAAAAGTTGTGCTATTTAATTAGAATACCTTGTGGATAAGATTAAAATTTCCATGACACTGAATGAAACAATTACTACACTGGAATAATTTAATTTTAAATTTCTTTTCTGCAACCAAGAGCAATATCTTCAACTGAAAACTACTTGTAAATTAAAAAAAAAAAAAAAAAAAAAGGGAGAAGGAGCCAGATATAACTGCTGGCATGAGGCAGGTGTACTGAAGTGACCCCAGGAATGGAAGGGGGAAAAAAAGGACAGGTGGTTTCTCTCTCTCTCAGGAGCTACTCACTAAGGCCTCTTTCCTTGCATTTTAAGCAAGACAAATAATCAAAAATAGTTACCCCAGAAAAATCTCTCCACTTAGTAGAGGTGGAGTCATTGTAGAAAATCTTATCAGGACATTCCATGCCAAAGTATGACTGCAATACCAATTTTTGAGAAAACATTACTGCTGAATATTACACTAATGCATTTCTAAATGAGACAAGGGGGTCAAGATATGAGAAGAACATCACGAGCACAGTTTTTGCCAGTAGCAAAGTTTTACCCAGAACATCAATACAATGACGATGAATACAATCTTTTGTAATTTAGGTTTTCAAAATTCAAGGCTAACTCATTCTTGAATTACAACAGACAGAAGAGGATTCAATGACACAGCTAAATTGTCTTGTATGTTCATTTCTATAGAACACTAAGGCATTACTAAGGACTTTGTTATTCATTGCTTCAGGGTTCAGTATTAAATTGCTTTTTGCAGCGCTCTCCCTGCTCACTGACAACCCATCCTCCTTCTAATTGAATTTTTGAAATTGGTTATTCATCCAAGAATACTTCTGTACTATGTCAGTAATAAGATGAGATGCAAAGAGCTCTTTGAGTAATGGTATCAATGATCTTAAATTTCTTTTCCTACCTAAACAATTCTATGAACCTATGCTCCTTTGTACCTCCCATTACCAAACTGGGTAAATCCTAATTAGCATCATATTAAGCTGTATCTTTCAGCAAGTCCTTGTATGATAGACTTTGTGCTATTATACAGAAATGAAATATGGGTAAAGCAACCGTTTTTGGCCTTGGACTTCTTAAACATAAAAAGCCATCGTCATTGGCAATTTCTGCCATTGTAGGTCAGGATGACTACAAAAAAGCAGAGGGATCCATTTTTGTTCAGGATTTTGATTATTTAAAACAGAAAGTAGGCTTATAGCAACAACAAATGGTAAAAATCTACAAAATGGTGCAAGTCCATTATATGTGATTAGAATTTAAAATCCCTTTCATATGGATTAAGACACTGAAATGGCATAGGTATAGCAATAAGATACTTCACATAGGTACACTAATCAGCTTCAGATGCAATTAAAACAACTATTTTCAAAACCTCAATGACTTTGCTGAGAATGCTGGTGAAAAAATACCTTTACTATATTTTGTTTGAAATTTCTTTCAGAAAATTTCTTTCAGTACACAGAATATAGAATTTTCACCTAATATTTTAATTCTTCCCACTCCTCCCACCCAGGTGTGATGGCGACGTGCCTGTCTGCGACAGACAAACAGTTCAGCTGCTTGGCTCTGGGGAGCTGGAGGCAGCATGTGAGGCAGGGCACTGTGCACCTGGCTGACAGGTGCACATAGCTACAGGGAAACATCAAGGAATAGCAAGCTACTTCCCCTATCTGCCATGGATCAGCATCTCTGAGGAGCACCTCTGAAAATATCCAGGCTGTAAATAGGGTGACAATAGCAGTAAATAAAATGTGGTAGGGTCGATTTTCTCCTCCTGTGCTCTTAGCTCACAACCAAACAGTGAAGCTCTCTCCTTACAGAATGTAGGAGACCCTTTCCAGACTATCCCCCGTCTGTGCTACCTCTGAGCTGCGCCCAAACACAGCATGAGAGATGAGCTGTGCCAGGGCCATACTCACAAATAAGCAGAAAGCTCTGGCCCTGGTTTGCAGTAGCAGTAAAGCCAAAGCCTACAAACCAAGTCAAGATCACTGCTACCACACAGAGGAGTTAGGAGTGACAAAGATCAAAACAGCTTGCACAAATGACCTGACTATATGTATGCCCTGGGATTTTTACATTTTCAACCACCAAAGTCTGCTGATAATGCAGCTTGCACAGTACACTCACAGATGCACATGTTTCTCCCAAATTAGGGCATAAATAATATCTGTAAAACCTTGAAAATGCTTTTAAATTATGTTTCCCCCATTAAGTCACATTAAACTTTTCACAAACTCTGTTGGAGCATACATCTATCTCTCCTCAGCAAGTCTTTGATAGATCACATACATCCATTTGTAGACATCAGAACGACATATACAAAGAAGTTCAAAGCAGGGAAAAAATTGGATACTGATAACTAATACCATATACAAGGAAAAACATGGCCCATTCTTCTTTATCTAGCAAATGGTTTTCTGGGTTCCTTTATTAGCTAAAGCAGACCTGCTGCATCCTCTGATGAAAAGCATGAAACTTGCCCATTCCTGACACTCCACAGCCTCCTCTGATGTGAGCACTGCCTGGGTTTCAGTGACTACAGGTGCTAGACACAAAGAAAAGTCACAGCCACGTACCACAGTTGTCTTCGTCAGCCTGATTCCCGCAGTTATCCTCACCATTACAGTGCAGCTGTTGCGGCAAACACTTTGTGATATTGCCACATGGAAAGTAGCCCACGGGGCACCTGGTGCCAGCTCCAGAAACATGATCTTCCAAAGAGTCACAGATGACTAAACAGGACCAGAAAAAATATGTTTATTTGATGATGTGTTTAAAGGTATTTGATATTATTCCTTTGTAAATACTCATTTACATTTGAATGTGAATATCAATCAAAAAAAATGTATTAATTCATTTGAAATTAAATGACAAATATTATATGAAGTATTTGTTAAACTTGGCAAAAATATATTGTTAGCTAACTAAAATTTCCTTTGATATAAAGCAAACAGGTAATTCCTCCCTATTCATCCTCAGAATAAGATCAAAATATAAATTATACAAGACAAATGACCTAAAGCCACTATTTTAAGGGATTGTTTTGCTATTTATGATAATAATATACCAGATAAGCCATAGGTATTCCTGCCCATGGAAGAGTGGTTGAAGCCAGATGATCTCTAGGGCTCTTTCCAACCCAAACCATTCTATGACATTAATTTATGCTGAAATTTTAGACCCAGATAGATAAGCCCCTTTATATTATGTCAGATGTATATATGTTTGATTATATTCAAATTTTAAAGAAATTTCTTGGTATAAATGGATCAAGGATCTAAGAACAAGGCAACTAAGATCAAATCTGTGATACGGTTTTTCTGAAAATGGAGTAAGACATCAAGAATGTGCAATTTTGAATCCTTCAGAAGAGTTGTCAGTCTTATCCAAAAACTGTGGAGATATTGGTCAGAACATATCAGTGTGAAGTTTAGATACACAGGTGCTGTTCTGCTAAGCCCATGCTTTGTAGGAAGGAACTTCAGAGAACACAGGACTTCATTCAAGCAATCTGAGGGGAAAGGTAGAGGGATGCTGTTGAGGGACTTCAGGGCAGCTGGAGGACTCTGCCTGTCCTCTGCTCTTCACTTCTCTATGCTGCAGCAGCTGCAATTACCCACATTCGCAGATGCATGATGCCTTACCAGTCCCACCAGTGCATCTGAGAGACAAACTCTGCCATCACTATTTTTTTCCTAAAAAATATGACATCTATTGCTTCTGTAATGGATTGCAGATACCAAGTCAGATTTTTGTTGTATGAGATCAACTTCTTTCCAAGAGCATACTATGGAAAGGGTTATTATTCTAGAATTAAATGTGTTCAGTCCACAATATGCTGGTAATGGAGAAAAGCATCATCAAGACAGAACGCTATCCAGTGTTCTGCATTTCCAAAGCTTCCCTAAACTTACCTAGTACCTCTCTGCAAGGGTCTGCTAATCTAGTTTTTGAAGCACTTTCAAAAAGGAGCATCACCTTAGAGGCACCATTTGACTTAATGCATACTGTTACAAACCCCTCCAAAAATCAAATACAGGTTTTATTTTAAATTTCATTGTTGTCTTAGAACACTTGAAATACTCTCTACAAACTTTATTAACTGCAATGTGATGCTTGTTCAGATAGTAAACTGCTAATTCTGAAACATGAAACTATTTTTCCAGGCTATTTGGAAATACAAAGTACAAATCTTTCACACAGCTTTCGCAGATTAACAAGTAATGTTCTTCAACGTCATCTGATTTTTTGCACTCATTTTTCTCTTAAAATTCAGACAAGTACTTCAGATTCATTAAAAATCTCTTCCAGAAGAATTTTCTTCCAGTTAAGCCCTGGACAAAGTTTACAACTCTGAAAAATTGAAATGTAAGAGCTATAGCTGCAGAAAACGGAGATAAATATCTTCTATATGTACAGAATTTTCCTGGCTGTAAGAAGCATCCTGCATAGAAATGGATAAAGATAGCTCTGCAACAACAGCAATTAAAAATTATGGTTATTGTTTTGCAGCCACAGACTTTACTGACATTGGAGCTCACCATGCCAAGATAATGATCTATCCCTCCATCTCTGTGATGTGGTATTAGAGTTGTTGGCTTTTGATTAATTTTCCACTATGAAAAAATTGAACCACTCTTCTTGTATCTTGGTTGTCTTTTTTTTAGCAGCTGAAAGAAGACGTAAAGTGATAAACCCGTGACAGACTTGCGTATCAGAAGGTTTGTTTCTATAGATACCAAGTTATAGAGCCTCTTCTTTGTATACCTCATAGAGAAAATCATCTCCTGCTTTGTCGTGACATAGTGATAATTGCACCCATTTCAGCTATTCTGTACCAGAAAATTTCTTTTTCATAGTGTTCAGGATAAAGATTAAAATATTTGCAATGTTTCAAGATCGAAGAGAAAAGAAATAGGTAAACTGGTGTCAGTATGAACAGCAAAACCAGAAACAAACCTCTTTCTCACACTTGCTGTCTCAATACAGAAAAATGTTCTACTTAGCAGCATGCTCATGATACTACAAATTAAATATTTCTGACTGCGGTGTATTTAGGGTCCTGTGCAATCTCCCAAATTGATCTCGAATTTTCAAAAAGAAAACGAGAATTCCTGTCGTGCACCTTTTAATCTTGGCTGCTTTGAGATGCTTATTGCTATAGGATGCCTGTAGTGAAGAAGAAAGTGGATAACTTTCCCTGCTTGTCTTTAAATATAAGATTAAGTTAACTCTGCTTTCCTTTGCTAAAGGAATAAACATGAGTTAGGTTGTCATCTAGTACAGATGGTAAGGCTTTTTCCTCTGCTTCAAGGATGCAGAATCACTGGGGAAAGAACATGACAGCTCCTCTTTAAGCAGTCATAAAATGAAACCATAAAAGGAATGCATTTGGCAAAGCCAAGAACAAGTTGTTCCCAGGACAACATGGCTTGGCTTTCAACTAGATTTATTCATTAGGCTTGCTAATTTTGCGCATTCTTTGAAATACAGTGATTGGGTCACAAGTGCTGTTTGAGAAACCAAATAAGGCACATGTGCACTGTAAGAACACAGACTTAACACAGCTACTTGTAGGTTCTTCAAACAAGTGAGTATAGTCATACAGTTCCCTGAAAGGGAACAGTTCTGGACTTCTGGGACTGAGTAACGAGCACTTAAACTAACCAAGGGCATTAGTCATTGCTTGGTACCTACTAGTCACACCAATCTCAACTGTGTCATGCATAGGTTCAAATAAGGGAATATCATAAAATCAGGAAAATATTTTTGTGTTTTCAAGAATTTGAATAAAATGAAATCCAGTGTCACGAACCCAAAATGACTCATGAATTCCATCAGCCAAATAAGCTAACTTCTTGTATCGATTTCACCTTTAATTTTTGTGCTAGCTTGAGTACTTCAAGCTGACAGTTGATTAAAAAATATCCCCTTCTGCTGAAAGATGTATTAAGGGCATGTGAAATGGATTTGAAAAATCTCTAGCATAACATAGAACAGGTCTCATAGGCCTGTTATCTTAATTCATAAAGATGAACCAAGTTTATAACAAGGTTATAAAAGTTTACAACTATGAATTACTTTAACTTACAAAATTATTACAGTAATTTCATGCATATAAGGCACACCCTTTTGACTAAAATTTTGCTCGAAACCCGGAAGTGTGCCTTATAGGCTGGTGTGCCTTATATATGGACAAAGTTCGGACATTTGCCAACCCGGAAGTGCGAGCCGCTAGAGCCGCGGGGAGAGCTGGCAGGCACAGCCGGCAGGCATGCAGGGAGAGCTGGCAGAGGATCCTCACTGCAAAAAAAAAGAAGTGTGCCTTATACACTGGTGCACCTTATATATGGACAAAGTACGGAAAATTGCCGACAACCTGGAAGTGCGCCTTATACTCCAGTGTGCCTCATAGGCGTGAAATTACTGTACTTAGTTATTAACAAAGAATAGAAGTAACTAGTGATTGACGAAATCACATGCATTAAATCACAAATAACAGAAAAAGAAGAAGATGAAACAATTATTTTAAAAATAATTTTTTGTCTGAATTTGACCATTACAGCAATATGCAGAAGTGAATGAAGAGATGAAGTTCATTCTTAGATAATTTTCCTGATTTTTTTATGTTCAGTGTCTTCCCACTAAACAAGGGATTTGTAAGTAATATATGACTGAGACAAGGATGAAGTTAGTCCATTGTATTTCAGGATAGAAATAAAAAGTTAACTTCTGCATAATTTCATTTAGCTTAATAGCTTTATAGAGTTTTAGCTTATATAAGTTATTTAGCTTATATAACTTTACCAGTAACAATGTTTGTTTTTTTGGTTTTTTTTGGTTTTTTTATCATGTAATTTTTATAAAGACTCCCCTGAAATTTTCTTTCAGGAGAAGCTTTCTAGTGATATCTGGGAAAATGTGACAGGAACCTCATATTATTAAATGTCAATAAAACTAAATTTTAAACTGTCCATAAATAGCATAATGAAAATAGATTCCAGTTTCATACAAGACCAAAGCAGAATTGATACACTTGTACTTTAGTGCTGCTAATGTACACACACTTGGAGTAAAACCTTGGGCAAAATTTTCATACCAAAATAAACCTTTGTCTAGTGGCAATAGATTCTTTGGCACTAATCCTTGAGGCAAAAGGTATGTGGCTTAAAGGATTTAAATATCTGTACAAAGTACTCACAGAAGTGTAATTAAACTCTTATCAGCACACTGCCTTTTCTGCAATTTGCTCCTCTGCTTTGGTAGTTGTCCAGCCCTGAAGTCTATAATATTTTCTAAATGTATGTACTGCAGATGCATTGTGGTTTTAATTTTAGGTTTGATTAGGTGCAAGTGACACAGTGTTATTTATTCAGAAGGACAGATTCATTTCTAAAACACTAGAATTGCTTTTTATATTTAGCTGTTACTTTTTCAGCCAGAAAAACACTTTCAGTTTTATTACATTACTTTGTCTTTAGCACACTATATTAGATGTCACTCTAGGAATATGTAGTACTTGAACTACACACCTAAGTTTATGTCTGTTTTCATTAGACACAATATAGTGCAATAGATTTTAGCAAAAATGGTGCATATATTATGACTGTTCCACACCAATCTAGTAATTATCTTGGATTTTAATTTCATAAAGTAGCTTTATATCTTGTTGTGTGTTACACAATGCTTTCATTTCAGAAGGATTTTTCCAAAGCTGATAGCAGATGATTTGTACTACCTTTTTGAAAAATATCACCTCCAATCTCACAACAGCTTTACTAGTTATCAGTTATGCCACAGATAATTCAGTCCAATTAATCCAGTTAGGGGGTTGGAAGATCCTTGTTGTCTAAGTGTCAGGTAAATCCACTCTGGGGACAGAAACTGCCAGTAGAACAGTTCAGACTGGTGACATGGCACCTTGCCTGAAAATTTGGCTTGTATAGCTTTTATTAATTTGTCATTTTGTTCTGCTTGCACAGAACTTAGAGTAAAAACATTCTGATGCACATAAAAAATGGAAAGAGATAATACCTTGAAAAGCCCCAACATGAAGTAAAATAAGTTCCATCCGAATCAAATTTTGTAGGGCATTCCCAGAGGATAAGGGTCCAGCACAGTGTTTAACAAAGACACAAATTAATGAACATAGCCAAACTTTTCTATTGCTCCACTTCCCCTTTTCTTTGTCTCCCCAAACAAACTGGATTTAAATTATATCTCACTATTTTTTCTGTTTAGAAACAAGTTCTAACTCCACATTCTGGCATGATCTCTGATGGAAAATACATCAAGGCAAGCTTTCCATTGCCCCATGTTTTTGCATCTGTGTAACTCCTCAATTTCACTAATTTCTTTTTCACAGCAGAACAATATCAAGTTGAAAGCTGGCCATATGAAACACTAGGGTTTTGTTCAAGTGGTGTTAGGTACTGAATAAAAATGAAGGCACCAATCCAAATGTGTTAAATACACTAGCTAGTCAGCACCATCCCACCTGGAAGGGGAATGGTTAGCCATCAAAATGAAAGAAACTCCTCTTTCAAGAGTTGATCTTTCTCACCACCATTATTGAGTGTGTTTTGCCTGGTTCTTTGAAGCCCAAAAGAAAAGAAATTTATTGCAAGTAATGTTTTTCCCCCCCGTCATTTGAAACACAGCATTTATGAGCTAATGATTTAAACGCATGTAATAAAAAAAATGAAAAAAGACCTCTGAAGCATCATACCTGGAATTTTTTAAGTTTTGTTATCCTAGGGTAAAAGGTTTATTGGATTGCTGTATTTGCCAGGTATCTTAAATTTATTTTTGTATCTTATACTCAGTAGGTTCTTTTTTTAAAAAAATTTGAGCAATCCAATAATTGAAAAGTTACTTTAGCCAAAAAGATTAAGGACAGATGTTTATCAATAAATTACTGTCCCTCAAGCAACAATCACTCACCTCATCTATATAACCAGAATTCTGAATTTCAATACATGAGGACAACAGTTAGAAATTACTGTAAAGAAGTTCATTTCTGGTTTGCTGCTTTCTACAAGTTAATCCAGTCAGCCATGCATAAAGAAACACTGAGTAGTGAAAACTAAATTATTTAAATTAACAAACAGCAGACATTTGTAATATTTCTCTCAAGTTTCCATAAACAAAAGGCAGATTTAAGTGACTTCATGATAAAATATCATATACAGGAGGAAATTTGTGTACATGTGCATTCATGCATACAAGTAAAAAGAAATCCAGCAGATGAGACTGAAAGTACTTGTAGGAAAGCCTTAAGAGAAAAGCTGCAATGAGAAAGGGGAATGAAACTCGAAAAGCAATGAACATGTAAATTACTTGCTGATACTCAGATTGTAGAATATTCTGAGAACACATTATTTGCAAAAGAGCAGAACAGCAAAGAATTACCTGAGTATCATTTACATGTTCTCAAGGCAGAAACAATCTAAAAGAACATAACATTTTGCCTATTTTTCTTCTGTCAAAAAGGGCAAGTCTGTCTTCCATTTTTTTCCTGTTGAGTACCTACTCTCTCACCCCCATCCCAAAACAGAAGTTACAGCTAAGTTATGCAGTTTAGCATGTTTTTGTGATGGGGAAACAAACCCCACAAAACCCCAACAAGCATCTTGCAGTGCTGATGACAGAAAAATAGGTTTGAAAGCAGCCAGCCAGAAGAGTCTCAGGAAAAGAATCTGAAGGGTGGCAGTGGGAGATTCTATTATGTCTTTCTCCATCTTCTTTTGCTCTCTTATTTCACTAGAGTCTCCAGAACTAAGCAAACTACACATCAGCCAAGATTTCAGATTCCACTATTTTTCCTCTTCCAAGTAGCACAATCTCAAGTCTTTAAAAAATAATCTCAGTTATGCTTTTTCTATGGCTCCAGAGAGAGGAAAATGTGTTTTGGAAGCCCTAATGCTGTATTTGAAATATGAAATGTAAACTAGTTTTTTAAAATATTTTTCTTTTTTTTTTCTTTTATTGTGGTTTTAGTAAAGACTGAAAGGATTGCAATAATAATTCTTACAATGGAACTAAGTCAGAATAATTTGAAGTGAAGCTCTGAAGCACACTCAAGTTTAATCTTGTAACAATGAAAATACATTATTTCTTAGTGAGCCAGAGACACGATTATCTGATATATTTTATTTATTCACAGATTTGTTACTAAGAACCACTGTAATTTCACAATTATAAGCTGCACCTGATTATAAACCGCACTTTTGTTTTAAAGTGAGGATCCATGTGTAACAAAGTAACAAATTAGTAACAGAATCGTGCCAGCGGGGTTTGGTGTCAGGTGCTCAAGTTGCAACAGTTTTCATAGACCAGCAAAGCCTTTAAAGGCAGCCCCAGGCACCCTCCCTGGCCGGCTCTCACTTCCAGGTTGGCATTTCACTGGGATTTGTCCATAAATAAGCCGCACCTGATGATTAGCCGCACTACTGGGGTAGGCTGGATTCTTCAATGAAAAAGGTGTGGCTTATAATCGTGAAATTACTGTAGAACTATTAAAATTTTAAATTTAATATAGAACTACAAGTTCGAATTTGGGAGGTGGCTGTGCCCTGTGCCCTATGAGATTCCACCCTCCTGAAGTATTATAAAATATTGAACCCTTTGTTGTTCTCTTTTGAAATGACATATTTTGAAAGTATTTTAGCAAATTTGTTTTCTAAGAGCTCACAAAAATATTTTGTGAAAAAACAATTTGCAGAATGTGCTTGAAAGATTCATTATTATTAGATTCTGACTCATTAATCTTTGATTCAATTTTTAAAAATCACAAGTTTTCCAATCTCTGCTGTATTCTACTATGAGTACACATAATACCACTTAAAGTTGTGACACTCCAGTTAAGTGCATAAACCAGAAATTATCTCAAGTTAATAGGATTTCTGACCTTCTTGAAGTGAATAATGTTAGCTGGTCAAACCACAGAACTGGGGAATCATTTAGGTTGGAAAAACTTGTGAGATAATGTAGTCCAGCTGTTTGGACCCCATGACCAGAGACATCTAACTTATTTTTTCTTTTGCAGGTTGTATCAAAATGTGCATGCAGTTAAGAGTAATAGATCATTAAATTATAACTTGCAGATTTTATGCATTTATTAATGTACATTTGGAAGTTTGGATATCCAAATCAGAAAATATAACAAGAAACAGCATTCAGAAGTGTGGCTGCATTTTGGATGCACTTTAGCTAAATCTAGTTAATATTTTTGCATGGATTGCTCTGGATTTAACCTCCACATAGTCTATAACTCCTCCTTATCTTCCTTTCATGCCACTTCATCTAATCTAAAAGACGATGGTGCCTGTTCTTGACTGTTTTCTCATTGCCAGCAGTGAGAGTCTGCCCTGTGGAACCACTCTAGAGACCAAGAAACAAATCTAGTTGAATGATGATGAGCAAGCAGTGAATATGTAAATGAAAGATTTAAAAAGAAAAAATGAAAATTTAATCAAATAGTGATAAAAAAAATGAACAAGGTGTTTTATTTTTTCTAAACCATATGAAGAAAAAGAAAGACCTCATGTGACATTTAAGTCTTAGGGGTGTAGAAAAACCAAATGTAGTGTAGAAAAAACCAATTCAATACCTGTTTATGATACGCTTTTGGAAAAGTAGAAAGTGGCTGTATTTTTCTGCATGGTGCTGGGAGCCCATACTGAATAAAAAGCAGGATTTACAAATGCATGTTTGTAATGTTACTTGATTACTAGAAAAGAATTTGTGTCTGAAAACCAGTGTCTATAATTTCTAGGTAAGACTACATAACAGTTGATTCATATATCTGAACATGGAATAGGTCCAGAAAATGAGGTCAAGGAGCGTATTTCTTGAATAAAACTTCTAAAAATGCAGATCATCTTTGTTAACTGTATTGCTATTAAGTAGTCCAGACTGATCAAGGCATTCAATCATGAGGCTTTTAAATTCATTAATTTAGTCCTTTGCTTCCCCATACACATAAATTTTGGCTTTAAATATTGTGCAGGCAGTTTCATAAAGGAATGCTGATCTTAGCTTATTCCAAAGAAGAGCTGATCGATTCCTATCTATTTTCTTTTTAATTGAAACTGAAAAAAACCCAAACAGGGCAAAAATATATTTCTAAGTTGAAAAATACCACTTCCACCCTCCAACACTATGCCTTTTTCCCCATGTTGAGCATAATATTGACAATCAGATCTGTGATGGGAAAAGTCTCTTCACTCAGGTCAAGCCAGTTGTTTTGTCTGCAGGATAGAGGAGAAAGAGGTAATATTCAGACTCGTGCATATCTTTGAGCCTCAGTGACTGTACAGTCTCTCCCATTCCTTGTGCTGTATTGACACTTGTAGTTCTCTGGAGGAAACAACTTCTTGACTGAGACAAAACATTTTCACCAAATAAAGCTTTAGGATTGATACAGAACAGCTGGGTGGAACACCGCTGAGCTCTGCTATAGGGAAATGGTTGATTTAACATGCTCTCTGGATAAACTCTGTTAAGTGATTTCACATGCACAGATCCCTCAGGATCAGTGTCAATGCTGCTGGGCTCTTCCCCTGCTCCTGCTCACCCTCTCCCTCTGACATGAATTCAGCCTGTCCTCCCAGGGCTGGATCTCCCCATCAGGCCACAGCTGATGGCTCCTTGGACTCATTCAAACTCCTATTTTCCCATCAGTCTTTCTTCATGGTGTATTTGTCTTGCCCTGTCACACCAGTCAGTGCATGCTGAATCCCTCATGAGCACTGGGGGAGACACAGCAGGGAGTCAGCACAAGCACTGCTTCTTTGCTTATACACAGCCATTTTATGTGCAATATCAGTTATTGGCAGCATATAATATATGTTTGAATTCAAACTCAAGATCTTCAAATTTCATACATTTCTGATAGCACACCTCCATATATAACTAAAGGCAATTTATCTATGCTTTGATTAGTCTTTTAGTATATGACTAGCATCTTGCTCTTTAGTCTATACTTTATCCACTTAGAAGCTACAATATTAAATTCCTAGTCAAGTCCTCATACAGCTACAATAATTAAACTTTTAAATCTTCAGAGATTACTTAGAATACAGTTTAGAATATAATATGATTGCCCAGATGGGGAGCTGAGACTTTAACATATGTATGGCCAGGGTTTCTACTAATTTGATGTTTTTACCTTCAGAATCAGTCAGTTTCACAAACTATTTAAAGCACAGCTTTTACAGTTGTCAGTGGCAGCCATGCAATGAACACTGCCGCATCAGGATGATCCAGCCAAAAGACCCAGAAAATCTGCTATATAATTATTACCCATTTGTGAGGCTTTTAGAGCAAGAAACAGGAAGAGAAATATTTTCCACAGCTGCCTTCATGAAACAGCCTTCATTTTTTAATCCCCAGCCCTCAACTACATTTCATCTTAATGTTCTATAGCCAATGAAGAAGAGGCAGCATAATTCACCATAATTTTTAATTCATCCTTTTAATGGACACAAAGCATGTGTTATTGTGGAGCTATAACATGAAGAAAATTCAGCACATAGCACAAATTAATATTGTGTCCTTTGCCTAAATTCCTAAGCACCGACTTTACAAAATTAATAACTTTCTCTGACATAGGTAACATTAACTAATAGAAGAGGAAATCAGTTTCCCCTCCAGAATTTTATAACGAGACATTATGCTGCATCACTACTTCAGATCCTTTAGCTCTCAAGACCTTTGTTTTAAGAGAGGGCAGAGTGATCTGACAGCACTGATTACCAGCCTCTAACCAGAGGTGTTACTCAGGAGGAGACATTTTGAAGGAAGTCAGTAAGTCACAGGACAATCTTGGGCTTCATTCTGGCTTTGTAACACAGTGCTTACCCTACCAAGCACAGCTCCTTTTTCTGCTCAGGCTCATTTTTACCTCATTCCAGCTGCTTCACTCCTGCTTTTCATCATCTTATCCCCTTCTTTCTGTACGGAATCCTAGCTCTGATCTCACCATTCTGTGACTTCAGATGGTCACTCCCCTCTCCCAGAACTACTGGTCCTTCTCCTTTAATTAATTTACTGATCCCTGCTGGCTCCCTCTTCACATCCCTTTTCTCAGTCTCAACTCTCCCGGACTAATAGCCCTCCTAATTCCATTTTCACTTTCTAAGTAGCATTAGTCTTTTCTCTGTTCCGTTGTTCCATCTACCTATCCCTTCTGTCTCTGCTTTTCTTGTCCTTTTTCAGTCCTTCCCAACACATTTTCACCTCCTCTGTCTTTCAGACACAACAATTATGACTTCCTAATCCTCTCAGCTTCCTCAGCCTCCCAGCCTTGCACCAGACATTCCAAAGTCTGATTTGATGGCTTCAAAGTAATGGCAGTCAACAGAAAATGCATGATGAGATGTCTGGTGACAAATCCTCTGGGTGTCACAATGCTCTCTAGCAACAAGTAATGTCTATTAGAAAATGATTCTTTTCTTTACTGCAACCAGGCTTGTGCCTTCAGGAAATCTAGCCTGCATCCCTGATTTTCTGCAAATATACTGATTTTCATGTTTTGCAGATATATATTTAAACAAGATGCACATTGTTCTTCCAACTACAGGAAAGCCAGACAGATTAATGCCCAAGTTAAATGAAATAAATAACCAAATATTAACATTACACGATGATTATTTGAGCTTGTGCAAATGCTGGAGTAATTTCACTTTCCTATTTATAAGTCTGGAAGGAATCTTAAAATATGTTGCAAACTATGTAAACAGGAGCACAATCATAAACTTGCAATTTTCCAAAAGATTCAGGATTGTCTCTTTCGCACATTTGACAGAAAGCACTTGGTATAAAAGATCTTGGCCTTCAAAACAGCTGTCACCTGCATGAACTACCAGAACAAGTAAAGAGATTCAGGTGCTTTAAAGAAGATTACCCTTGGCATTTTAAAGTGAGGGTAAAGGATGGAAAAAATTATGAGGGGGGAACAGAAAGAAGAAGCTAAAGGAAGTAGTGCTACCAGCAGAAATAAGATTGGAAACATCAGGTAGAGGCAAAGAGCATAAAGGGTTAAAATTGTAAGAGTTGTAATTGTTTTTCACAACGAGCCTGCCAAATCCCTTTTGGAACTCACTTTGAATACTTTTCAATACTAATGTTTTTCTGTTTTGCTTAATGATTGATAAATGAATTGTTCGAGATCCTGTCACTTAGCCAAGGTCCAGGAGGATAAAATAACTTTTGTCCCCAGAAAGCCAATCAAAGGGACACTAAAGGCACTACAGCGGTTGCAGAAATTACAGCTGATTATTTTGCTAAGAGAAAAGATGCAGCAGCAGCCAGTGCAATGCCAGCCACACAGCTGAAGTGACCTCCTAGCTTGGCAAGAAGGGGTGACCCACCCAGGCAGAAGTTCATCCTGGCAACACATCCAGTGCTGCCAGTTCCACAGCTGGAGTCTGAATTTACTTATCTCCATGTTATAATCACTGCTCTTGCACTAACAAAATCCATGATACAGATGCTGCTTTGTTTTCACAGAAACCTCTGTCTGGGACAGTGCATTCCACTTGGGAAGAGAAGACAGTCAGGCAGTTGCCAGTACATACAAAGCTCAGTTGCTTGAATTAGTTTGATTATCTAGATTTTGGAGGCAAAGGTTTTTCATATATTAAGAAAAAATTAATGAAGAATCTCAAGGAAGAGAGGAAAAAAAGTAATTGAACTTCAGCTGTTGAATGGAAAACTAAAGAGACACAGCTTGAATGGATCTGAGCAAACCAAATGAGCAGCTTTTGTACAATGTATACTCCTTATTTTACTTTTTAAAGAATTAGAAGAATATGTGACTTTTAGAAATAAAAAAAAAATACCAGCACACAAAAACTCCCAAACATGAAAACCTCTGCAACAAAATGCAGATAAACTTGCAGCAGTTCACAAAAAAAATCCAAAAACAGCCCACAAACACCCCCCCAAAAACCACCACCACCAACAACAACAACAAAAAACAACAAAAAAATTCCGATTTTTAAGGGCAATTATACTTCCTCCAGGAATGTTTAATATCAGCTGAAGCCTATTGAGCAGATGAAATCAGCCAGCTTGTAGATGTGATTATAACTTGCATTGCTGGCTAAAGCTGCAAAAGGCAGTGAAGCTGTGAACTGTGCACTGAGCAACGTGCAGAGATGTGACACTAAATAGGAGCTAATTTTGGTGCAAAACAGAGCCCTAACAGGTGCTAGAAACTCCAGGCATGGATTTGCTTTAATCTATGAATTCACCTCTTCTCATTTTAACAAAACTAGATAAGCAATGTGGTTTTCTTATAATACACTATATATTATGTATACACCTAAAAAAGGTAATGGCCATCATAACTAGTAGGCCCTCATTCACAGTCCTCACTGCTATCCTAATTTGCAGTATGCTTTAATATATTCCATTATTTTTTATAAACTCTCTAGCACAGATGAGTTTAACAGCAGAAATTACAGAAACAATTTGCACATATTTTATGAATGTTTTAACATTTCTATGTTTTAATGCTTTGGCATAGAAAACAGTAATGGGAAAGGTTTAATTTGTTGAAAACACTTATGTTATGCTTTTATTCTGCATAAGTGGAAGTACTACTTTAAATATTGAATTATAGCTCACGGAAAATGCAGGTGCATATGAAACCAGACCTTGTTCACGGGTTTGATACTATATTATTATTGTTGCTTTCTTAATTCCAAATACATTAATATCACTGTTTTTTTCATGCATGCAGGTCACAATTGTGTATTCTTCTAAAACATACAGGAACTGCTTAGAGTTTTTCCACTGATTTAAGTGAGTTTAGTGACTAAAAAAATAGCTGTATATGGAAATCTATTTCCCAAGCTCCTAGTGGGAGCAATATCCCTTAAAAATCTTATCTGAAGCAACATCTTATGAACCCATGAACCTGAAAGGATTTCATTTAAAAGCAGAAAAGAGAACAAGCTGTTGTACAATATGGAGGAAGATAACAGAATTAAACCTTTTGCCCCTATTACTTTAACAAAACTGTTGATATTATAAATATTACCATCTACATAATTTAGTATTTACATTGTGCTATAGAAAGCAATTTCTAATAATTAATAACTAAAGAAAATTATAATCATTAGGAATGTTCAACCTACAGATCAGCATCACAGGGATTCACAGGGACAGCTTTATCAAGACATAAGAAGCACTTGCAAACAGGGTACTCAAATTTAATGAAGAAAACATTACTAAAGCAAGCAGTATGTCTGGGTTAACTCCCACCACACTGAAGTGATTTGCATCTGAAGGAAAACTAAAATGGAATTCAGAGTTCCTCTTGCATGTTATACTGCCTATTCATGCTAAAAATTTGTATTACCTGAACACATTCTGCCTTTGAGAGATATCTATTCTAGTAGCACTTGCACAGTATCACTTCAAACTACTGAACTGAGTCTAAAATGCGGATTTCATGGCATCTGAGTTAAGTCAGTTCTGT
The DNA here is from genome assembly GCA_009812075.1 of Sialia sialis. Lineage (NCBI taxonomy): Eukaryota > Metazoa > Chordata > Aves > Passeriformes > Turdidae > Sialia > Sialia sialis. Next base: position 7,555,835 of record VRYO01002778.1, on the reverse strand, counting down.
AGGTACCTTCAACAAATATTTACAGCAAGAATTTAAGCAATGTTTAAGCTGTTTCTCATTTTCAAATTTCAGCTCATAACTATTAATAGTAACTCTTGAGGCATTAAGTGCAAAAACATCTGATCCTGACATGTAGCTAGTAACCTTGAGAGACCGCATTATACTTTGATTCTATTGAAAAATAACTGACATGAAGAAATGTAAAATAACACTGAGATATCATAGTTTTTAAAAGAAATCCACTCCTGAAGTTTAACAGCTATCTGCTTTGCAATGTTCAAAACAAGAAAGGAAGCCAGGGACACTTACCCTTGGTACCAATAAGCAAGAACATATAGAAGCAGAAGTTGGGTGTCATATCTGTCCTTCAGCAATTCAATGAATCAAGTCAGTGGATGCTGTCCTTTGAATTGCAAACCAGTCAGAGTGCTGCACGTACAGCCTGCCTCTGAGAGGCTTCAGCAGTGGCTGAGGCAAGCTCCCTTCTCTCCCTGCCTTCCTCCCTACTCGCCTTTGCTCTAGGTCTCCCTCTCTCTCTTCCCTCCTGGCACACAGGCACATGAAAGTTTCCAGGATCACAGTTCTTCCTCAGGCTCTGTCTTACAGGCTGGGATCTGCTCTGCTGGGCTGTGTGCATGGACACAGCTCTACCCCAATGAAAGCTGCTGCTGCTGCTACTGCTGCTGCTGCACAAAACACAGATAGGTTCCCAGAAATATCATCAGTAGTCCAATAGTTTTTCCTTCTGTTTCTTTCTCTTCCTAAAATTGCAATGCTGCAAGAAGTCTGAGAAGCACAGTTTTATTTAGTCAAATGTGTTTGAAACCAAATGTTTTCTGTAGTTTAGATAAAAACTGGAGGTTTTTCAACTAAGGGGAAGTGAAATTTATAAATACAGTCCCTTTGTAGCAATCCAGACACTCACTGAAACAGTGAAATAGAAAAATGCACAATGTAATTTATTTCCAAATATCAGCATGTCGCTTCTTTTACACACTAACCACTCTTCACGACTAAAGCTAAGGAAAGCAATCTGAAAGAACAAAGAGAAGTGTTCAAAAACATATTCTTCATGTGGAACAGTTTTTTCACGATTTTTTGTCTTACTTGAATACTTTGAGACATTCCTATCTGGCCCATGATTTTACTGCCATCAGTAGATCATGGTGTACCCTATTACATAAACAGTTCCATGGTTAAAATCTGTTTTTATGATGTGAAGACTAACATTTAGCAGCACAACAAGACATGCTTCAAAACAAGTTGGTCAGCTGGGATGAACTCAAGAGAGGAGCTAAATTTTATGTGGACTCAAAGAGCTTCAAACTGTTAATTTTTTTTTTTTTAAATAAAAAATGTTGTCAAGATGCCAATGGTTAGCACTGTTAACCTGTGAGCAGCTATGTCAGATGCTGAGGGGAAAGAGCTTCCCTGACTAAGGAAATATGTGCATACATGAACACATCCACAAAATGGTGAATTTAGAAAATGAAAAAAATCTTTATCACAGTCAAAATGTAAGTCCACATTGTTGCTATGGCAAAGCTGTCTACAAAATAGATATTATGCCAGTCTCTTGATCTCTGATATAAAAGAATACAGAACACAGAGGGGTTTACAAAAAGGTTGTTGTCTATGAAAACCCCAAGAAATAATTTTTACTATAACAGTACCAGTAATAGCCAACGTACAGGCAAAAACAGATAAAAAGCGTGAGATATTAATAAAATATTTATTTTATAAGGGGGGGACACCAGTAAGTAAGATCACACTTACTTTGAACAACTGTTTAAGAGTTAATCTAACTCCTACACACTCTAGGACTAATGCCTGAGCAGAAAAGCTCTTCCAAGGCAAGAAAATAGAAGAAGAAACTGAACCAAGAAAGTGAATAATAAGTGAAATAGTCTTTCAAGGAAAAGTAAAATAAAAGCTTTACCTCTTCAGTGCAGGGTGAGACAGAACTTACACTCTAAATAAAGGATTTTCTTTCTTGTGTAGTTTCCTCTGTCGCTTTCTGCTTCTGATCTAATCATAACCACTTGAGATGTGTAGGAACCATACATGTGTTTGGAATAGATCCTTTCACCTGATAATATAATAAATCAAGCAAACTGTTCTTTAAAAAGCAGTCTGACCCGCTACAAAATTTGAAGATATTCTACCTCAAAGTAAACAGGGAAAAACCCCAATTGTGATACATACCACTCACACATATTTTCTGAAGCTCATTCCCAGGGGAGTTGTCACTTTTCAGCCTTCCTCTTTTCCAAGGACCTTTAGCAAGGATACTCATTAATTTTGCTTCAAATAAACACTTGCTCTATGGAAAATCCACTGAGATCTTTCCTCTTCTGAGCTTCTTACACATTCATAATTTCACAAAAAGAAGGAGTAGCAGTTTCTAGTCCCTTCTCTCAGAATAACTATATTTCAAATCAAGAAGCTAGAGTTACAAACACATGCATTGCTGAACTTTGGAATGCAGAGCAGAAAAAGGAGGAGAGACCAGCTTTCAAAAAATAGCTTTGGCTTACCTTACTTGAATGCATTTTTGCTTCTTATTAGAAGAAACTTGTCTTTGTGTTAGAAAGGCAGTAAGTGTTTCCCTCCTGACTAAAATGTAAAAAGTTATGATGTGTTGGTGTTTAAGACTCTTTAAAAAAACAATAGGTTTTATAGACTAATTCCTTACACAGTAAAGAAATAACTCATCAGAACTGCATGTTTTCAAATAGCTTTGAGAAGATATTGGACTTCATTGGGATGGTCAGTATTTGCTTTTATTTCTGCTTTCAGCAGTTCTATATTTAAAGTTCAGTCTAAAGAGTATCTAAACTGAAAGAACTTAATTGTCAGATCTGTGGGTGACAACCCCCTCCAAACATTCAACAGACATTCTGCTACCAAAGCACAAACTAACAGAACACATTAATGTTTCATTAAATACAAATAATTGCCATTTGCTATCAAGAAGAGTCCCCTCATCTGTCTATGACAAAGTGCTCAAAATCAAATTTCGAACTAAGAATTAAATCACTCCAATTATTAGACACTTTAAAAGTTGTTAGTGAAGTTCCAGCACCTTGTAGTTTTTTTCCTATTGTTCATATTAGGTGCTAGGTAGAAGCAACTTCACACAAACAAAGAAATCATAGCTGCATGCATCACCATTGTAATTTTCATTATTAAATACAAAAATAACACTAAGCTGTAAATCTGCTACAAAGGAAATAAGTTAGAATTCCTTTTCAGCTTGAAGAAGAAAGTTTTACTTATCTGCAGGCTGCAGCTACTCCTTCGAAGGTTAACAAATACTGTACACCAATCTGGCTCAATGCTACAACTGATAAGCTTCAAGCAGATGCAGTATATGTAGGAGAGAAGTTGTATTTCTAAGTTTTAGCCTACATGAGGCAGATAGATTCAGTCAAAGTCTGTTGCTGTGCAAGTAGCGAGTAGTATGGATCTCAGATATACTTCTGCTCTTTCGTAATGCTGGAATTTTCCTTGGTTTAATTAGGAATGTTTTAAAGGATGCTTTATGTCATGTATCAAATCAAAGACCCACAAGACAATTGGTATGCCAATGGTGGTTTTATACTAAGAATTACTCATCAGACAAAGCAAATTTTCAGCTGAAAATGCTGACTAGATTGTCAGCTGTTTTGCCGTGTTTCTAATGAAACACAAGAAAGTGCAGGATGAAGCACTGAAAGTAAACCTGGGCCCATGTTGCCATCTGCAGTCATGAAGCTTATGTTGTTCATACTTAGAAATGACAGCCCAAGAAGTCACCTTCTTGTTCTGTCAGCCATTTGATGACCAAAATCTAGGTTTTATACAGATAAGCTTCAGAACACAGCATTTAAAATCTAAATCCTTCATTATGTACATCAATCCTACAATCCAAAAGATTTAGCTGTGCAAACAAACATAATTGGCTTAATTTATTTACACTGCATTCAAATCTCTGTCAGCATGCTTTGCAGACTGTACAACTGAGAATAAGGCATTCGTATTTTACAGGGCAACTCTTACCTTTAGAGGATATATTCCTCATTTAACACATACATCCAGGTTCCCTGAGTTTAGAGCAAAGCAAACTAAAGGATCTCTTAAGAGAAGCACAAGAATGTCTAAGCACAGAAAGATAGAAAAGACCTCATTTACATCATCTATTTCCAAAGATTAAGCTGTACTACAGTAGCTTTATCTATCTCTCTATTTCATATACTTGTGCCTCAAGCAGTGCTGTAAAAATGGACTACTTTTTTGTAAAGATTACTCTTCCCATTTCACAATTACAGAGTTTTAATAGGGTCTACCTCACAAAACCTGAAGAGCCTGGGACACCTGACCTAATGGGCCAGGCTAGCTGTGCAGGCACCTCTGCTGCAGGACCTCCTGACTTCTCATTTCCCTCTCCAGACCCTTTTTTATCAGCACAGCTGCAGCTAAGCTGGGATTACTGACTCTTGCATTTAGAAAAAAGGGAGAGACATTCCTCTTTTGGAAAAACTACCTGACCTGGATGTTCTCACCTGCAGCACTTTACTACAGGAACAGTGCAGAATTTTTTTTTCCCAGTGGAAATGTATATCCACCAAGAGTCTTAAAACAGAAATCAGTTCTGCCAAGTTATTTTAAGCTGAAGATAATTGTACAAAATTTGGCTCTAGTGACAGCTCCCAGCTGCAGAGTGATCATAACTCCCCTGCTAGGTCCGAGACTGCAGCTACAGAAGGCAACACAGACAATGAGTTTCACTTTTCCACAAGAAAAAGGCAGACAGAAGAGGAGAGATTAATGAATGACTATTTTTCCCTTACATATCTTTTCTTTGCGGATGGGACAGTATATTGGCTGAAGACAGTTGTGTACAAGCAGCAGTAACAGCTCTGAGCTCACTGAAATGCTTTCCTCTCCTCTGCAAAAGTACCCTCTGCCACTGGGTGCTTTGGTGACCCTGCCCAGCTGTCCTCCTACAGTTGGTGTGGAAGAAAGCCACAGTCAGAGCAAACTTGCTCATTTCCTCCCCTCATTCCCCAGTTTTCTCCAGCTTTTTGTTCCATCTGGGTGTTTTGACTAAATCAAATAAAACCTCACCAGTGTGCCTGACTCAAAGCTGCAGCTGGAATGTTGAAAGTACATTTCTAAAAACAACAAAAAATGGAACTTGTGCTAATGATATCTCTTCCTAACCAGCCATTTCCATTCTTCTGACTGATTAAAGATTGCAACAGTATTTTTATGACTGTGTTTGATTACAAGTATGATGTTAATGGCTTTTGAAAGTTATTATACCATTTGGAAATTGTATATGACTGAAAAATGCAAGATGAACGGTATCTTTCTTTTTCAGTGTGACATTTCCAAGTTACCTCTGTCCTTCATATTGGAGGTAGTGCAATTTTTGTTTCACAGCACCTAAGAGTCTAAAAGAAAAGGCAAACATCCCAAGTACAAATAGCTGAATATCAAAAGTGCAAAGTTCATAAAATGTTCACTAGGAATTAATTTACACATTTGAACACAAGATGGTACCAAACATATAAACATTGACAATTAAGTCCCACTTTGATAGAATGTACTCTAAAAAAATGTAGCATATAAAGTTTAGATAATGGAAGGTGTTTCAGTAACTCAGCTATGAAACCTGTGTTTTAGAGAATCATCAAAGTCAGTTTCAAAGTCAGAGACAAACTGATGTGTGGTAGCAGAATGGCAATACATTTGGGCTATCACCCAGATTAAGAAATTATCCTCAGTGGACACTAAGAGCCTTCTGAAGTGTTTACAATTTACTTACTCATCAATGCCTTTACATGTGAACCCACAATGCTCCCTTCAAGAAAAAAGGTGAATTGAGGAAATATTTAACCTAAAATCCAGAAAAGGAACAATTAGACGCATGGGACAAACATATGTGAAAGTGAACAAACTTCCCCTCCTGAAAAAAACTCAAAAAACCAACAAACCAGTATCATCTCCCAAAACATATAAGGAGTGAGGAGGAAGAGGATGAGAGTTACAGTAAGGGGAAGCAGAGCTTATGAGAGGGCAAATACATAACATAAGAAGATACTATCAAAAGTGGGAACCACTGAAATGAAGAATGCATTTGAGACATTAAATGTAAGACTATCCATATCCACAGGTTGCCAGTGTTGTGTAGAAAACACATTCACTAACATGAATCCACGTTTTGTGAAGTAGTATGGTTTCTGATCCAGTGCCTTTATTTAATGCCTTAATTTACAATTCTAGTTTTATATTTCTGAAACAGCCTACAAAAAAACAGAACAGAGACAGCAGAAGGAAGCTGTGAAATTCAGAAATCCCAAGGTCATTGCTACATAATTATAAATGATCAGTATTATAACATTCTCTTAATGCTGGCAAGTATTATGACCTAATTTCACTGGGGGTCTGAGTTAATTGTTTGTGGTACTATTTAGATTGTTCTTTTACACAGATTCACATTGGATACAATCAGCAAATAAGTATAACATTTATCTGTATCTAATACTGCAGCTTTTGAGAAGTTTGAAAAGAAAATTGCTTGAAAGAGCTAACGAGCTAACAAAGACGTTGGGTCTGGGAACAACTGATACCCTGTCATGAAGGAGCTTATATCAGCAGAGGCTTTCTTATTTAGGTGAGCTTTTCTTCCTTTTCTTCAACTAAATTGTGCATGAAAAAAAAAATCAATATTTCAATGGGCAGCTTGAACCAAAATGAGAAATTGATTTCAATATTAAGCCTACAGTTCTAAAGCCCTGGGAGTAATACAAGTGGAGAAAACCTTTTCAAAGTAACCATGCAGAACATGTGGTTAAACCATAGGAAGCTATGACCTAGAGTCCAGGGTTTTTTTCCTTATTTTGTTTTGAAACATAGCTGAAGTTTACAGGTTTGCAAGACTAAGTAACAGTTTAACATTTCAAGGAAAAATATTTGATGTTTTCCCCAAGTATTTGGCTAAGTAATGCTATAAAAATAATTTTTTTCCCCTTGATGGTATTTATTTCTAATATTCTTGAATTTTTTAATGTCATTGAGAATATAAAGTATAATCTTAACAAAGAGTAAGATAACATCAAAGAATTCATTTATCTGGTTTTGTATTTTATGCCAGAATGATTTCTATGTTAATTATAGGAAATATTTTTGTAGTAGGGATAATAAAACAAAAGTTCTAGACAAGCACTTGAGCAGCTAGAATTGTAGCGGGTTATTGTGGTTTGTGCTCTTTTTCTGGCTGAGTCTGGGATTATTTTTTGTTTAGGAATGCAGCTTCATTAAAAGAAGCAGCTCACTCTGTTATGCTTGATCCCTTGTGTATTCCTCTCAGACATTGAATGAAATTTTTCTCACCTGGCTCAAAAGCCCTAAATGCTGGGCTGTGACACGAATGGAGGCAAAACAATCAGTGCTGCTTGGTGCTGAAACACGCTTGTATTGAAGGAAATAGCAGGGCCCATCATTATGTTTTGTATGGAGTCTGGCACCATTTTGTCCTACAAGCGTGCTCTGAAATTAAGTCTTCAGAGGGCTCAGGCAGATGAATACCTAGTTTCTGCATTCTGTTGAAGTAAACGGAAATAAAACTTGCAGATAATGAAATATATCTCCGGTGGCCTGAAAGCAGCAATTTAACAATGAATTTTACTTGTATAAATGCTCTGGGGTTTCAAAAGCTGATACAACTTTTAGCTTCAGCCTTCATTAAAACCTTCATGAAGCCTTGCTTAAAAAATGTGGTGCATATCTAAAGATTTTGATCTCACACAATTTAATGTATGTGTTTTGATTACCTACGTTTCTAGCCATCAGCTTTAATCATCAGATCTCTGAGGAATAACAGATTAATAGTTATTATTCCTTTTCTGACTTCGTAATTGCCTAAAATGTTAAAACAAATAAATAGGAACTGGTGGGTGGACTTCTAAGAAGCAACAATTGTTGTATTTCTCATGCTTTATCCAGGCATTGTTTAATTGTCTTTTAGTGTTGTCTTCCTCTAGATCACTGTTTCTCTATAAATATATAAAGTCTTTGTGTTTTCTATTATAAAAGATGAATCAATAACTGGTGCTGAAGTAGTTTTAGCTTAAATAGTTGCATTCCAATAATAGAGAATATAGTTCAAAACCCCAAAGCAGAAGGCATTCTGCATGCAGACCATCCACACTGGGCACAGCTGGAGGTGCTCTGGTGTCCTTACAGAATAAGGTGGGAAATTTGTACCTTTTTAAAGAAGTATTTGTAACCTGCAATCTAATGGTGGGATTCCATGCAAACACCTATCTGGTTTTAAAATCATATAGCCAGATTTTAATACTGCTGCAACCAACAACAGTTACACTTTGAACTACCTGCTCTTTTTCTGTGGAATCTCTTTCACTGTTGCAGGTCAAATCCCTAGGACATCTCACCATCAAGCAAATGGGTAATTTTTACTAAAAGTAATCAAGTCACAAGATTTTTCCCAAACATTTTCTTCATGGCCAGATCATGGAAGTCATGAAAAATCAAGGAGAGGCAGGCAATTCTCCAAAAAATTTTTAAATACTTCTTCTGTTTTGCTTTAAATGAATTTGGTGTTTCCTTTGCCGTAAGATTTCCATTTTGGTCACATGGTTTTAGCTGTGTGTATTACTGCATGTACTTTAAAACTGTTGCATCTTGGTTGCAATGATGCATAAATTTTTCCTTTGGGGCAAGTTTTCCTCTCCTGTTTATGTCCTCATGGAACGAAATAAAAAATATCACAAAATCCTTTGACAGGCTGCGACTTTAGGCAGTCATTATTCCCTGTATGCTTAATGCATGTACATGATTTTTATTTCTTCTATATAGCATCTGCATGTGGTTTAACAAAGGCCAAAATGGTCTGAAACTTTTGACATGTTTGGACAAAATACAGCTGTGAGAAGTCTTTGGCTCAAAAAGTTGGTGCAGTACAAAAAAAAAAAAAAAAATAAATAGCAGGCTTCAAAAAGCAGACTTCATAAATCAGAGGCTTCATAGATGAAGTCTTCTGGGATACTGATTTGAAAAAAAAGCCCTGAGGAAATCTGGCAGCTCCTTAATGATGCAGTATTTAGAATAAAAGTGTAAACAATACTATTCTGGGTGGAAGAAAGGCAGAGTAGTAAAAATCAGATAGGTTTAGCCCATAATTTTTAATTCTCTAGTTCAGGAAAGAACTATAGTGGAAATTTAAATGAAAGCAGATGGTTGAAGATGATCTATACTTACAAAGGTAGAGATCACACATGCTGGCCAAAATCAAATAACCAAAGGTCAAAACCAAGGTGCAAAACCAAGGTGTCCCATAGCAAGCAACATCAAGAGGAAAAAGAAATTGTTGGACATATAACTTAAAAGAAAGGACAAAATTTGGGCTATGCTTACCTTTAAATGACTTGTGAAGGCCCTGTAGTGTAATAGCATTTAAGAGTTTTTAATGCTCTTTATCTGGATGTTTTCACTCAAAATTTCACGCTGATCATCTGGCCAACATAAGAGCAATAAATAGAGGCAAGTAGATAAAAAACATTTTGGGATACATGTAAACAAGTCCAACATCTTTCTGCTGCATCGGTCCAATGATCTTCACCCTAGAGTGCTTCGAACATCTGGTTAAGTCAATGACAGAGTTCTAATGATCATCTTTGCACAGTCAGCTTCATGAATACTTGATCTACTTTCCTGACAGTTTCCAAAAATTTCAATTAGTGAAAAGGGGAGTTAAAAACTAGGAAAAAATGATGAAAACATGCTAAAAAATAATATAATATCTTCAGTGATTTGTTTGTTCTAATTTCTCAAAATAGAGCTCAAAAGGTAACTTGATTATAGGTTACAAGCACTTTCCTGCAGAGTTACTTTTGCTGGGTACTAATGGCATATTTAATATAGCAGAGAAAGATGTAATATGAAACAGCTGTGAAGAGCTGAAAGCCAGCTAAGCAGAAACAAGAAATAATACGTGACTTTCTAATAATGGGGATAGTTTGTTAGTAGAATAAATGACCAGACGAAACACTATATAAATTATGCTTTATCATTATATAGTTTGGGTTTATTTGGGGAAATTTCTGTAGAATTATGTGTGTTATATTCCTTCCCTCTTCCTTTCGGGTATTGTTTGCAGACTTAAAATTTGTAAAATTCTTCTCATTTATCCACGTGGCCAAAAATGACATGAGTACACTTCTCATTTGGAACCATGATGGCTCACAGAAGCCCTAGGCTACATTTCAGAACAGAGAATATATATTTATACCTTATTGCCTGATCAGAATTTGAGTACTTCACAGCTAAGACATGCATAATTTATTTGGATTATAATGAATTTATAAAAGCCAGAAATGTTATTTGTCATGTAAACATATATAGTTTCTGGCATGGCAAACACTAAAATGCAGAATCACATCTATTCACAAATGCTGTGTAGATGGCACTGAGAATTTGGAACAACTCTGCTCCTTTATTTTAAAGATGGAAAACATCATAATACTCCCCCAAAACCATCATGTTTTTCCAGTGTGGAATTTAGAAGTCCTTTTCAACAAAAGTCTAATTCAGTACATGAAACTGCAAGCTAAAGTTTAGCACAGCATAAGCAACTTCGTGGGTATTGACCCTCAATAGTTCAAAAGCTGTCAATTGAAAGTGTGAACAAGAGATGAAGAAAAGATAGGGGCATCTTCAGGTGTGAATGTGCAATATATTTGGAACCAGCAGGCAAGGCTGGTGTAAAAATAGAACAAACAAGTTTAATCAAGCCACAATGGAGCTATTGAAAGTTTACTTTGAAGCAGAATTTACCATGTTAAGAGCTCTGATAATGCCTATTAACCAGACCACTGAGGCAGCAAGAAGTCTTTTTTCCTTTGTATATACCTCAAAGACTTAAATATAAAGTTTATGCTATGACAGCATGATGAAGGGGTTACTGAACACTAGCAGAGGCAAAGCTTGTCACTTCATGGGAGTGGCTCCTTCCCTTGGAAACAGTCAACAAATCCTGCTTGTTTCAGCGAAGCTGCTGTGTATTGCAGCTTAATTTAAGATGAACCATCAGCAATAGTCAGACCTATAAGGTTTTGTTTTCCATCTTCATTCAAAGTTCTTGAGAATGAAATCAAAGGTGGTCCAAGTCAAGCAGTACTTACTTCATTGCTTTTATATTAAGGATTTTTTTTTCTTCCCACTTTGACAACTGCTATTTGCAAAATATTTAATTTCTTCATAAGCTAGCAAGGCAATTTCTACTTGAACATAGCACTATAACAGTCAACAAAAAGGTTTGAAAAACCTTTATGCAAATAGAGGAACTAATTTACTTGTCTTTGGTGCTGTAAAATACCTTTATAAATGCTAAACTACCTATAAGGGATATTGCAGACTTCCATTCTAGTAGTGCTGCACTACTCTTATCCCTGTTCAAAACCATAAGTATTTTCTAGGGACACAGATTAAGAGCTACATATAGAAGAAAGTAATGTTTTTCTGTCAGCCTCCACATTTTAATTTTGTTGAGATTCCACTTTTTTGTATTGTTAAAAAAACCCCAGAAACTCTTGGGGATTATAGATGTGCTTGTCATAAATCATTATATTGGTAAATGGAAAATTTAAATACAGTTGCCAGTAGCAACCTCTTTTTTTTTATTTATTTGAAGGCTACAGTTTTGTCAAAACACTGCATTAAACTAATAAGCAGTTTGAACAATCAATGCAAGCCAATTAAATGTGACTCCACAATTCTAGACAACAAGCAGAGAGTTATATTTAAATTTAAATTTTATTCAGCAAGGACATAAGCCACTCTTCCATGTGGCCTATAAAATGAACTGGGTACAATATGCCCCATGCAGATTGGCAGTTCCCTCTCTGTAGGGGAACAAAAAAATACAATCAGCAGCACTTGGAAAGCTCCCAAGTGTTAGCACGGTGTATTTTGCCATATTTCCAGATCGGCAAAATTGCATGTAACATAGGAGTTGATCATTCAAAATCTCCCCATGTGGTGTGGCCACTGATTATGTGCTGCATGTCCCATTTCCTTTGCCATCCTGAGACTCACTGGAAGATGTAGCATGCCAGAGAAAATATTTGCCATTACTCGTGTGCTTTGTTTCCTAATGCTCCTACTGTTGTGTGCTGCCAAGTGATTTTCATAAAAGCTCATGGACTTTCCACGGCATCTGCATGAAGCTGCTCCCAAATGTATTTCTTGGTCCTGTTAGGGCCATGCAGTCAGCTGATGCGTGCTGCCTCACCCATTCTGCTCTCAGCCCTCTGGTGCTGGGAAATGCCATGGCCCAGGCCAGGTCTGGTGGGCCACAGGTGCAAGCTCTGGGTGCTCCCTTGGGTCCCCACACCAGAGCAGGTTCAAACAATTCCAAGAAAAAGGAAAAAAACAACAATTCAGGGAACTCCTCTGCCTCTGCTAGACAAAAACTAACCAAGAGCAAAGGAGAGCTCTCTCCTGCTGTTCACTGCAGATGACACAGTCTGTGTGAAGGATGTGGGGGAGCAAGTGCAGTCTCTGACAACAAACTCCACACCTCTTCTCTCCCCCTTTACTCCTGGAACCAGTCTTAAAGCTGCAGAACTCAGTATCCAACACCAACAGAACATTGGGGACAACTGGGGATACAAGCATCATAAAGTCACCTCAGGACATTGACCGAGGACTTCTCCTTACAGCAGGGGTGTAAATATAATGTAATACAGATTCTTTGCCAACATTTAAAATAAAAGTAGCAGATATTTTCCAGAGGACTAAATTTTTACACACACCTACACAATAGTACAAATAGATGTTTGTGATAATCCCAGAAGTAGCTATCAGATCCATATTTATTATTTTATTTAGCTGAGGTGCTGCTGTTTCCTTCAGTTTACCTGTGAATATCAATGACAACTATCTCTTCCAGAAGACAGCATCTTTGCCTGTTGAAAGAATGGCCAGAATTATCCCAAACTACTTATTTGTATGGCAAGAATATATGCTTTATGCATGTAGACTCTTTGCAATCAACTTAACTTAGTAGCATACGAACTATTGGTAATTGGAAAGGGCTCATAATTCAGTACCTAAATATGGCTTCAAAGGGAAAGAATAAAGATTGATTTCCTATATTCTGACTCAGGCCTGAGCAAGTATACATAAAGAGAGTATATGATCAAAGCTTGTTATCATAACTGATGAACAGAAAGAATTCTGGTTTGAATATATGAACTACCCATCTCTGTTAGCTGTGTTTGGCTTGCCAGATTTCACTTACAATTTCACTTATATAAAAGCATTGAAGGTGAAGCTCAGCGATTTACACAGGAATTTTAATTTCAGATTCTCCCTTAAATCACTTCATTGAAGTATTGTATGGTAAATATACTGATACCAGTGTCAGATACAGAATGTGTCATTACAAAAGGAACAAAAATATAGTTCAGTGATTTGACTTGCAAAGCTCTTCTTGAATTGGTATTTTTTTCCTTCCCATCATAACTTTTCTGCTTAACCATTCATAGATTTTTCAGTCCCCAAAGCTGATCTTGAAATTAACATGAAGTTTTGCCAGGAGCAATAAGGCTCCTTTCTCTTGCTCATCCAAGAAATTCTGTTTAAAGTCTCTGAAATCTTTCCAATGAAGTCAAAGGACTGAAATCAGAGAGGAGAAAAATCTTGTCCTTTCCATTTTCCTCTGAATTTCTAGCTACTTATTAAAACTTTCTTGTGCTTAGAAACCTCATCTAATGTTGCTAATAAGTCTTCTCTTATTTCCTTCTGGGACACACCATCATTTCCAGTGCATATTAACATATCTTTACCTCAAACTTCCCCTTAGACAATGAAACCCCTTTCTCAATTACTATAAGCATACCTAATAAGATCGGCTTACACAGACACCTTTTTAAATTTTTTGCAGCTTGTTCCACCTTTCCATACTATTTCATCTTATAACAGACTTGTTGTCTGTTTCTTTGTCATCTGCAGAAGTAGAGTAGCATATTGCCAGTTCTTAGCTGCGCAGGACTCATCTTTGATTTCAGTGATATCTCTGTCTACCATACCAGCCATGTAAGAAAGCATCTTTCAGGCAAGAATGTATGTCTATCTATACTAAGCCTAACCTTATTTCCCCTTCTCCTTTGTTCATAGAGCCAGAGGAGAAAAACAAAACAGAAAGTAGTCTAAAGGTGGTGTGATGCAGTTCATAGTCCTGGGACTGAAAAAGGCAAAAAATGGATTTAAAAAAGGCTTGTGCATTTTGGCTTTGGTAATTAACTATAAGGATGGTCAGGTGTCTGTCTGAATCTGTGAAGTGAACTAAGAACTCTCAGTGAGATATTCATGCTATTGTCTCTGCAAGGTGCGCTGATAATAATTTGAATATCAATTAGCAGTTACCGCTCTTTCATTTTTAAATAAAATAAAGGTATTGGTTGTAGGTGAGGAAGACTTCTGGTATATGTCGAGAGTTGTGATTTATGCTTTATTTTGGTGCAACAGTGAACAGAACAGCAAGAACCTCAGGTAGAAATATCCAGGCACATTCAAGGCATTCTTAAAATGAAAGATTCATCTGAATGAACCCATCTGACTCCAGGGAAAACTCATAATCATATTTTGTAGAATTAAATTATAACGTCACTGATGGCTATCTTATGGTTAGGACATAAAAGATATAACATTTTTCTCTACTAGTATTCAATTTCTTTCAGACTCTGAATCTAGCCTGACTGCACTTAACAGCAAGTCTCTGGTAATGAGATGAAGAGTTGCAAAAAGGCTTTATCTGAAAATATTTTTTCATAATTCATATTCTAATATTTACTTGGTTTCTTATGTCCTGAGTTCTTCAAATAGAATAGAACTGTCCACATGTTTCAAGCCAGACACACATTCCAATATCCAAAGCTGTGCATAATTCGATGGCTTGAGGTCATACAACAATGTTATGAAAATGCACTAATTGCACCATCTGTCTACATAACCAGTGCTAGCAAAATATTCTTTATTTTTAAATATTTAATTTTATAATTCATTGAACTTTACTATAAGAAATAATATAACCAACTCTTGTCCTTTTTGTTCATCATCTTCCCCAACGCAGGCTTCAGGTCACATATTGGCTCTATGCAAGGTGGGCTTTGAAGATAACTATTTAATTTTCTCTTCCTTGTCTCTTGACCCCATTGAAATATGCAATAGCTTAGCATTAAAAACTGTGCAGCTCAGCAGCTGCACGTTAGCATAATGTTTTGAAATATAGTGTAACACAAGAAGAACAAATATATTTAGAGTTTGTACTTTTTGACATTCCTGTCCCTCTCCCCCCCATATGGAATGTTGGGGTTTACACATGTAAAAAAAATTCACTCCAAAATACATTCTAGTTCTCAAGATGAAATAAAAATCACTCTCTAACAAACTGTCTTGCTGTTTTTTGGATGTCTAGGGGTACAGGACACTCAGCAGAGGGGCCAGAATATTATTGAACTATTCTCAGAAGATATTGACCTTCTGCAGCATGTACTGGATATTCTCAGGAGGAATGGAAACTAATGAGGAGGTATGAAACTGTGGCCTCTGTAAATAAATCCCTCTGCTGTGTCTGTTTGCTGTGCAACTGCTAACCTTAAAAAGCATGGGGAGAAGGGAGAGAGAAAGCAAAAAGAGCAGACATAGCTGCCATTTGGCCAGGTTGCAATTTATAATGTCAGCAGCTAAGCTTTGCACAGATCATTGGCACCGATATGGTACATAAGACTTGTCTCCTATTTCTTCTTAATATTACCTCTCAGAGTCCAACTGTCAAAAGTTAATAATAGGTTAACAAAATGCTTTATAGATACAGACTTGTGCCTGCCCTGCATGCACAAGGTACCTAGTGACAAATGTGACTATCTGTTATAATTCTGTGCTTTGAATAAAGTATTTGTTTTTCATGAGTGATTAATTTTCCCTTTATTCAGCTCTGACTCTCAAACACCAGATCACAGACTGTTCTTCCTACCTCTCTTATAGTTCTCAGAGTATTTATAGCAGTGGTACACTTTACCATTGAAACTTGAAACCTGATTTTCCTTTCCATTTCCTCTTTTTCTTTTTCTACTCCCTTACATTTTAATCCCTTTTTCTCTTTCCCCCAGATTTTTACCAGTGCCAAAACATTCTCCTCTGTTTCCCCTTTTCCCATGCTGTGCTGCTTTTATGCTGGTCTTGGTTTAGGGCATATTTGGGAGGAAACCTCTGAATGGGGTCCTTCTAGAAAGCAGATTTAAGCAGTTTTCTCTCAATTGGTTTGGTAAAAGATTTTTTTAGACAGAAGTGAAAAAACACTGCTTATTTAACAGGCAAAGCAGTTTCCAGCACAAAAATGAACAGTACTTAATAACAAAACCTCTTGCCGCTCTGAAGAGATGACAAATTCAGAAGAATCCCTTTCCTGGGTTGCAGCTTGGCTCACTCAGTCTGTTCTCAGTCCCTCCAGTGCTGGGAAATGCCACAGCCCAGGCCAGGCCTGCTGGACCATAGGTGTGAGCTCCTGGTGCTCTTCTGGGTTTTCAGTCCAGAGCAGGTTCAAACAATTCCAATAAAAAGGAAAAAAAACCCGCAGTCCAGGGAGCTTCTCTGCCTCAGCTAGCCAGAAACTAACTACGAGCAAAGGAGAGCCCTCTCCTGCTGTCCGCTGCAGACAACACAGTCTGTGTGAAGGATGTGGGGGAGCAACAAACTCTGCACCTCTTTCTCTCCCCCTTTGTTGCAATGTGTTTCTTGTTAATGGTATGTTCTGGTAGTGCCCAAGTTAATGGTTTAGTCCAAAATTATACCTTCCCACCCACCTTGTCAATCTATCCTGAATTCCCTGTCAATCCTGCTTTGTGCCAGCCCCCTGCTTGGAATTTCCCTATGGAAATCCCCTAAAACTTCACCTCTCATTAGTCCATGTGACCCAGTTTCCCCCTCTACTTCCCTCATTGGACAATGCCATTGTGAACCCTACCCTTTATCCGTCCTCAGAATGTCTCCAATTTGCTATTTAGTTGTACCTTCCCCTTAAACCTCCCCCATATTTAAGTTGTTGCACCTTCACCACTTTTGTCTTTTGCCCTGCGGATTCCCCAAAGCAATAAATTCTTTTTATCCTATGCAAAAGACCTCCCTCTCCTCCTTGCCTCCTTTGAATGCCATCTGACAGTCAAAAAGGCCATGGAGCCACAGCTCGAACCACATCTAAGGGCTCCTGTTCCCAGCGTGGAACTCACCCAAGGCAAAGGACTGTAGTGGCAAAGTGAGAGCAGCTCTGGCTGTTGTGTCAGCTGGTGCCCAACGTGCCCCTTCACTCCTGGAACCAGTCCTAAAGCTACAGACTTAATATCCAGCACAAACAGAACAGATGATTGGGGACACAAGCCTAATAAAGTCACTCTAGGACAATGCCCCTGCCTTTCTTATATGTTTCCTCATTATTTGCTTTTACTCTCTGTGGAGAGGCTTGTAATATCACAGAAAACAAAGCTGCCAGAGCCCGCCCCAGGTCTGCAAGCTCTTGTGCTCTCAGCTTTCTGTCTCAAAAAATTATCAGGGCCTATGTTCTCCCCTTCTCTGGGGTGTACCCCCTGAGTTATATAAGATGAATAGTTGGTTTATACGTTGATAAAAGCTGCAAATTAAGTTATAAATGTGATTTTAAGATGAAGATGAGAGTAAAAAAGGTAAAGAAGTAAATAAAATATCTGAAAGTCATTGAAAGCAACTTTAGATTCAAGTTTTAAAAGAAAACCAGCTGCAAATTTAATACTGAACAAAGTAGCAGCTCTCATTTCCACTATGAAACTCACAGGTTTTATGTTACTTTTATGAAAGGCTCTTCTGTCAGAAAACAACATTACATAGCATCACTAGATATTTTTTTTTAATTGCAAGAACTTATTTTGTACCAAGGCTTTGTAGGAAAAAAAGACACAGCAGAGAGCAGGTCCCATCAGCTTCAGATCTAGATCTGTGCTATGCTTTTTTCCAAGTCTTTCCTTCTAAGTTTTCTTCTGATCTGTAGCATTATAGCAATATTTCAAAGGAAAATTAGTGAAAACCCACTACTTCATACAAGATATAAGGCTTGAGGGGACATGGAATTTTGTGCAGTTGATTGTTTTGGTTGTTACCACTTAACAGTGCCCTCTTCGGATTGCTCATACAGTATGAAAACAAATAATGGAGTAGTTAACAGAGATAAATGGTATGCATATGCAAACAATATTATAAAAAAGAACACTGGAGTAGCAGCCACTTGGCAGTAGCCACATTCAAACATTAAGTACTGCAGGTTGCTTCTTAGTATTGTCAGAAGAAGTACAATGGCAGAATATTTAAAATATTATAAAAACCAAACGATTTTTCTAAAGTTGGTCTTTAACTGCAGAACAGGATTCCTTTCTTCCTTCAATGTCTCAGTGGAAGGGGTTGATCCTTAATGTCCTTTACAAGTCAAACTCCTTCCGAGTTTCATGAGACTTTGAGATCATGAACAGAGGCTGACTGAATTAAATTTGCTTTTGGCATTCCCTATCTATGAATTAAAGGATTTGCCCAAGAATCTTCTCCTGAAATTCCACCAAAACCTGAAAGGGAGGCTGCCCTCATGTCTCGGAGTAGCTGTATCATTCTGTTGAAATAGGCATTAGCTAATAATTCTGTAGATGTGAACTCCTTGGGAGCTGGTCCATTCAAGAGTAGGAAAACACTATTCTGACTGGAAGAGAAGACATACCATTTGGCCTCTGACTGCAAAATGAAAAGGCATTGAAATGACAAAACAGAATGTTAGTGACAGCGAAAATAAGCTATTAGTCCCTTATTACATCAAAGTTCTTTAAAGGCAGTTGTGATAAATGAATGATTTTTTACTCTCAGATTTTCTATAACATGTATCTCAGGTATAGATAACCTCAATTTTTAAAGTAGCACTTAGGTGCAAAGAACAATTCTTCACATTACTGCAATGCAGATGCATTTGTAGGATTGCCAGGACTCTGCAGGTCTACTCTTAGAAAGAATTCCGACTGATTCAGGTCAGCTAGCATCTTTGTGAAATCCCAGAAAAAACTGAATTTAAAAAGTTGAGGTGACTGTCACAGCGGGGTGTTTTTTATACACTTTTTTAATGTGTAACCTGAATATTCAGATATAATCAAGATCACATGTAATTTGTTGCATTAAGTTCTAACAAAGTTCTAACAAAGATATTCCAAACATGCTTTCCTGGATTGACATATGAAAATAAACGGTATTTTATCTTCTCTTTTTGAAGTCCAGTATTCACCTATATGTTGCAAAAGCACCCTAACAAAGGGAGTCCCTCCACACCCACTAAATCATGCGGCTAACACTAAGAGTGTTGTGTGAAAGTTGAATTATTCAGATACCGAATTTAGATAACAAGATATTGAAATTACTCTCTACTAATAGATGTGCCATAATATTTCATGATAATAGCCCAGAGCTGAATCCATTTTTGCTGTGCATATTTAAGCCTATTAACAAATATAAATTCATATACATAGACTAACAAAATATTTGAAAGGGTTTTTTATCTAGACCTTATGAACCTCTGCTACTTGATGTGGTTTTGCTTTGATGGATTTGAAGCTAGACTGGTTAGCACATTTTTATCTACTCATTAAAGACTGTAGACATGATTTTAATATTTTTTCTCATTTTCTTCTGCAGGGACTTAGAATTGCTGATTGTCTCTTCTAAGATAACTCACTGTAAAATCAGGTCAAACATGGAACAAAATCAAATTATATATTTTTTCTTTTCCTCATGATAACAAAATACTATTTAAGTAAATGACTGAAAAGGTAACATACAGGATTGTCAGCTAAAAAAGAAACACCTGTATGCACTTTATTAGTTCTGGTGGAGGATATCCAAATGTTAGCTTATTGAATACATTATTTGTTAATGCAATCAAGCAAAGCTTTGGCTGTCACGTCTCCTTCACACTGCAACCAGGCAAAGAGAAAGGCCACCAAAACTTTGGCACTTGTCAAAAGAATTTATATGAAAAATGGAATGGTAGGGATTAGGGAAAACAGTCTACTTCAACTTTAGAAAATAGTGGCATTTCCTTGGAAGGAGAACAAAGCAAATCAGGACTTCGAGACTTCTTATTTCAGGGCTCTCAAGTTTTGAGATAGTTGGGAAGGTGCCTCTAGTGCT
This sequence comes from Sialia sialis, assembly GCA_009812075.1. NCBI lineage: Eukaryota > Metazoa > Chordata > Aves > Passeriformes > Turdidae > Sialia > Sialia sialis. The sequence goes on along the minus strand of VRYO01002778.1, from coordinate 7,535,579 downwards.
TAGGGAGAGAATGAAAGAGTGAGGTGTAAGTTTCATAACAGAATTCTGTAAAACAAGGCAAGAGACTGTGACACAACTGCAGAGAGACAGGAGTTTCTATAGGCTCACAAAGGGGAGAGGAGGGAAGATGACTGACCTCTCTGAAATGATCAGAACAGACAAAGGAAATTACATGGGGACCATATACAGATATTTTGCATTTTAGGGATTTTTCCTTTTGAGTGAGGCATGATTATTTCAAGATTTAATAATATAATTATCAGAAAGGAAAAAAATATCCTCAAAGCCTTGAATTATTTGCTTCACTTGATTTGTCCTGTAGAACTGATTTATAAACCCTAAGTGACTGTAAGGTGATAGCAGTGAAAAAATGCTGCACTCGTGATACTGTCAGCACTGAACCTTAGGATGTACAGGAGCAGGCTAACAAAACCACACTTTTGGAAAGCAATAATGTCCAGAAATAGAAGAAAATTTATGTTGTGAATACACGTCTAAATAAAAAAAACTCATGGTGAGGGAGCTCAACTTAGATTTGTAGCAGTGTTATTACAGTAATTTCACACTGATAAACCACACCTATTTCACTGAAGAATCAAGCCGATCCTGGAAGTGTGGCTAATCACCAGGTGTGACTTATATATGGACGAATTCTGGCAAAATGCCAACCTGGAAGTGCGAGCTGGCCGGGGAGGGAGCCACTGCCGCGTAGGCGGCGAGCCGGAGCCACTGGCGAGCGGGCGGCGAGCCACCGCTGCTTTCGCGCGGCCAGCCTGTCTTCGCCACATTCGCGTGGGTGAGTGAGCCACTGCCTTCGCAGGGCGAGAGTGCCAGGGCCCGCAGCACGGGGAAGGTGCCTGGGGCTGCGTTTAAAGGCTTCGCCGGTCTGTGAAAACTGTTTGCAAATTGAGCACCTGACACCAAACCTTGCGCTGGATCCTTGCTTTAAAAAAAAAAAAAAAAAAAAGGGCAGCTTATCACCTGGTGCAGCTTATTTATGGACAAATTCCGTGGTCTTCCCGGCTACCCGAAGTGCAGTTTATAACCAGGTGTGGCTTTTGAATGTGAAATTACTGTACTTATTTTTAAAGCCAGTGGCAAACTGACCTTAAAGTGTAGCCTGATTTTTCTTTTTGTTTAATTTCCAGTTTCTGTAATCTAAAATCATCCTCACTTTATATTTCAATGCTTACAAGATTTACAGTAAAAAGCAAGACAGTCAATAAAATTATCAACAAAAGAGTAGATGTTCCTTAGTTGAAAATAATTGCAGTGGCAGAATGGCTGAGACAGAAAACCTTTTATGGACCATGAAAGATTTGAGCTTCGGTAGTGATTGTTTTAGGACAGATTGTAACTGAAAAGACAGGCAAACAGCTTATTCTTGTGATATACATGTACAAGAAAAATGAATTTCTGTCACAAAGAAAATAAGAATGAAGCAGGATGATGGCTGTATTTCCCTCATGCCAACATACAGAGAAAGCAAACAGAGAAATAGGCTGGTGTCTTCCAAAGAACAGAGCAACCCATGGAACCTCATAATTACAAGGAAGTCTGAGTGTATTTTTCTTGAGATGATTCTGCACAGCACAAATTACTTGGGAACTCTTCCCTCAAAATATGGAAAAAATCGGCTAGCTGGCAAAAAACCAAAAAAATCAGACAATTATACTCAGAGTTGTGATCTTCAAATTAATCTGACATCTAGGGAAAAAAAAAAGTTCTTTCAGATTTAATTGCATGACAAGAGAAAACAGAGACTGGCAAGAGTGTGGTGGGCATTCCCAGGCATTCCCACTGTACAGCCGCACAATGTTTTCTCGCTGAGAGTACATAGCATGTGAAATGTATTCGCATTTTTCATAAGATAAAGAATTATTTAGTATGATTTTGAGCTGAAATCCCCAAGTCTGGAGAAAGAAATTCAGAGTATTCCTGTTGAGAGAAAGAAGATGGGATAAGCATTGGTCAAAAAAACCCAGGCAAACAAAAAAAAAACCAATTAGAAGGAAGAGGAAAAGAAAGCAAACACATTAAACCCAAGAGTTTTGTGTAGATAATTGAAAGACGAGAAGTTGAAGAGACAAATTGGAAAAAAAACTTCTCCAAGACTTCTTGTTCAAGAGTATCTCTTCCATTACCTTTAATTTTACAGTCACTAGATGATCTGCAGCAACAAATAAAAATATTATGATGCCTTGACAGAAACTTAAGAGAGATCTCCAGTAAATCTGCCTTTATTTAGGCCTGGTATTACTCTTTGGGTATTAATTTGGTCGTGTCACATTTAAAACAAAAAAGACACTTGAAGCAAATGGCTAAAACATATAATCTTTGCATATGAAGATGCTAACACCAGATAGAAAGCTCATAACTGAGGAGTGAGTCATTTAGCACTGTGCCTGCTGAGTAGGATGGCTTTACTCTATTGGAGGTTCTGACGTTCCTTTGCTGTAGAAATATCCCTTTTAACACAGACACACACTTGCCTGGCTGATTTTGAAACAGTAGCATCCCTATAGTCTCTAGCTATTAATTATTTTTATTCATTTTACTGTAAAGACTCTGTCCTTCTGTACAGCTTAGGATCAAGCTGTCTTCTTGAGCCATACCGTGTGGTGAGGAATTGTTTGAGAAGGTTTTCATCCTCTAATAACATCCTCATTCAGTTGTTTACCCAAAGGCATGAGAAAACAAGCTGGGCAGAGTGTGATTTGCTAGGAGAGCAAATCCTTGAGAAGATTTTTTTCCAGCAAACTCTTTAAGATCCTTGAAGAATTACTGAAATAAACAAAAATGGCCCAATATTTCCTCCATTTCAAGCATAAAACAGAGCTATAAAAATGGAATTACACGGCACATTGTTTCCGCAGAAACTGCTAAAATGAGTACTGTATTGTATAAGAGTGGATAATATTCTATAGAAACTCTGTTGCTACCAATTAATCCCAGTGGAAATAAGTTGTTTTATTTCATGAAACAGGATAGACAAGGTATTCAAGAACTACATTCTCAGTCTTGAACAAATGAGCTATGCAATATGTAGAAGTGCAGTAAAATTCTGAACATCATTCACAGAAGTGGGATCAAGTTTCTGTCAGAGGTAATAGAAAACCATTACCATTAACCATAACTTAGTTCAAACTAGAGTTTGACATTCACAGGGCAAACCACGCTAAAAGTGCATATTCATTTTCCCCGGAAACTGTCCTCTGTGCTAAAACCCCATAAAATGATGTTGATACAAAGCAGATGACAGCACTTTCATGGCTTAAGATTCTTGAAATTGTTGCTATGAGATGTTTGACAAAGTACAAGAAAACACACAGCCCTATTAGTCCATAAAAAATGGAAAGTTTTCAAGCTAGGACATTACATGCAAGAATTCTGATGGGGTTATTTTAGTTTTTAAATCTCCAACAACACAAAATTGATAGAGAACATTAAATTGCCTGGATATAATTCATTATCAGATTTAGTATGTTGAGTGTGAAATTTACAATTAAGGATCTTGAGAAACAATTACTCATTCATGACTGATGATTAGCAAACAAGTTGAACTAAGAACTCTAGCTTATTAGTTCAACTGAGGGAGGAATACAATTTACAGAAAGATGGAAATATCATTAGTTAAAGTAGAAATGGAGGTGAAGTTTAAAGTATGTGAGCTAGTTTTCTTCCTGTTTAAATAAAAACTAGATCAGGTAAAAATTACACCAGTTTTTGTTTGAAGGACTTTGAGCAGTTGAGAGTGAGTATTTGGATTTACTTGAGTAACTGTAGTTTTGTATGCCAATAAAATTCAACATGATCATGCACACTTTGGTGAAATGTAAATTTCAACTTTTTATTTCAGCCAGAATAACTCTAGAAAGATAGAATCAAAACTAAATTTTCCCCTAATCTAAAAACTCAGAAATTGTATCTGGTCTAGTACAAACTCCTACAGAAAATAATAAAAAAATTGCATAAATAAGAGACTTACAGAAGGTTATCATAACCTTGTTCATCACTGCAGTGAATATTGTTAATGTCAATTATTGAGGGATCAGAAGAAAATAGCCTTTGATGCACAGCTGAGGACTCCATTACAAACTCAGTAAGGTCTCCTCAATTACTAATATCCCCAAATTGGTAGGAATCGGATAAGAATTCTCAGTAAAGCATTGTAGAATTGCTTCTTATACAGAAAATGAGTGTAATATCTCAGAGAAAAAGTGATTGCTATATAGAGAACAAGAAGCATTGCTTGTTGAAACCTCTCTGCTGCAAACATGTCCTTACATACTATCATTACTCACAGACTTTACTGGCAAATCTAGAAAAAGGAGATATTAATATTGAAGTACTAACAGGTTTGCATAGAGAGTTATAAATGGTAAGTTATCCACAATAATCTGATTTTCTTTAATGATTTCTTCATTACTTGAAACATCACATATTCTAACTCTTAAAAAACCAACTAACAAACCAACCAACCAATCAACCAACCAACCAACCAACCAACACATAAAAAAAAAGCAGCTGCCAAGACAAAGTTTGATTGAATACTGATACCCCCACACTGTGCCTCTGGTTAACTGCTACCAGAGTTTATTTCTATTTCTGTAATTTTTGTGTCTTAGTGAAGTCTCACACCTCCTCTTTAAAAGGATCTATCTCAAACTCAGAGTGATCAGTGGAGCTTCAGCTATACTATGTGTGTGGAAAGACTTTATAACAATGTCATGGAGAATTGTATAAACAAGCAGAAAGATTTGCACAAAGTCACTGTGTGTGTCTCATCCTAAAGGAAAACAAAAAAAATCCCTTAGATGTTCCATGGGAGCAAGATAGGTTCACATGTGTACCCTTATTTAATATTTTAAATAATGAAAGAGATGCACATATAGAGAGCAAATGGATATGGTTTATGTAGTAGCTTTAAAGATGGTTAACATGGCATTTACATCTAGGACAAATTCTGGTTTATAATGAACCAAAAACTTCAAAGCATATAGATTGTTCCAAAACTCCCTCAAATCTCAATGGGACATTGATGCATATTAATAAGCATATTATAATATATATGTAAGTGGTTATTCTTTTATTCCAGTTGATACTTGCGGGATGTCACTGAGCCAAGACTGGGTGTGTTTGAAACATCAAAGGAAATGGCCAATAGAGTCCAGAAGAAAAAGAGTGAGAATAATGAGAGGTTTATAATGTAGGAAGACAGCTTATTTTCTTTGGAAAAAAGAAGACAGATTCTTGGAAAAGAAGTATGACGCATTTGTTGTTAGTGCTTCAGAAACTAAAAGCAGAAAAGGTCAAAATATTAGGGCTGTCAGTGTTCTCAGATCTCAAATATTCCATAGAGGAATTAGCAGCCAACATTATCCCAAAGGTAAGCATCAGAAAATAATGCCTAATGCCTACCCCACAGCAACAGTCAGAATGAACAGAGCGTAGAAGATTCTTAGTTGTTGGTTTGTTTTTTTTTTTTTTCTACTTTTATAGCTACTGGACATGAGACTGTCCAGCATACACTGTGTCCAATGCTTGTCAGAGAGGAGGACCTGGCATTCCACAGATGCCTGCATGGCTCACAGGCAAGTCCAGCAGCTGCCAGAATTCAGCCAACACAATGCCTGAGCTACACTTTCACTCTGTTTCTTTCCTGGCTCACAGAGACATTACATTGCTGTAATTTGCTCTTAAACTCAGACTGCATGTAACTAATTTCTTACCGCATCTATCTAGAATGCCTTTGCAGAGCTCCAAGCTTCACCTTCAATTGTGTGGCCAGGAAATTCTGAATCTGAGGATCTTCTGCCAGGGGAGAGGGAAGTGGCTGGAGGAGAAAAAGAGGCAAAGAAGTAGCCACTGATAAGCTTATTTCCAGATACTTGACCCAATTTCTATCCATTTATTATCTCTGGTGAGGACTAAAAAATTTCCTCCATGAATTCCTTTTAGGTTACAATTCTATATTGCTCCAGATAACAAAACTGCCCTACAGCAACTCAGAAAACCTAAGTTAAGATGAAGGACCAACTATGTCAGTTGCCTTATAAAGAGACAAGAAAGTTCAGTATCATTTCCATGAATGGAGAGTTGTTAATTATGGATTCAGGTCAGTACACCCAGTTTTTGCTTCTTTTTATTTCAAGGCCTACAAGAATTCTATCACTTATTAGGCTATTCTGAATAAAACCACAAGTACACGAAGATGGATTTTGAGTCTGTTAGAACTCTAGGTCTCATTTGAAGCAGTCAAGATTCAGTTCACAAGAGCAGCTCTAAAAATTAAGAGAACTAGTTGCTTCTACTATAAATACTACGTGCATTCTTTTCAGAGTTATTCTTAAGGAAAGTATTTGTGACATATTTTGACCTCTTAAAACAGATTACCAAATAACTATTTACATTCAATTTAAGTTCTCTTCCCCACCAGGCATCCTCCAAGAGATGTACAGTAATTTCACACTGATAAGCTGCACCTATTTCACTGAAGAATCGAGCCAATTGCGGAAGTGCGACTAATCACCAGATGCGGCTTATTTATGGATAAATTCCAGAGAATTGCCAACCCGGAAGTGCGAATCGCGGGGGGAGCAAGCATTCCCTGCCCCTCAGCAGCCGCGTGGAGCAAGCGGGGAAGACAGGAGCAGGTGTTCCCCGCCCCTCAGCTCCTGGTGAGTGGCTGGACCCCCGCCACTGCCCTGGCGCTGCCCAGACCCCGCCACTGCTGGTGAGCAGCCGGGCCCCCGCTGCTGCCCTGGTGCTGCCCAGCTCCCACCACTTCCCTGGTGCTGCCTGGCTCCTGCCCCTGCCCTGGAGCTGCCTGACTCCCGCCACTGCCGCCTAGCAGCTGGGCCCCTGCCGCTCCCCTGGCATTGCCCATCTCCCACTGCTCCCCTGGCGCTGCCTGGCTCCTGCTGCTCCCCTGGTGCTGCCCAGCTCCCACCTATCCCCTGGCGCTGCCTGGCTCCTGCCGCTCCCCAGAACCCGCCATTGCAGGTGAGTGGCCCAGCCCCTGCCACTCCCCTGGTGCTGCCCTGCCCCTCAGCAGCACCCCCACCCTGCTGCGCGGGGATTAAAAAAAAAAAAAAGTGTGGCTTTTTACCCAGTGCGGCTTATTTATGGACAAATTCCGTGGGCTTTCCTACAACCCGGATGTGCGGCTAATCACCCAGTGCAGCTTATAAGTATGAAATTACTGTATCTTTTTCCTAAGATCACAGTTTAAGAGAAAGCTCTATTGCCTTTTTGAGTTACAGTCTTACAAAAGCAAAGTGCCGAAACAATATGTTTTTCCCTTACTCTGCTTCTAGAGAGCTGCTTTGTTCCCTCCTCAACCTCTCTCAAGTCTGACCATTTGTTCAGAGTAATGAGTCTGGTTTAGGATTGCTCCTCCTTTGCAGTCCACTTCTCAGTTCACATACCCCACCAAAAATTCACTTATATCGTGAACACAAAACTAAAATATTAACTAGAAACTCCATCTTTTTTTTTCTGTGCAGTAGTTTTTAAAGCCACATCAGTTCAAATTGGGAAGGGCTGCTAGGACACTTGTTAGAAGGGATCCACGGTTTGTTTTTACAATAGGACAGAAAAGAAAGTGATATAATTCAGCACAGAAAAAATGAAGGCCAAGGGGAATATACTTAATCTCCCTAGGTATATGTGCTGGATTAAACACTAATGAAGGGAAAGAGCTATAAAACAGTATTGCCTTGAGAATAAATGAACATATGGTGGTCATGTGCAAGACTGGAACAGGTATAATGAGAAAAAAGGAGTGGAGCCCTCTATCTTTTAGAAATGGCAGAGGTGAGGAACTAATTATGGTCAAGATGCAAGATGTACTTTATACTTCTCCGGACAGGCTAACATGACATTACTGCATGCAACAAGAGGGTAGTGGAAAATGCCGGTCTAAACCTAAAAGCTGCTTTATTACTAACAGTACTTGAAAGAGAAATTGAGTCTGTTGTGAAGAGTGTCCACAAACCATACCTAAAATGTATTCGATGTTCTAAAAATGTGGATACCCTATGCGTCTTTGACAAACTGAATTGAAGTAATTTAGTCTGTCCTAAACTTCTGCAAACACATTTGAATTCTTGCACCAAAAATATTATGCCTTTTGAAATGGATAATTTATTTGTATGTGTATGTGGAGATTTGTAACATTATCCTTACAATAAAATTTAGAAGTATTATGCATATCTCCAAAGAAGGAAGTAGTATTTGCTGGTTAAAAATGAAAGCTATTTGGATATTCTTCATAAGATGGTCCTAAAATTCAAGGACATGGCTATTTCAGTGAGATTTAAACAGGCACATTTCTTTGAAGAAATCCTAGAGACTGTATTTGTACTGCTTCAAAATCTCATGGTCCTCATTGTAGAACCCTTGCCTCAAATTTATTGACAAACTTGTTTAGAGTCAGTTCTCTAGAATCCATTTTAGTTGCCCATAGAAGAATGAAAGGAATCATCTCCATGACTAGTTTCTTACCTGTACAGAAACAAAATTGTCTGAAAACTTTCACAGCCAGAATAGGTATAAGGATAGCAATGTATCATTAAGATATCATTAAAAGATCATAGCCAGATTTCATTAAAAGTAATGGTAAGAGGAAAAGACACTATTCTAGATAAGAAAGGTACAAGAAGGACATATATATCTATATATATATCTATATATATACACACATACACACATATATATATATACACATATAAATATATACGTATATATATACACATACATATATATATAAGAATATAATCAATAAACCATCATCTCACAGGTGCTAGATGAAGCTAATAAGGAGAAATTGACACTATTACAGTTTATACATTTTCTGCTCTGTGGACAAGTAAAGAAGACTATCATCTCCAGCTCTGCCAATAGGAAACATTTGAAATGTATTTTAATTTTTAACAGGAATAAATTACTGAGAAGTGCCCATATCTGCTCTGAAAGCAGAACATATGCCTTAGGAAGATGAATAATGTCTGATGAAAACACCAGCCAAAAAGCTGCAGAACTTCAAAGCTTAAAATTATTTTAATAAGTTTAATAAAAGAAACAGTTACACAGTGTAGAGAGAACATAACTTTTGGTTAGCGCAGATAATTTCCTTGGGAGCCAGGATTAGCCTCAGTGCTGTTGTTACATTACACAGCATGTATGTATTTTAATTAACTCTGTCTCTGATACATCTAAAGTGTAGGACAGATCATTTGGTGTATCCACAGAACATGGTGCCCTGGGAGATACAATCCTTTACAAAATTAACCAAATTGTGCCCAGCTGTGAAAAAGGTCGGGTCATTCAAGCAATAGATCTGCTTCAATCACAAAGTGTTCTATGTCAAAAAGACCTTTCTGTTTAAATGCCTTCATTGTCAAACAAAGAGCAGCGTAAAGCCAAAGCCCCATTCTCTTTTTGCTTGCTTCGGGACTGCCCTGGATTGCAGGAACACCATTAACTTGTCTGTAGGGAGGAAGTGAATGAAAGCAGGCTATAACCTGTAGCAGGAACACGCCCTATGAAACACATTGTATAATCAGAACATGATTTAAAAGGTGTTTCATTGAAATTGTATTTACCACAAAGGCAATCTCTTCCAATTACTTAATTGCCGCTTATAATGGGAAAAAAATTAACAGGAGAATGCCAAGGTCACATTCAAAATTCTGCAAACCAGCTTCTACAAATTTTTATGCATTTTTGGGCATAGGAGCCATGAAGACACAGAGCAACACAAAACAAATTAGCAGAAAGAAAATAGTTAAAAAGCAAGATTAAAAAAAAAAATCTCCAGATTTTTCAATACCAAAAGCACTTACACATTGCAAATCAGGAGGCTTGATATGAACTACTTTATTTATTATTTTGCTACAGGAACTAGAGAATCAGCCTTCTGAAATAATCATTCAGCTTAAAAAATACTGTTCCATTCTTGAGCTCTAAATCCAAAATATGTAAAATACATACGGATTTTCTGACACCAGCACTAGGACAAGCTTAAGCAACTACAGGAATCTACTGAAAAGGGTAATGAGTGGCTATATATCAGGAGTTTTATACATCTTGAAAAATTCTTCATTTGTCCCTTGCCCCTAAGTTACAGGTGAAATAGTACATATTGAATGTCTCTTGCAGTGTTCAGATGCAAACTCACCTCAGAAATAGGGATTTCTGTGCAAGTTTTGAAAGCCACTCCTTTTAATGTCTTGAGAAAGACCCTGAAAAACCTGCTATGGAGAAAATCAATATTTTTTAGAAAACAGACGTCTATGTGCAATGTTCCAATTATTTTTCCTTGCTTAGTAAGATGATTAGGAAAGGAGTGGTACAACACGCTTTGGAATTACTCTATCGTTAACTTTCTGGGCATTTTTATTGGGGCATATAATCTCACAGCTTGGCAGCTCTGAAAAGAATTCAGCTGGTACTTGCCTGTTGCTGGGCATGCATGGGAGTGTGCTTTCCAACAGCAGAGCAGTTTCTTGCCTGCTGTACTGATTCACTGAAGAGGCAAATACTTGTCACAGTATTTCACCACTTCCAAACGGATTTCTTTTTCTTTGCATCCATTGACAATCCTATGCAGAAGGTAATCTTTTAAAATAATATCCTTCCTTGTGTTCAAAAAATGGTAATGGCCAGTGATTTGAAAAACAGAAATATTTGCTTTATCCCCAGGCATCTGACATTTTTACCTCTTATTACTTAGATATTCTCCACATCCTCATTTTCCTGTAAGTGATTAACCTTTCAGAGCTCTAGAGAATAAATTGTTTGCTTCTGCATAGAGGGAAGGGAATAAATAAAAAATAACCTAAATAAATACTATTTCTCATTGCTTTATTCCTTTTTTTCTTGCCTTATTTCTCTTTGCAATATTGTCAAACTTTTAGACTACCTTTTTTTAGACTGTTCTGCCATAGCTGTTCAAATTAGCGTATTTGTTTGCACATCAACGTCAAAATCACATGCTGCAAAGCAATACTGTTTTAATTGAGGGCCAAAACATTTTGTATAGATTGCCCCTTCCCTGCATCACAAAATCTTTCTATGGAAGCATTCAACAGTTCTTGATTTATGAAATGCTAAGTTTTAAGCAATGTACAGCAAATTTAAGCCTACCATCAAGTAGTTACCTTTCACATTTGTCTTTGAAGAAATCTGTAGACTCAAAGCCTTTATCCACATTATATATTTCAGATCACACACCAATATTTCTTTTTCTCCTAAAATTAATTCCTTATATACTGGGAGGTGGAAAACAGAAGATTTTTATTCTGTTTGCTGAGTTTTTCCACAGTTTAGAAGACTACTAAAGAAGCTGGCAATCAGCACACTCAGTGCTACGCCTTGGTCTTCCAGTTTTGGCTTGTGGAGACTCTCTGATGTGACTGTATAACTGAATTGTAGCTGTCCTCACTTTCAGAGCAGGCTTTCTGAAACTTGTCATTAAATGAAGTAACTGGAATGGGACCAGAGCAGCCTTAAGCCAGCCCTCTTATCAAAGAAATGAAAATAAAATTTGTAATTTCTCTCCCATGTGAATCTGACTGGCTATTTATCTACCAAAAATGAAAATTCACTTGTAAAGAATAAAATTATATAGTCCCATAAAAAGCCCAAACATCATGCTATTTTCTCCTTTAGAAGATAATGCATCTTACTGTTGTGTTTGCAAAAAATAATTTGTCCTCTGCAGCCAAGGCCCTGAAATCAATGATGCCGCATAATTTTTTGTTGACATCCACAGAATTTGGGAATCAAAGCGTAACACAGTTTATTTCCCATTTTTCATCAGATTTAAAAGCAATTTAAAAACCCTTTCAGAAGGAATTCCTGCAATTTTGATGCCTTCTCCTTCTTTACTTATTTAGGCATAACATGTCCTAGGAATCTCATTAATGGTTGTCCCAGGCTACACTGGCATGGCTATTCACAGGCGCGATCCCGCTACTGACCGCCACGGGAGCTTTGACCTGCTCCGTCTCCGACCTGGGCCGGTTCACCCCTCCTTAGTCAACCTGGTGTCCCGCAGCTCCCGCGGGTCACCAAAACAGCAGCAGCAGGGGCAGCAGCAGCAGCAGGGGCAGCAGCAGCAGGGGGAGGAACTGCAACAGCTCCGTGCAGACAGCGAGGGGCGGGGGTAGCAGGGAGAAGGGGTAGACACAACTAGACACATCATCAACCTGGGATATTGGTACATATCAAAAGCTGTTTAAAGCAGTCTTAAGAAAGCACATTCTGGAAAAGTCTGGCCCAACAGCACCCAAAGTTTACTCTCAATCCACATTTTAGATTTCATACTGTGAGGTGAGCTGGACTAGTCCAGCACTGCTGCAAATAATGAAGATATCACATAATCATATAATATCCTGAGTTGTGAGGTACCCACACAAAAATCACTAAGTCCAACTCCTGGTCCTGAGCAGGACCACCCCAAAAACCACACCATGTACCCTGAGAGCAATGTCCAAACACATCTGGAATTCTGTCAGGATTGGTGCTGTGACCACTTCCCTGGGAAGCTGTTCCAGTGCCCAACCAGCCTCAGGGTGAGGAACCTTTTCCTAATATCCAACCCAAACTTCCCCTGCTTCAGGCCGTTCCCTCAGGTCTGGTCACTGGTCAGCACAGAGCAGAGATCCGTGCCTGCCCCTCCTGATGAAGCTATAACTGCAGTGAGGTCTCCCCTCGGTCTACTCTTCTTCAGGCTGAACAGACCAATTGACCTCAGCCACTCCTCAAATGGCATCTCCTCAAGGCCCTTCACCATGGAGCCCTGAGGAACCTCACTGGTGACCACTCACCAGCCTAATTTTAGCCCTGTTAGCAATCATATAGGATTAGCATTCCCTATTTCTTTAAAACTATTAAAGAGTAATCTGCAAAAAAGGTGTTGTATGACAAGCAGTACAAATGGAAAACATCTTGGATAACTTCTGTTTAATTCATTCTTCTCAGACTGTCTTCTTTGAGACAAGTTCTTTTTTCCACTGTGTCTTTCTCAAAATTTAAATTCAGCAGAATCATAAAATTTCAATATTTAGAGTGACTTTATAATTAATGATTATTAGCTGAATTCTCTTTTATTAAAATATAAGTGTTTGTTTTATTTCTTTTTTTAAAAGAAACATCATACTAATCTAACAGCACTTAAGTAGCTTTTGTACTAAAAGCATTCTCAGCTTCTACCCTGAAATATCTGACTTTTTTCTTGAAGGAACAGTATAAAGTCAATAATGCCATTCAATAACTTCTTTGTTTATTGTAGGTGAACATCAAACAGTGTTCAAGTTCTTTGCACTATGTATGTAAAAGACAGGGGATTCCTAGCTGAATTTTAGGTGTGATGCTACAACTGAAGCACCTCAGTCTTCCAACTAAGCAAAAGCAACAGTACATTATAACCCAAATCACTAATATGATACTCTAAATAATACCTACCAATCATCAGATGGCTTGTGAAATCTCCAAGAGCTGAAACTTAACAACCTGTTTAAAGGGGTATTTGTGAAAAACAAGCTTCCTAAGTACAGCATCAGTCTACAAAAAATGTCTTGGCAGGGCACAGGTGTGGGAAAGCCTTGTATCTGTCAGGTGTCTTATTTGTAGCTGCTAGCCTAATTTTCTCTACATGTGGATGAGAGCTAATTAACTGTTTTCCAGCTGACAATGGAGAAAAAGTTTTTTCTCTATGTTAAAGGAACAGCGGTGTTGAGAAAGAATCAATTGAAATAATTCTGTGTCTCCTCAAAATGAACACATCTTCCACCATTTGTTGTACAATGCCTATTAAAGGAAAACTTACACACGGAAAAAATTTGCAATAGACTATTTATATAAAGAAAATATGCTTAGATATTACTTCACTTTGCTTATTAGGCTTTTCCTGTTCACAGTATCTTGCAGTGATCATAATTCAACAGCAATTTCATCATAGTATCTTGCTGTGGAAAATGTTGGGAGATTATTTCACTAAAATGCAGAGTAGATGAAAGCTGACTTTTTATAAAGGAGGAGGTCACCAACCTCAAAGTTGAACATTCCTGTTATTGAGTTAAAAGTGTCAGAGAAATTGTTACACTGGAAAAAAGACTGGCAGAGGGAAAGAAAGTACTTTGTAAGTGACATTTTAAACCAGAGACATGGTCTTAACAAAATTGAGAATTCAGAAATTGCTTTTTAAAAAAATAATATACTGACAGCATCTCTTTAAAATAGTTGAAAGATAATAAGAAGCAACAAAAGAGCAAGCATTAGTAGAAATGTCCCTGTTTAGAGAAAATTATTTTAGTTAATAGCTCAATTTGTAATGGATATCAAATTGAATGTACTTTGCTAAAGGGAATTGAATAGGGATATCTAAGTTGAAAGTTTTCAAAGGTCCTTGAAAAGATTTCTGTGCAAATTTTCAAAAAATTTCCAAGTTATTAGCTTTGGAAAAGAAAATTCATCCCAGAGAAAGGCAGCACATATCCTGCCAATGTGCCTTGCTCCTCTGCTCTTAGTTGGATGTTTGGCCTGCAGCCCCACTGCTCAGGTAAATTGAGGGCTTGTGGCATTTGGTGGTAGTTACTACCCAGGGCCTTGTCAGCTGGGTGTGAACAGGAACCTGTAGCTCAGTGCAGCTGATGCAAAGCAGCTGTTGAGTAATAATAACATTCAGCAACACTGCTCTGAAACAAACCCAGTCATCTGGAGATTCAGCATTGTGGATCCCAAATGATATCCTTTTAATGTAGTTTTGATTAAAATTCCTACTTCTCAAATGTTCTGTGTTGTTCATTTCACCTTTTATTGAAAAGTAATGTTTCATGTATTTAATGCTTGAGCTAGGCTGAAATGCATAAGACGTGTGATTAAAATGCATTTGAAGATTAATTAACTTTCTTTGAGGAATCAAATTGTGATTCAACAGTCTGTAATGTTATCTTTAGTACAATGATAAGACTTTTCAAAGCCAATTTTCTTTCAAAGGACCAAGAAAAAGAATTCATTCTGTCCTTATCCTTCTGTTGATAAAAGCTCTTTCACAGGCATCTCCTTTAAAGAAACAAATTTGTCTTTAAAAATATAAATATCAGCAAGCCCAATGATAATAATGTTGGAAGGGAAAAAATAAAAAAAAAATGTAACCTAAGCTAAAGGCAGCAAATAGAAATAGAAAAAATATATGGGGAAACATGCCTCTTTGTTAAATTGCTCATGATGGAACATATTGTTCTGCCTGCACAGGGGTTTTTAAGGTTGAGAAATAGCATGCATTTGCATTCTTAAATGTTTTCAATTCAGTTGTGCTTTACCATGCAGCATAGTCAGGTATGGAAGAAGCAAAACACTCTTGGCATAAATGAGGGTGTATTAAAGAGAACACACTGTACCAATGTAGTAAATGAGTTATGGGAGCTCTACTGAGAAAAATGCAGTTTTGCTGGTACAGCTTCTCAATTTTAAGGACTTCTCTTGATGTAATTCAATTGAACAAGCACCACAACATTTTGAACCCCACAGTAGTCTAATGCTGCTGTATTAACTTAGCTGTCAGTAAAGGAGAAATATTAAACTAATACAGGTTGCAGTGACTTGGAAAAGCACCTCTGCCAACATTTGCTTTTTTTCCTCTATCTTGCATTATAAAATCTGCAAAGACACTCATTATAAAGAATTCTGAGCTTTGAATTTCCCTCATATTCTGGAAAAGTAATCCAAAGTTGTTGTATGATATACATTTTTTTGGTTCTTGCTTTCTGCATTCCTTTGCACAATTAAATTAAAATGTTAATGAAACATTTATTTCTTCAATTTAATTTTAAACAAAGGAAAAAGATGGCAACACACAAACTAATACAATGTGAATAATTAGGATCAAGAACAAGTCACTTCTTTCCCTAGTAAACCACAACAAAACAATGATGTCACTGTGGTAACCACAGAGAAACACTGAAACCGACCATCAAGAAACACAGGGCACAGTGAGGCATGACCCTTTCTCAGTGGAATTCTCTGAGAAGTGTTCACAGCTGCCCATTCCAGGCCAAGGTCTCTTTCTGTCCCCACCCACGGAAATAATCTTGTCCTAATTAAATAATGTGAGACCTGCAAACACAAGCTTCTGATATGTTTCTTTTGCAGTTTTCTGCTTTTTTTTATTCCCTTGGATAGATTGCTGCAGAGAGTGAACATAAAAGGTTTTGGAAGCTCCAAGTCTCACACAGGGGAATGTCTGGCAGCACTGCGTAGTACAAGGGCAGGCCAGGGCTTACCTAGGTCTTCTGACACTTGCATCCAGAACCCTACATATAGTTTCCCATGTACTTTAACTTACTTCTCCCATTTCGAAAACCTCTAAGATATTTAAGCAGATCAACTCTACAAGCAAAGTGTATCAATTACTTAATTCTATCCTTGTTGTCAAACACTCCTGCATATGTGCACTGTTCTACTGCATTTTGACCAAACTGATACACGCAACAGACTCTGTAACTGGTGAGAAATGAGAGTTATAAAGTAGGTATGCATTTATTCAGCACTGAGGTGCATGGGGATAATTTTTTTAAAAGTGTGCACACCAAAACTTTAAACTATTGCTTTATTTATTCCCTAAAAGCTTAGTATTACACAATACACTTAATACATATTTGTGTCTTAGCCCCACCTAGTCCTACTTACCTCTGTTTCATATTAAAATGAGCGGAAAATCTTTTTGTGCTTGCGACTTTCCAATTTAGGGGTTGCTGGGGGTTTCTGATGAAGGCTTCTAAACTTTTCATTGCATTTGAACTTTTAAACTTTGTCTCTGGAGCATGCGTCTTAACCCTCTGGGCATATTTTAGGCCTTGAGATTAGTTTTTGCTGGTTTAGGGTTTTGCATTTATTACTTATTACTGGTAGTCTTGTACCCCTCACCCTGTTTGCAAGTTTTGGCTCTGTTTATCATAAACTAGTCTGCCTCTTCTCCCAGTTTTTGCAAACATGGTAAATTCCTCATTGTCTTGGTTTTTGATGGACTAGTTCTTACTTCTCAATTCCCTGTCTCAAAACTGAGCAAATCCATTCATGACAGTTTCACACTCTGTTTCCTGGTGCAGCAGAAAGCTCATTTAGGAGCATTTAGGTAATCTAGGTTGGATCTAGAGGATTAAAAAGATGTGGTAACATAAGAAAATTGCATACGGAATTTAGTTTACAAGAGGAAAGTCAGGAGAATGGTTTGAGAAGAATGTAGGATTTACAACAAGAAAGAAACTAGAAATGGGTTTGGTCAAGTTGCCAAAACATTTTATTTTAATTTGAGAAGAAAAATATGCATGAACATGCAGATTTTCCTACATCTGGCAAAATGCAGTAGTCTGCTAATGTTATTAACTATTTCTGAATTTAGTGCTAACACATTTTTGTTTATTCCCATTTTTAAAAACTGAAGAGATTATCACAAATCAAATAATCTGCTGTTACAAAGGTATGTGGCCACACTTCTTCTCTCTGAGAAGGCCTTTGTTTTCAAGATAAATGAACTGATATTTGAAGAACACTGGAGAAAAAATTTGATCACCTGTTAGTAGATCTTCTTGGCAGCCCTCTGTTATACTTAGATTTATTCTACTTGTTCAACACTTTATGTTCACATTAAAGGTCTCTGTTCAGTATCTCTAGTTTTGTTACTCTTCTCCAGCATGGTCCCAACATGTCTGCTACACAGAAGTATAGCTTCTGGTCCTGCTCTTCTTATTCATAGTGCATAAACTTACAGTAATTTCACAATTATAAGCCACACCTGATTATAAGCCGCACTTCCCGGTAGCAGGGTAGACCACAGGATCTGTCCATATATAAGCCGCACCTGAATATAAGCCGCACTTTTTTTTTTTTTTTTTTTTTTTTTTTTAAGTGAGGATCCATGTGTAACAAAGTAACAAATTAGTAACAGACACAAATTGGTGTCAGGTGCTCAAGTTGCAACAGTTTCCATAGACGAGAGAAGCCTTTAAAGGCAGCCCCAGGCACCCTCCCCTGCTGGCTCTCACTTCCGGGTTGGCATTTCACTGGGATTTGTCCATAGATAAACTGCACCTGAATATAAGCCGCACTGGTGGGGTAGGCTGGATTCTTCAATGAAAAAGGTGTGGCTTATATTTGTGAAATTACTGTATATAAATAAATTAGTAATGAACAGAATCATAATTAACATACAGAATTTAAATAAAGTTTTCTCTGAAAATTCTACAATCAGCATCTGTAGGCTCAAGCATTATATTTTCACAGAACTGCAATAAAGTCTTTAACATCACTTGCAAGTTTACCTTCCCAGTGGGCTACACTTTCTGGTGCAATGATTAAATAAAGTATTTTTCTGTCTCACAGAGAAATTAAGTACTGTGTTCTCTAGTCTAGTAAGTTGCACAAACATTTTATTAAACTGCCAATTCTACCAGCAGCATTTGAAACTAAATCATACGTGCTTCCTAACTGCAACATGTAACAACAGTGGAAAATATTATTTTCTTTTTTTTTAATGTTTGAAAGTGTAGGATGGGTCTATTTAGTCTCCTGAAAATGCACCACATGGCTACACAGTGGAAGAAGAGATCCCCAAAGAGCAATTTAGGAATTGCCTACCATGGCAATTTGGGCTCAACTCCCTATCATTTCAGCATGAGATTGTTTGTGGAAGGATACATCAAAGAGGGTAAAAGATTAATTGAGAGGATTCACTATCATTTCCTACACATAAAATTTGTAGTTATATAGAGAGAACAACTTTTAGGACCTATTTCACCTAGTGAAATAACATTTACAGGCATCTGTTTTGCCAGGAGAAATAAGCAAGTCAGTAACATGCTGAAGAAAGAAAGATCTACAGAAAGGGTCAAACAACTTACAGAGAAAGTTTTGTCCATTGCTGGCTCCTGACAGATGAACCACAGGGCCCCCTTACAAACCCCGCTGCAGTGATGGAAGAGTTTAGAGCTCATGATTCTGTTCTTTGTACATCCTAATGTAGCTCTGTAAATAACTTTGTCTGCAAGTCATTTTGTGTGACACAATAAGGAATTTAAACTTAAGATAGGAATCAGAGTTTAAATTTACAATTAGAAACTTTGGCTTGAATTATTTACCACATTAGTTTTGTAAACAATTTGTTTTCCTTTATTGTGGGGGAGTAGCTGCCCTATTTTTTTCATTAGAAGTTATTTTAGAGACCTAGGGAAAAAATAGAATGACATTTGTGTAACTCCAGTTTATGAATTTCTTAATATAATTTCATCTTAGCATCTAACAGTTTTATCAGAATACATTACAACAGAAGACTAAAATCTAAGAAATTCTATCTATTAGAAAGAGAATCTTCTAAAACTTTTAAAAGCAATTAAGAAAATTCTACTATATTTATGATACAAACATATCAAAAGCAGGAAAAAGAATTTTTTTTTTTAAACTGAAATAAAAAAATCAAATCTAGTAATAGTTGTACCATCTTCCATCTTAGGAAACCTCTCCTTTTATTTTTATTTTCAATTTTCTGGTGATCAAAGGTACATATTTTGGAATTATTCATCCCTTCAAAATAAACATTTTCAAAGTATGAAATTGCATAAATGCAATAAAATACCTGGCTACCTGGCTTTCTGTGTCATTTCTATGTTTCTAGACCACAAATAAGGTAAATTTGCATTAATATGAACTATTAGAGTTCTAATGTGAATTCTATTTTCCTTAGAGGAGCTGTAACTGTTTACTTTAGAGGGGTGGTGGATGGTAAAAAGATTACATTAGATCTTGAATAAGACTTAAATGTGCACAAAGCATATCTATTTTTTTGTTGTTGTTTTAGATTGCAGATGTTGTCTTACTTCCTTTTTATTGGTATTTTTAGTGACAGAAAAATAGCTGAATATTCCTCAATGTGCCCTCATTATCATGTTTAAGAACACGATGCTCAGCCATCAACAGAAAGTCCTTTTAAAAGTGTATTCAACATCACTAAGCTGTCTTCCCTTTTTTTAGCTGAAATGTTACCACTTTTACCATTATTTGCTAATACATAGATCCAGGTGTTATACATCTAGAGAAAGTTGGATTTTGAGGTAATTGTTTAGATTTACTGTTTTGATTTTATTAATTAAATGTAAGAGGGATTAGAGAAGAAGTTTGATTCTTAGATCAATGACTACATCCCAAATTACATCCCTCTGAGCCTGCAACACTTAAAATTTCCTCAGGAAACGTCTCTTTTCTCCTGAACCATATAAGAAGGCTTATTTCACACATTTTAAGACTTGCATTATGAGCTTTCATCATTAAAATGCTGTTTCCTCAACAGATGATTTTGCAATGATTTTCTATCAAACAATTAGAAGCTCAACACACAACACTATTTGTACCTAAGTTAAATAAACCCCACACACTTCTTCAGTGCATTTTTTTGTCCTCCTAAACTCCTACATCTTCTTAAATGATCTTAGCCAAAACTCCATGCCTAGAAATGAAAGCAAGCAAATAAAGAGATTAGCGCATGATATTAGTGAATTTCACATGAAAATGAATGGAGAAGAAAATCAGAAATATGGATGTTTAAGCTCTGAAAGAATGCTGCTGTTCTGATAATTGCTCATGTTCCATTAATGAGAATCTGCTGAAATAAATGTTTTTCACTGTAAGAGCACTTTTAATTTACACATATTTAAAATGCATGTTTTATATAGAACTAAACAATTTGAAAGCTATTGAACTGGAAAATCCTGCAGAGGATCTGGGAATCTGTGACATGAAATTTAGAAGCAAAAGCCAGCAGCTTAACACACACATCTCTTGAGATTTTTTTTTTAGGGTGAGAAAGGGCATGTTAAAGCTTAACAGTCAGACATCCTTTTTCTGATGGGATTTTGAGGTTTAGCACATATTTTACCTGGGAATGCCTTTTCTTTTGGAAGTGCCTCTCTCTTCTAAAGAAAAAATGTAAACACTGTTTTCTTTCATTTGTTAACTTTCATTTGTTTCAGTTTCTTAGTCAGCAAATAGCATAGGTGAGGTGAGGTTTTTTTCCTTTTCTTTCCTTCTTTCTCCCCCACTGTGTTTCCTAGAAAGAAAATCAGTCACAATCTTAAGCTACACTCTCAGTTCTGTCCAGGCAGTATGGATAAACACATTACCAAGCCAACATTTTGGATCTCCCAGACTCCAAGATGAATGCCAATGAATAGTTCTTCAGAGCAACAAGCGTTTTTTCCCCCCCACTAAGTCTTGTCAAGATTTATCTAAATTACATTATGGTATATTGCTCAGATTTTATAATGTCAGACCTGTTCCTATGTGTTCTGACACAACCCCTTTGCACCGCTGTGAACCAGTTTTCCTTCAGGAAAAACATCCAAGAAGCAGAATTACCAGCCAGTGGTGGGAGTCCTACATACCTAAAATAATAAATACATACTATTTATAAAACTATAATAATATGGAAATACTGTACTCATCTACAGCCTCTGTTATGCTTTGATATAAGAAAAATATTTGAATCTTCTGTGCTACAGTAACATTTTTTTCTCCTATCACCATGACACTTTCCTAGTTGCAGCAGTATTTTGGAATAAGTTAAGCACAAAAAATTTTGTATCTCAATATACTTTTTTTTTTTTTTTTGACATAAAATGAAAACAACTTTCTATATTTGCATCGCAGTTTAGGCATATTAGAACTTTTAGCAAATCTTTGTAGCACATAGGTTTCCTCCTTCTTCCCTTATTTTGATTTTTTGCTGTTAGGAGACATTCTGGTATGAAAAAACAAAATATGAAAATGATACATAAATAATTTGAATTGGGGATTCCTTTATGGGGTAGAATAAGTTTTATTCATATACACACACCCACCTCCCCATGATGCCAAGTGCAAAAAACCCCCAACCCTAACCTTTAAACTGAAGTTTCATAGCATGTTTGTATTTCTTTCCCAATATTTTTGCAGGTATCACAAACCCATTCCAAGGCAGTGATAACTTGATTCAGTCTGACAGAAAACAAAACCATCCACGAGCAACACTAATTTCTCTATTTGTTTGACTTCCTTATTGATCACAGTGCTGAAGAGGAGAAAGTACTTCAAATTAAACACCTTCTCATGAAGTATATAGAGCTCTTATGCAGAAGGATTTTAAAAATGCATTCCTGCGTGTATTGCTTTGGACAGCACTCAAAGTCTTCCTCTTCCTAGCACTGACCAGTCCAAGCATAACTTCCTTAGATTGGTTTTGTATCTTACTAAAAATAGAAGACAAAATAATTTTTCTTTCTCAGTGTGATAAGGCACCCTGGATGTAAATATGCAATGGTTGTTTGCCATAAGACATCTCTGATTTTACTTATTTTTGAGAAAATTGCATTAGAAATCTCTGCTCTTGACAACTGACAGTCCTGAATTTGTAATGCTGTTATGCTCTTCACTGCTGTGAATTTTAATGTAGCAATATAAGTTCATCTTCTTTATATATGTATATTTATGCTACTGTACAAATCTATATACATATCTTTATTTTTTTCTCAAATCTTAGTCTATAGAAAGGTCAATAAAAATGGGATATGCAGCAAAGTGAATAAAAAAAAAACAACCAAAATAACCCATGCTGATGTTATAGATCATTCATATTAAGCAATTTGACAGCTCAGCTCAGGTGATGACAATTTCTCTGAATCTTCAGAATTTGCAATTGTTGGGAAAACTTTTACACTAAAAATATAGAATAAGTATTGCAGGAGATAACAACATCTACTTGATATTGCACAATGTAGAAATATAGAAGAATTAAAGGGGAGTATAAGAAAGCAATGATGACGAAATTGCTATGTAATCAGTGGGTTTTTTCCCCACCCATGTTTAAAACAGGAAAAAACTGTTTACTTCTGATACCTGCTGCAATATGATAAAAAGAAATCTCTTTAATATTAGTCTCAGAAATAGGCAGCGATTCTAGGAGTAGCCAAGATTTTCTTTCCTCTCTTCTGTACAAGTCGCTACTGCATAAGGGTGTGGTTACAGAGAGAGACAGATCATTCATCCATTCTGCATTGCAGCTGGCCATGTTTACATACACCAATATGGCCAAAATAAGAACATTTTACTGAACAGTTCAGAGTATCCTGGCTATTAAGACATTTTTTATAATTTCCTGATCAAAGCACATTGTTACTGTTTAAAATTACCTTGCCCTTGCTTCTTGTCAGTGAAGATGCTTTGGAGAATATCCCATCTTTAGAAATTATTTTTCTTTCCCTTGCACTTCAGTTCACAATGCAGGTTGGGCACACACATTTTGTCCACCTGACTCACTCCCCTGTCATGACTCCCACATAATAGCCACCCTTATTAAAGGTACACCATAGGACATCTGCAATTCTACCCACTGCTGAGCTCCTTCTACAGCTCATTCAGATCCTCTTGTGAAACTTCTCCATCTGAAGGACATCCCCTCAAATTTCATTTTAAAGTGGAATACAAGATAATGGGAAATAAGGTAATCCCTTCAAACTGGCATCAATATGGTACACAGATGCATACTTCCTGTTTCCAGGTACTGGCTCTGGGCCTAGGCTTAAACATTTAAAAATATGAAAACCAGCTGAGTTTACATCACAAAACCAGCAGAAGTATTTTCTTCCCGGAAGCTATTTTTAAAAATTGATAATGTTAGAATAGCTAAATGAGACATTGCCTTATTAATAAAATGATAGAATGATGCTCAGTTCAATACTATTTGTTAAGAACTATACTTTAAACTGAAAGATTATTTTCCTGGCAGTACAGCATTTATTTCCCTTATGAAACTGACAGAAATATGACCTAACTATGGACTCTCATTTTTAGTTGCACACACAAGGACACTTTTCCTAAATGAATTTGCTTCTAATAATCATCCAAGTAGCCACAAGAGGACTAAACTACTATTTTTCTTTTCTACTATGTCCTTTCTCTAACAGGTTCAAATATTATTAGCCAGCTTCAGTGCCTACAGGTTTAAAAATGAGACACAATGGAAACTTTTGCAAAGTTGTGTTTATTTTGAGAATTAACACACAGAGAAATAATGGAATTATTACCTGAGTAACT
Source organism: Sialia sialis (assembly GCA_009812075.1). NCBI lineage: Eukaryota > Metazoa > Chordata > Aves > Passeriformes > Turdidae > Sialia > Sialia sialis. The sequence goes on along the minus strand of VRYO01002778.1, from coordinate 7,511,453 downwards.
AAGAAAATAAATCATGCTGCTGACACATTGCAATGACTGGGGAGAAATACTGAAAGCATTCTCAGATAAAATTATACAAAGACTGCTCTTTTCAGCCTCCTTTACTTCACCGTGTAATGCTGGAAGAGACAGATTCCAAGTTGTTATCCAAGCAAATTATGCTGAAACATACCACAGTCCCTAAATTAGAAGTATAATCAGTTCAATATGTCAAAGAGTTGCTGAAACTCCCTTTAACTCAGATAATCAGAAACTGTTATTGTAACTTCATTGCTTCTTAATTTTATTACTGCACTGGAAAGATAACCATCTTCATCTTGATCTGTCATCTGTACTTTTTGAATTTCTGCCTGTCTGCCACATCTTAATCAAAAGCTCATTGTCCTTCTAGTGGAAACCCTACATAAATGTTCTGCTTATATTTCTCATCACATTATTTTCTACTAGATTTTTCCTTTGTCTTTTCTCAATCATCTAACATTTTCTGTTTTACTATCTTGTGGAGTTTTGCATTTTGCTTCCTCTTCCTTGTGCTTGTCATCACAATTAGCACAAATCATGGTGACAAATTTGGACAGAGGTTGAAGAAAAAATACAATCACCCCTAATCAAAAGTAGTGTTGATTCCATGGAGAAATTTCTTGGCTGTGCAGTGAGCAGCAGGACAGAAGCCACAGCAGATACAAACCAAATTAATTGTGTAATCTTTCACAGAGCTGGTACACTCTGAATTACATCTGTCAGAAACAGCCTCTGCTTTGTGGAAAGTTCTGCATTAGAAGGAATATTAAAGATTTTGCTGAAGTTATGAATTTTAGTGTAATGGTCTTGGTCAATGTAAACAGATTTTCAATGATAAAATTTAGATTCTGGTTTGAGTATTAGATGTCAGTATTAACACAACATTTGCACTGCTTGGGAACATCCCAATAATGAGAGTTGTTGAAAAATTACACTGAAAAGGTGCTTATGGCCATGGAATTTATATGACCATCTTAATGAAATTAGTATCATATGCTCTCTATATGTAGTAGAATAGCTGAAATCTGCAAATATTGGACTTTGAATGATTATTTCTGTAACTAAAAAGTTTCTCTCATGAAATAGCTCTTCCTGAAAATCAGATGGCCAGAGGCTCCATTCAGATCAGCTGTAGAGACTGATGGTCAGAAACGGCCTTACCTTTCACTAACTGCCTCAGAAACCATTTATAATAATAATGGGTAACTAAATCTTCTGAGAATAAGTTTCAAAACACTGATTATGCTTTCTTTGAAAAAGTCACTCTCTTTTGTCTTTCAAACTTAATTTCTAAAAACTTCATTGTGTATTCTTGGCTTTTCTTGCATAACCCATTGTGACTAATCAATCTCTATTGATGTGTTTCTTCTTATTAATGTATGAACATGTTGTTATCAAATTTTGGTTCTATAATTCAGTCTGGGTCTTACAATACTTAAAACAGAAATTATTCTGTAAAAGGGAAGACTGTATTGTTTCTGCATGACTTTTAAAAATGTTTAATGGACATGTATTTCAGTGAAACTATGCACTGGCATAGCAATGTTTCCCCACTTACTGTTTAATAATTTCAAACGTTTTTCAACTGCTGTTAATCACTGAATTGACATTTTCAGGTAGCTACTTGCAAAAACTCCTATATCTTTTTTTAACTAAAAGGACTTTATTTAGAGTGTATCTCTACATGTCTACACACATATATTGATATTTACACCTTTCAGTATTTGCAGATACAGTAATTTCACGAGTATAAGCCGCACCTTTTTCATTGAAGAATCCATCCTACCCCAGTAGTGTGGCTTATATTCAGGTGCGGCTTATTTACGGAAAATTTCCGGTGAAAGGCCAGACCGGAAGTGCGAGCCAACTGGTGAGAGAGCTGCCGTGGGCCGCCCCGGACCACGGGTGCTGTGAGACCCGAGGCGGCACAGCTCGGGGCAGCCCGTGGCAGCAAGGCAGCGCGTCTCAGGGCAGCCCATGGTGGCGTGGTTCAGGGCCGCCCGGGACGGCGCGGCGCAGCGGCTCGGAGCCGCCCGGGACAGCGCGTCTCGGCGCCACCCGTGACAGCGCGGCAGAGCGGCTCTGGGCAGCCTGTGACAGTATGGCTCACGGCCCCGCGTCGCAGCACGGCAGTGTGGCTTAGGGCTGCTCACAGCAGTGCGGCTTGGGGCAGCCCGCGGCAGCGCAGCTCAGGGCTGCCCATGGCACCACGGTGGCACGGCTCGAGGCTGCACGCAGGGCCAGGAGCAGCTGCTGCAGCTGAGTAGGCGGGGACCTGGAGCTGGTTTCCCACCGCGTGGAGGCGGCGGGTGGCCAGCTTCGAACGCGCAGCAAGGGGGCGAGCCACCGGCTTCACACGGTGTGGAGAGCCGCTGCTGAGCGGGCAGGTCGCTGCAGCAGCCAGTGCCGGGGGCGGGAGTGCCGGGCTACACAGCATGGGGAGGGCGCCTGTGGCTGCGTTTAAAGGCTTCACCAGTCTGTGAAAACTGTTTGCACATTGAGCAACTTGACAGCAAACCCTGCACTGGCTTGATTTGTTACTTTGTTGCACGTGTCCACGCTAAAAAAAAAAAATAAAAATCTTGCGGCTTCTATTCGGGTGCAGCTTATATATGGACAAATCCCGTGGTCGTCCTGGCTACCTGGCTTATATTCAGGTGCGGCTTATAATTGTGAAATTACTGTACATATAACTTGGTCACTTGAATCTGTGATATTCCTTGCAATATTTTGATGGTAACCCTAAAATTTGGTATTCCGACATCAGCAAGTTGCCATTAATCTGAAAGCTGCTTCTAGCAACAGATACGCAGACATAACAAACTAACGCAAGACAGAGCAGAACACCTTTGCTGAAGTGCTTTATTCTTTTAAATTTTCAGACGCAATTTCATGACATGGCAGCTCGTTGTGCCTTCTAGCCACTCTGAAATCCATTTACTGCAGTCTAACCATGCTCTTTGGGTTCTTACTCACGAAAGAAATGCAAGAGGTCTCCAAATCTTGGTCAGGGCTTATTCCATGGAGGCCCAGTAAACAAGATACTTTCTTGTGTTTTAATTTTCAGTTATCACAATGACACTTCAGGAAGACTTAAAATGGAGACTATGAAACTTTACGTATCTCACTCTTAAACAGCCACAGCCATCAAGAGTACACAATATTTAATATGCAATGTGTAAGGTATAGCTAATAAATAACAGATCATATGCAAAACTGTGTTTACAGCAGCCAGGATTCTGATTTTTTTAGAAAAATCAAGATGTTATCTGTAAAGGCATGGAAATTATATTAAATAGGACAAGCAGCAAATAAATTTGCAAGCCTAGCAGGGCACAGTAAATTTACAGATGTTTGCAAAATACTTCAGATAAAAATAAAATTAAGCTAAATCTTCTCACCAAAATAAAACAAAGAGGAAAATAAAAGGTTTTAGGAATGAGCAGCTCTGTCCTAACAATCAGATAAAAAGTGGCAGGGACGTGCTCTTAGAGTGTACTAGGTTAAAGCACTATTCCCCACTCCCAGAATTTTCTCAGGTGACCTCTCCACAGAGATTAAAGTTAACGTAACTGGTTTTTTATCTGTAATTTCAACCTCCTCACAATCCTATCAACTGGTTTCACTGCAAGGTGTGTGTTACTAGCAAACAGCTGGGTAGTGGCATAATCTTTAACCAACTTGACCCACTTAATGAGAACAATGAGTGAAATCCAGACTCAGTACCAGAAGTTTATTAATTGGATCAGTCTAATTGGATTACCACTATTTCCTGTAAAAAAAGGAAATGCCACTGACAATTACCAAATAAAGTATGAAAAGGCGTGCTTGGCTGAAGAATAGCAGGTATCACCAACCCCATACATCTACATCATTCAGCTTATGCTCCTTTTTGTGAAATTCTGTATTGCTTTATTGAATCAACTGTTGCCCACCAAGTTAAGAAAAAGAATCTGTCTCTAAACTACAATCCATGTAACCAACGGAAAAGAAAAAAATACAAACATTTTACTTCAATGTCTGCAAAGTTAGAAGAGTAGAAAGCAGAAACTTTGTGGTGATTAGCCTTCTGAAAGTCAAGAAAACACAATGTTATGTTGCAAGTCCTAAATTGTTTCTAATAAATATTTCATTGTTCACATTACCAAAGCCACATAATGCGTTCTGCTGCCAACTTTTAGAAACATCCAAACAAGGCCTTTTTTTAATACACAAAGCTTTAGTTAGATAGAAATGCTAGTTTTTGGATTTACTGACTAAATTTCAACTACTTCACTCAAAAATACTAGACACAAATGTCTGAAGCACAAATAGATGATGAGGTCATACATACTCACTACAAGTGCATCTGGAAGTAAGACAAGCCAACAGTCGGAACTATTTCCTTTGAACTTGAGGAGCCCAGAATGCTTCAAGGAACACAAGCCATGATATGCTTTTATACAAGTTCCAACAGTGCACAATATCAACTGGAAAATAACCTGCAGAGTCAGAGCATCACCTGATGTGAAATACTGCTATCCAGTTAAGGACTAGATCAGCCCTTCTCCTAAGATGGACCTGTGAAGGCCCTTTGGGCCTTGTATCCCCAGCGCTCTTCCTTGGCTGGAATCAAAGCTCAGGTACACAAGTGCAAGTGGGGACCAGTTACCATTCTGCAACTCCTGAACTCGTGTTCCTCTCCCCAGCCTCTATCCACAAATAGAAACATTTTTACTCTAATCCCTGAATGGTGTCAATGAACAATGCCCTTTGAAGATTGCCTACAGGCTCAGCGAGACTAGCTCAGACTGCTTTGACAGTTTCCCTCGTTGCAGCAAACCAAGGGACACAGAAAAATTACTGCCACCAGATCTCTCATTTTATTAAACAGTAAGGTGAAAAACTTTTCCCTCTCTACCTCTTTCCTGATATGGTCCTGGAAGATGTACAGTTTATTTCCCACTCTGCAGGAAATATTTTCAGAAGATCTGCAGCATGAAAAATCCTAAGAAGTGGGAAATAACTTGTGTATCTCAAGGTATGCTTTATATCAGTACCGGTGAATTGGTTCCAATATGAATAGCAAAACCTGACATCATGCCAAGTTACTTGCACAAGGACTGTCTGAATCACTGATAGCAGCAAGACTAATTCAGGTCCTGTTTCATTTATTTCCTTTCTCAGGTTAGACTTTCAAACAGGCCCTTTGGAGCAGTAAGAGACACAAGAACTCTTTATTTACATTAACAATTAAATATGCTTTAGATTTTTAAAAATGTTGTATGATAAGCATGAAGAATGTAAGAATCACCACTTCAGCAATTAAATAAAATGCTCCACAGTCACTACCAATCAGCATTGCATATTGCTAAAGGAAAGTGTGATCCAGTAGTCATTCAGTAATTATGGAATAGGCATTAAACACCAGTTTTCTACTTGAAAGCAAGGTCAAAATGAAAAGAAAAAGACACTAATTGTTAGCATGCATCATCCTAATTTTCATTTTATTTTGAGGACAGATGTAAGAAAGCTCAAGGATCAGGTTAAAATAGTATTTAATCAACCTTGAATATCTGTTGAAAAAGAAAATTATGATACAAAGAATATATAAAATTTATCTGGGAATAAAAAAGCACCAGTTTTTACTGTTTACTTCTGAAAATAGGAGCAATTGCATTTAACTTATTTTTCCAGGTACAATTATTTTTACTAATTATATAAAGGAATAAAACTCAGGATGGGCAGTGAGGCTCAAAATACCCATTGATAATAAACATAGGGAAAGGAATAAGGAGGTAAGAGAAATCTAAAAAGATGACACTGAGTTCCCTGGTTCACAAGACTGCATAAAAATCTTAAGAAACTCCTAGTTTACCTATATTTTAAAGGCTACTTTGCCTCTAAGTATTATCAGAGAAGAATTCTTAAAGCAAGCTCAAATATGTTATTAAAAGTTGCTAAACAGCCATAAACAAATATTTTGAAAGTTTAGTTTTCTCCAAGAGATGTGATTCTTCCATTTATACAAAAACATGTTGATATAAACAGAACCATGATAATTTATATTAGCTGTGGAATTTTCTCTTACTAAACTCAGTGACTGTTTTGTACAAATAGCTCTATAAACATGCTGTTAATCCAGCACCTTCACATGAAAGAAGCAAGAGTGTTATTTCTAACTGGAAACATCAAGACCAAGAAAATCTCAGAAATGAGTGGAATATTTATACAAGATATTCCAAGTGAACATCACAAAAACTATTTTGGAATACCACATGGGATTTTTCATAGAAAAGCGCTGGAATTGGTGGGATATTTTTCTTGCAGTCAACAAGTCAAATCTAATAGGATAGCTTCTAAAAACCATTTCAATAAAGGTCACACTTGAACTGTCACAAGCAAGAATTTTAATTAACACCCTAACAGTCAGTAATTAAGTATGCACATCTGATAGCTTTTCAGCATTGACTGGAGAACTGCATCAGACTACAAACATTTTTTTACACAGCAATCACTATGGACAGGAGCTCAGGTTTTTGGTCTGTGTTTTTTTTTTTTTTTTTTTTAATTTTTTTTCAGACAAGCAGTGATCTTGTACAAAAACTAGGAAATGCAAAGGTGCTCCTGTCTGGAAGATTTAACTGTTTCCTGTAACAGTATCCAGCAGATGGATGCTATGCCTGTATTAAAAGTTAACAGCATCCCTTAAAGAGAAACAGCAGATGCTGTAAGATCACCTGTCCCAGGGAATGCATGGAGGATGGGAGAAAGGGAAAGCAGAAAAGGTCTGTAGTGCTGCCACTCATGATCGTGGAAATAACGGCAGCCACAGAACCATGTACTTACTCAACAGCTGAGCTGAGTCCATGTCCATTTGGGAAGAAGAAAAGTCCTCTGGTTACTGCTTTGGTTGGGATTTTTTTCCTGTATTAAATCTAATATCCCAAGCCTTTAAAATCATGGCTGTTACAGAGATGATGAACATAAGATTTGTAACAATTTCCATACAGTTCAGCAGGGAATATTGCACCCAAGTTTCTTTTCTTTATCTAGAAGCGACATTTCTTTACCTAAAGTGATCATAATTCTAGACACCATGATGGCCTTAAATTTCAAAACTCTGATAGCATGCCTGCATCTGTGTTGCTCCTGAGGTGGACCAGGCACAGGCAAGTGTGTTGGAAAATCAGCACCCTTTGGCCATCCTCCATGCAGGGGCACTGGAACACCTTGCACAGGGCCCAGAGCCCCTGCCTGAAGCAGGAGGGACGTTTCTTGCAGAGTTCTCTGCTCGCTGAGAGTGGCTTCCTGCTGGCCAGGAGACAGGCTGGGGGGGCAACATGGGCTGTGCAGGGCAGGGACCTGCCCCTCTGCTGTTACCTGCTTGCTCAAGGCAGGTTGTCCTGCGAGGGAGCAGGACTGAGACATTAGTAATTTACTACACAAACTAGTGAAGAGTATGCATCTCACTGCCCTATTAAAGCATATCTGTAACTGGGAGGAGCCTGAGGTTATTGTATTTTGGTTCTGCCAATTCTTTGTCTATCAGCAACTTTCTGGCATGGACTATATTCCTGGAATAGTTAAGGGAATTCTTAAAACTGTGATCTTTAGGACATGAAACAGAACCAATTAAATTAATAAATGTCCCATTTAATTCAAGTTATTTCAAAAATACAGTGAATATATTGCTTTCCCTTGTCTGAGTCAACAGAATAATGGCTAGGTAAGCAACAGTCAAGCATCTTTCAAGGACAAATTGTGCCTGACTGGGTACTGGACAGAAAAAACTACCAGCTTTCTATTCAGTATCAGGTATTAGGGTAGAACACATCATGTACCTTGACTTGAACAGTTCTATCAGGTATTATGTAAAAGCTCCAAGAATGTAGTCTAAATAAAAGCACTGCAAGAGACAGGAAAATTGTACTCAAAGGTTAATCAATTGTTCCCTGATAAGTAAAAAGAAGTATTAGATATCAAAATGTAAGTAAAGGCCAGTATCATGCAGCTTTTTCAATAATTATTTATAGCAATTATTATTTATATATTATTTATAGCTGCCTTGTTGGAGGTTAACAGATAGCCCAAAGTTAGAGAAACGCCTTAGACGGGAAAAAAACTGTCAGACACCAAGTTCTGATACCTAGGTAGGAATAAACAATCAACACAAGATGGGAAAAAGCAGGTTGAGTAACAGTTCTAAGATCAAATCTGGTGCAGATACAAAGAAAGGTGGAAGGGAGAAAGGAGAAATTAATGATTACAGTCTAAACATGCTAACAATATAAAGCCCTAATGACAAGAAGCTGTGACGCATAACTATGAACAGAGCTTGCATATTGGATGATGGGGAAGAACATCCATAATCTTACTACTGCTCTTCTTGGTTTTTGAAAGGCTGTAGCCTGACTGTCATGTTTTGGTAGTCTACACAGACCTAGTCCACTTACTGAGAGAAGACTTCAGAGAAACCTCACTGCAGCCTTCCAGAAGCTTAAGGTGGTGTATAGAAAGGAGCGAGAGGGACATTTATACAGCCAGACAGTGACAGGGCAAGTGGCAATGGTTTTACACTCAAAGAGGTTGGGTTTAGGTTAGATGTTAGCATGAAATTCTTTACTCAGGTGGTGGTGAAAGGCTGTCCAGAGAAGGTGCTTGCTGCCTCACTTCTGGAAGTGTTCAAGGTATGGCTGGATGGGACCCTCAGCAACTTGGTTTAATGAACTGCATCCCTGTCCCTGGCAGAGGGGTTGGACCTAGATGATCATTAAGGTCCCTTCCAGCCAAACCATTTTATTAACAGGAAAGACAGAGAAATTACAAGTTACAAGCAAAGGAAGACGGCAGGAGCTGGAGTTGTCTGATGCACTGCAGAAAAGACAAAGGGGAGATTCAGACAATATGCTCTGTATATATTAGCTGCCACAAGTAAGAAAATAAACCATGCCTGTTAGTGGTGATTATAAACAATGTTGTGAAACAAACCTGATTTATTTTTCAGCACTCATTTTACTCTATTTCCTTCACAAGTCTGATATGACTGAAAGATAGCATTTTTATGTAAACTAATGATTTTAAAGAATAATGCTTCTAAAAAAAATAGATTTGTTATTTTCATGCGTATCAGTTTCATAAGGAATATTTCAAGACATATCTTTTATTTAAGTCAGTAAGAAAAATGTTTTAATAAACAAATCAGCTTGCAAACACATATAGTATTACAGACTAAAATTAAAATCACTATCCACTATCACAGCAGTAAACTGCAATTTATGATGACATGAAGTTTAGCACCTGAATGAAAAAACCTAATAATTACTAACAATAAAATCACTTAGCTTTGATTAATAAAGTCCTTTGATTTTCTTACTATACCAAGAAAAATAAAAACTAATATTTCCAGATTTTCTTTCACGCCTAATGTTTTTCTTTTACCACTTGGCTGAAGCAAATTAGGGTAAAAGTTGGACATACATTATGAACATTATTATGCATTGTGATCTACCATCACTGTTGCTCTATTTGTGCTAAACGCTAGCACCATCTACTGGTCCAGAAGATCCTTTCAAACTTTAGAAAAAGCTGTGGAAAGTGATCCAGCCAAAATGATGCAAAACGATACTGACAGTAACATGTAGTTTTTCAGTCCCTGTACAGGCAAAAGAAGAAAAAACAGAAAATATCACCTGGTCATTATTGATAACACTTGAAATAAAAAGTAGAACAAAGTACTAAGTCTCATTTAGGCAGAGATTATATGAAAAGAATGAAAGGCTCAGAGAGTTATAAAGATCTGGATAATAAACATTAGGATCTTCTATTGCGGTGCAACACTAATCTGCAGTGGGAGACACAGAACTTCTAGTTCTAGAACCAATGACGCCTGATGAACAGTCACCAAAAGTACTGGGAAATATGGATTCTGGATAGATATGCAAAAAGAACTTGGTATTACATTGCTAGCATTCAGTGCTTCAAATTCCACAAGAAAACGAACTTCTGCCCTACATCTTAAAATCCAGTAAATTAGCTTGTTGCAGACAATCACTGCTGTATTAATTTAGGATCTTTATATTACACTGTAATTACAAAGGTTGCATTTTTACATCCTTTGTTGAACCTGATGCTAAAAATGTAATTTGCTTGCTGATGTGTTATTGGGACAATGGCTCATTCCCCTGCCCCACTGAAAGAACTGGCTCAAATGAAGACTGTCTTCAGGCAGTACCTGGCATCCTGCCTCCTGCCTGTGCTTTCATTTACATTCACTGCCCTTCATACTGCTCTGGAACTTAAATCTTCATTTCTGCAAAAATATGTTCACAGTTCTTCAGGTTTCTTGGAAAACTTAACATTGCAAATTAACACTTTCAGTTTCATAATGCAATACTTGCAAGGAGGAGAAATCTGAGGTACAGCTATATCCCAGTCATGCTGTTTCTGGGGTGAGAAGCAAGCAAGAGTCATTAGGTAAGAGACCTAATTACATTACCTTGATTTCCTTAAATACAAGGACTCCCCACATTGCAGCAACAAGGCCAGGACCCTAAAGAATAAGATTAATTTGTACATTACAGCATTTCATTAAAATTTACTCCTCATTACTGCTCTCAGGGTGGTTGAATTTTGCCTGCATAACTCATTTAGGTCTTTCCATTCTGTAAAAATGAAGCATTCATGACAAAAGCATAAATATCACTGAAATGTTACAAAGTTAGATACAATAAAATCTTCAGGAAGGTCGAAAGAGTCAAGAAACCGCCTTTGTTTTTGTTGTTGCAGTAGGCACAACTTCTTTCTTAATTACACTGCAGAGTCTGGTCCAGCTGTTACATGTTCTGTCAATAGACTCCAAATAACATACCTCACTTAATTCTAAATTAGAGTCCACAACATTTCCTAACATTTCCTTTATTAGCATGACTAAGCATTGGACAAAGTTTTATTTTATCACTCAGTATGGCATCAAGAGACTGAAACATAGATGTGCTTCCTGTATAGCTGGCATCTGGACAAAACACAAAGCTAGCCAGGGAGACAGGTCAGGGAAACTCCTGATTTTCTATGGTGCTGTTGTAGAGGTTTCCTGACTAACAGCAAACAATGATATACAACAAGATCAGTGCCAGCAACTTCCAGGCACTCTTGGCAATACAGTCCTTCCCCTGGGTGAGCAATGATCTGAATTTTCATCTCTGATGAAAAAATATCTGAGTATGAAGCAAAAACTGTCTCTGTTAATGCTTCCCATTAGAGCTGTTCTGAGAAACACTTGACAGATGCTTGGCCAGTGACCTCTCTTCATCCTCAATGCAGCTGATGGGACACAGATACAGACAGCAAGAAGTGTCTCATGAATATATGTGTGGGTGCTGTTTCCTAGTGACATTGCCAACTATTATTTGAGGGCCTATTTCACTTTAGATAACGTGTGTTGTGAGAGGAATGCACTTTAAAAAATGGAACAAAGTGTTAAAGAGATGTGATGAATAACTCTCTAAAAATTTTCTAGAGGGTGAAATAAAGCAGCTTTTCTGAACCTATGGTCCAGAAAGTGAATTTTTCATCAGAGCTGTCCTTACATTTTTCATTTGTGATTTTACATCCTTGCCCTTTAGGCATACTGATAACTAAATTATTAAAGCTGCTTTCCATTAATCCTTCAATTTCTAATTAGAATGATCCCAAGTTTTGGTTTTTTTTTTCATTGCATACTGCAGGATATACTTTGACTTACTGCATTTTGAAGCAAAGCTTAATCCTTATTAAAGTTTTTTTTCATTAGTTTACTTCCAAAATATAGCTGTTAAGCAAAACTTTGGTCTTAATAATTATTAATTCTCATTTGCCACCTTTGAGTCACCAACTAGTGCAGTGTCAAGTGAGTAAAATGCAAAGTTTACCTAGTAATTGGAATTTATGCTTTAAAGGCACATCACAAACAAAAAGAATTTAACAGAGACAGAACAGACCAACCTATTTTCACACATTTGCATAAGAACATTATTTTCAGTAGTACACAATCTGTTCTGTTTGTTCAAGAACTGTAAAAAGAAAAGAATGCCTGATTTAATCAAGCAAAATGACTACTAGGGGATAAAATTCAAAAATTCAAAGACACACAGACCAAAATGTACTTCCTGGGATGAAAACATAAAATAATTATTCTTTTAATCACTTCAACTAAATAGTTAATATTGATTTAATTTTGTTTACAAAGCTTTGGCTTTTACATAATCTACAGACTCACACTCTCAATTCTTCTAGTTTTTCTATTGCTAGACATTGACCAAGATGGTGCCTATCACAGTCATTCATGTTCCTAAAAATCCAAAGACCAGTGCAGACAAGCAGAGGAGGCACTGTATACTTCTGACTAAAAATGCTATAGACTCATCATAATTTCAACTCAGTTCCAAAAACAGAGTGGTAAAAAGCCCATTCACTTTTAATTCTCGCTGGAGATTTTATTTTTTACATACTTACTGCGGTAATTATTGGAAAGCTGACAACAGCGCTGAGATAGTGATTGGCCAGGAACCAGCAGCAATTGGCTATTGCCCAAAGTACACCAGAAACAAACCCTAGAAAAATAAATCCCAATCAAAACATGCATAGCAAGGTATAGGCAGCAGTTTGTGGAAGTTTTATACTTATAGAATAATATAGCAATTGTATATATGTATTTTAGTATGTTAACTACTTTAACAAGCTGGCTCTGGCAAACTAAACCAAAGCTCAAAGGACAAAAATCAGCTGCTCCAACTGAAGTAGCAAATTAATTAAAGTTCATTATTTTCTGGGCAATGTGCTCTCCACTCTGGCAAACAATTTTTGAAAATCTTCAGTGTTACTTCATTCTAGTTTCAGATTAGAACAGAAGTTATCACTGTCTCCTAACCTTAATTAATTAACCTAATAGAATTGCTCTTTCAAAAGAGACAAGAAGTCAAATGAAGATACTTGAAAGGTGAACCATAATTCTGACACACAACTTGAAGTAATCATTGCAAAACAGTTGGAAGAAGTAGCTGAAATGAATTGCTAATTAAAAAAACATACCTGGCAATATGGCTTGGGGATAAACATAAGGTTTATTTTTCCTGACTGCACAGTAGATAAAAAAGTAGATGGTACTTGTAAGAAATATTCCACTAAAGTGTGCAAAAACATAATCTAAATCTGAAAGAGAAATTACAAAATGCTAGTAAGAACACCTGTTACTAATTAAAAAAAATTATTTTCACTGATAACATTCATATAGACAGAAATGCATAAAAGATGTTACTCCTAAGAATTCAAATCTCATTGTGCTGAACGCAGCTTCCAGTCTAACTGTGGATGCCTACAATCAATGACATCTATTAAACATGAACGAAATATTGTTTTGACTTATTACAGGCTTCTAAGCATTTCTATAAACTGTTATTTTCACAACTCTATTACATATTTCTGAGTTAATTTAATAAAACCTTGAGAAAATCCTCAGGGAAGGCAAAACTGGGGTGGGGATTTTACTTAATTGTGGTCAAGTGAGGCTGTAACTATGTTCTTGTATCCTTGTTTTGTACATTTAAGGGCAAGACAACTGCACAGACTACGTAAGCTAAATATAGCTCAGTTTTGTCCTTTTTTAATCTTGAAAGATGTATCAAATTTTTGATCACTATAATTATTAATAGTTATAATTATGAACAGTAACAAATCCTTTATGGATTTTGTGCGTGCTAAGAAAGTATTTCCAACATGGTAAAGCAGAAGCATATAGCCAGGTTATCCTTGTCTCCTTGTAAATTTTCAACTGGAAAGGCAGCTACGGTAATGATAACATCTGTTTTGCCTGGCTGGGGAATATATATACGTTGCAGTATTCAAGAGAAATTGCATATGGCGATGGCAACATTATGTGTTCCCAGCAGTACTTTGCTCTTAAGGCGCTGCAGGCACTACCTGACAGAGTATAACCTGTATCTTAAGGAAAATGTTTCTGGGGGTAATGTTGCTTGAAAATGGCAGTTATGCTTATGTTAAACGGTTTCAATTTAAAAACAACATGGCTTTAATTACCTATGTTGTTACATATCTGCTCTCCTCATCAGTTATGATCAACCTTCTCTTCCTTTATTCCTCTTGGCAATTGGCAAGCTCATGCCCTTGTTTAACTCTACTCATACAAACTCTATTTTGAGATTGCTAGTATTTAATGCCTACCTGTGAATTAAGTATGGTAGTCTTTGGGCTGTTTCTCAGCATTTTATATGGTGTAATTCAACTCTGAGAAAAAGGGACTGCTAAGGCTGATTGTGACAACATCTAGAGTAGTGCAGAATTGATAAACTGTCATGGTGTATTTTCAGGCATACCAAGAATTTCACCCTATGCCCTTAAAAAAGCAGGAGAACACAATGATGAAATGAAGTAGTAGTGATCTAGTAGCCATTACCAAACTGACTTGCTCCTGCGTATACAGTTTCATTTCTTCTTCCATAGTCCTTGATGTAAAGCACTGGTATAAAACTGGAACCGTAAAGTATTCCAGCAACTGCAGCCAGGCCACAGCCTCTTTAAAAAGAACAACAATTGGAGAAAATAGCTTGCATGAATTAAGGAAGTAGACAACATATGTAAGCCCAATACTGCAGGTAGAAAGTGTGCATCGTGTAAAAATTGGTAGCTATAAAAAGAATACATTTTAGCATATTTTTATTTTCTAGTAGAGAAATGGTCCACCTAGTTTCCCTCTACTTTGTAGCCAAGCAAAACAGACAATTTTTGCTGCAAAAGCCAGCAATCTAGATAAATGACATAGGAAATTAACTAACTAGGATTTCCTAAAAGCAGAGCTAGAGGACAACCAACAAAAAATTAATTTTAACATGCTCCCACCCTCACCTTTGTTGTTGCAATCTATATATTCTTTATAACTTTCCAGGTTCATTACCTCTTCATTCCCTTTCTCCATCTCCAGATTGCTGCGCTCTTTTGCTCCCCACACTGGCTTCTTGTTAGCTTGCTTCCACTTTGGAGCACTTTTACTGTCTCCTTACCATATTACCATGCCTTTTCCAGCTGTATTCACTTGGAAAACACATCTGTAAGCATTTCACAGTCTTCTTCTATGTTGGAGTGCTAATCAACCAGGTGCTAAAACCCAGCTCTGTAATTTGCCAAATTATATTTTTCACAGTAGTACCTAATGCTTAATTGGTAAGGTTAGATGCACTTAATAGTGCAAATGGAATAATCTAAACCGCTGTGCAATTATTCATACATAGATTTGCACATTACACTAGTATGTAAAAACCTGTTATTTATTAGTGTGTGACTTTGCTAGGAAACCAAAGGACACAAATTTTGCTCTTACACTGTGTTTAACTACTTTCTCTGGCTACTTTCTATGCACCAGCAAAAGAATGTTAGCAACTTACATGAATCTCCTTTTTGCTGGAGAAAGTTTGTTCACCCATGAGTCCTCAGTGGCATCTTCAGAAACATTAATAGACTGCAAAAAACCAAGAGTTTTCATACAAATTTAGTTTAGTTTTATTTCTTAAAATGTGCAAGTTCTTAAAGGGTCTTTCTGTGATTCAGTCTGGTAGACTGGAACCTCTAGTGAGCATTGAACACAGCTAGAAAACTCTCAGGGCTCTCTGTTCAGATGGCCACTGAGCACTGACCTCTAACATTAAGGTACAATGGCAGGAGGAGCCTGTGGCTCTCTGACTCTCCTTGCATACTTTGTGCTCTAGAAGGAGCAACAGCCAATCTGGTAACCCTCACTGGCCTCCAGCCTGCGCCACAGCTGATGATCACAGCAACTCTGGACAATCTCCTGACCCTTCAACATGGCAAAAACCTGGCCTTCCACCTAAGCATCCTGACAGCTTTACAGCTAACATTTAATTGAAATTGCTTCCTCTTCTCACATAAGCAAGTAATACACTTTTATATAATCTCTATCATTATGAGGAAGGACTTTCTAAGCCGTCTAAACCTGACAAACAAGAAAGAACACTTGGGAATATCTCTTTTGTTGCTAATATTCAAAATTATACCCAAGATCCACAGATTAAGATACAATCACCACATATCTATGTTTTATGTAGTCTACCATAAATCCTAGCAAACCTGATTAATAAACGTATTTTTTGTTTTAAAATGGGTATGTATTTTCACTGCTGTAAAATAACAACTGTAGAGTACTTACACTTTCTCTGAGTAAAGGTGTGCTTTCTAATGAAGTTGAAGAACTCTGGACTTCAGTTTTTATAAAAAGAAATATAACGGCACTCAGAAGAGAAAAATACACCAATAAATACCATGTCAGTTCATAAGGACGTAACATTTAGTGTCCAGAGACAAAAGTTTTATTTTGAGGCATATTCCTTTGTTTTCATTATTACCCTAGAGTCACTGCAGTATACTTAAAAATACAATTGCTTTAAATTCATAACTTACTATGATTATATATATAGGAAAGATATAAATGTAATAATTTCAAATTATTAATTTAACTTAGCCAATAGACAACCTAAGTGAAAGTAAATAAATCAGTTTTTGTATCACTTTATAGATATTTCTTCTTATGTAATGTGATGGAAACATCTTTGAACAGTGTGTAGTCACAACCACATTAACAACAGATGCTTTAGCTAACAGTGCCCTTTTGTAGCAAACCACACATAAATGGAACACATGCTTGAAAATTCCATATGAAACAGCTTAAACCACAGAATGGCCTTTATACTCACAGAAAAGTGTTAACTTTTAGTCTTCCATCATATATGAGGGATGGAATACTGCTGCTACAGGGCATACAGAAGGAAAAGAGATATTGCTCAGTGCTGCTCAGTGCATTAGGTGAATAAAATGGAGACGAAAGGATAATATTACTACTCTTAACTCCGCCTCCAGGAGATCAGGTAAATACAAGCAATCAGAACTGGAAGGATTTGTTTTTCACTTTTATGAAAAACATTTTAATGTTCCAGGAATTTCTTCTCCTAGCTGTAAACAGAATGTTTCCATTTGAAGGATTCATCTCTTATTGATGGAGTAAACAGAGATATAAAAGAATGTCAGTTTCCTCCAGAGGAAGCACACAAATTCCACACAGGAGGAAATGAAAAGCCTGCTTCTGAGCTTCACAGAGCAACATACACAGGCTTTGTGCAGTTTGCCAGGAAAACACATTTGCTCACAATCTCTCTCCCTGTTGGTCACTCCTGCATGATATCTCAGAAGCAGGAAGCAGATGGTGAGCTGCATGAATTCATCAGGCAGGAATAGCAGTACTGTAACTATTTAATCAGTACCTCCCAAAATCATGTGCCATATATAAAAGGAATGGACACAAAGTTGCAGACTCATAGAAAAGAAGAAAAGTGAAGCAAAAATCATTAGTCTAAGACAGAAGCTCTCTCCTACCAATCAGAAATGGCTTATCTTCATATTTTTAATACCCTCCTTTTCTGAAAGGCATTATGCTCATATTCTGTCAGCATGCTTACAGTAAGCCCTTATGATTTAGGGCCATCTTCCCAGCCACCCAGCTGGAAAGCAAGAACAATGCTACATGAACAAAGAAAGATTCTTTTTCCTCTGTGTTTGGACCAAAACATATGCATTTATACAAAGAGCAAACATAAGAAAGAATAAAGTCCTTTCAAAGACCCTGAAGGAAGACACTGAGTAGGATCTGGCAGTGTGGCTCAAGACTTACATGACACAGAGCTATTACAGATAGGAAAACATGCAAAGCCTCTGGCCTTTCATGGACCCCAAGTACCAGGGAAGAGTTTTTGTGGCATATTCTATTGTTAGATTAAGATTTGTATCCCTGATTGAGTGTAGTGAGATCAGAAATCTGAGGTTTTCTCATTAAGATTCTTTTAGTCAGCCTGTCCTCTGAAAGGATTTGGGGGAAGTGAACCATTAGAATAACTTAAGGACCAATCCATGCATCTCTGCTTTGACTTGAACATGCCTACCAGCATAAAAATACATTTCTGTGTTTATGGATAACCATTTCACCCCTGTACTCTGTTTATACAGGAACACTGACCAGCTAGGTATGGACAGCTCATCAATTTGGAAGTAAATTGATCTGCCAAAAAATTTCAATATATCTGCTCTCTTGTTAAGTCATCCTGGTGGTTAGTTATTAAATACATATTTTACATAAGAGATATTCATTATAAGAATGAACTTCTACCTTATAAGTGAAAGTCCAGCCCCAATATAATTTAAGATTGGTCTTGATACCTCTTCTGGGTCAATTCCAAACCAACCAAACCTGGAATATTTAACCAGTTTCACTTAGATGCACTGACTTCATACAAACAGTTAAATTATAACCAAGCCTTTGAAGTCTTGACTCATGTAAATAATTCTGCTAAAGTATATATTTTCAGTATTAGATCAGTGCTCCAGTTGCCTTGCAAAAAGTTATTTCTACTTTACAAAAACAACCTTTAATTTAACATGCATTTTTAAAAATATGTTTATTTAAAAACTGAAGTTAATTTTATCAGACCGGATTGTAGAAGAGAAAATTACAAAGACATACTAGTTTTACATTAAGAAATACATTATTTATCAACTCAATAATATCACCGGGCATTTTCTTTCTATTAAAACAGGAAATACAGAAAGCTAAAATAGATAACTTGAGTACTTTCCACTGAGAAGGAAAAAGTTTTAATACATAGGATAAAAATCTTTAGTGGTAGACTTGGCAGTGTTATGTTAATGGCTGGAGTTGATGATCTTGAAGGTTTTTTTCCAACCTGACTCTCTGATTCTACATGTGAGTTTTCACGGCAGTTATTAATAAAGACTTGGCAACAATAATTATATTATTAATTAATTAATTAATGACTTAAGACTTCAAACATACCTACCTTGAACTTGCCCAACCTGTCAGCAAATTAAATGAAGCCCATATCAAAAGACCAAGAGCTAAACCAATGGTTTTAACAATAGGGACAACTGTGACATTGCCTGAAATACAAAAACCAAAACTAAAATCAGTTACAAAATTGGAGTGTGATCTTGTATATGTTTGCTTTAGGTTCTGTGCCTGGTTGGAAAGCAAAGAAATTTAGGAAGCTACAAGGTAGTAAGAAACAGTGTTTTTAAAAAACAAATACACTGAACAAAAACTTTTCCTCTATATAATTTTAAACATTACTTTTGGTGTGGATTTGTCTCCTACAGAAAAAGCATAATAAAACAGTATTTACTATAAGGGTACAGTTCCATTAAGAGTGAGGCCTTAAAGAACTCAATAACTAAAAAATAACTACTATCTTACACATGGAAAAGTTTCAAGAATTGGAATCTCTTCATCCTCACCTGTAGCCCACACAAAACCTCCAACCATAGCCAGAGGCCAAAACCGGGGGCAATTCCGGATCAAATTCACCACCAAAGAAACTATCCATATGGAGGCACAGAGAATCCACTGGAAGAACATGCCTGTGGAAAAATCAAATGCACACAATAGAGTATTACTGCATGTGTGAATCTCTTTGTTTATCTTTGATAGAGTAGTAGAGAAAAAAATCAAAAAGGCGGCCACTACCTTTGTGAATGTCAGTGAACCTTGTTATAATTTATTCAATGTATTGAACGTATTTTTAGGGTGGATTATAATTTAGTTAACCTTTTCTTTATCATGCATTCTTCCTACAGAGCTACAAAAGACACTTTGCTAGCCAAAGTTTGCACAAGCCATGATTCTTAAACACATGGAAATTTTAATGGACTTCTGACAAACATGATACTCAATTGCTGTAAACTTCTCCCACCACCCCAGCAGCAGCTAACACAGACTACACAGGATGAAACTTCTTCAAAGCTCAAGCTTTTCCAGTAATCCCGGACACTGAGGATGGTCAGTGACAGCTCTCTTCTACCTCTGCAGATTCTTGGGTCAATTAGGCAGACCAGTTAACTTTATGCTAGCTGTGCTAAGACTCTCCCTTGAAAGCCTAAGCTTGTCTTGCTAGGGTCATACTTGGCACAAAAAGCAGAGGCTATATCCAGCCTGTAATGCAAGTACTGTATTGCAATAACATACTGGCAGATGTATTAATCTACAGATCTGGTAATTGATATGCTTCATATAAATGTGAAAATTTAACATACACCTAGTAAAGTGACAATATTCCAAGCAGAAAATAGGAATGATGGTTTCCTTTTACCATGTCACCAAATAAAAATTACTAAAATTTCAGTTTTTGTTTTTATGTTAGGTTCACAATTGAAAGGCAATGCTTCAAAGTCCAACAACTCTTACCTTATTTATAAATAACACTGTATGCATCTGAGAATCCCCACAAAGGTAGAGCAAAGAACATTTCACTTTCCATCGTGAAATTCTCATGAAATGTACATCATCACAACTTACAAAGTGCAAAGTGCACAGCTTATAAAAAGGCTCTTCTAAAGATATGCCACATCCTGAAGGAGTATTATTGCTTTATACCCTAACAACAGCAGACAAAATTAAACATACTCTCGGGATTAAGGCCGTAATGATGGCCTTGATACTCTAGTAATTTGCTGGTAAAATATTATTCCTTTCAGTAAAAATAGCAAACCAAAGAAAAGAATATAATTAAGTTTACCATCACCAGTATCAAATTTCTTGACAGGCACAAAATTTGTCCCAAATAGAAGAACAGCTGCTGCGGAAGAGGTAAAGCCAATAGCTAGATCTGTTCCATTGCTGATGTTAGCAGCACTGTAAGCGTTCCTGATATTCATCTTTGTACTGAAGGCGCTTCTTTTTGTGGAGTTGTTTTGCAGCAGGTCCTGATAGAATCTGGAATTAAAGACTGGAATTAAGTATGTGAACTATTAATTAATACCAACCTAGTTTAGAAATTTGAAACTTAAAGGACTCTACTTATGAATCACTCAAAGCTGAAGTGAACTGCAAAGAGGTTAATGTAGAAAAGGCTCATGTAGAGCCCCATGAAAACCTGCCATAAAACATGAATAAACGACTTAAGAACAGATAAACAAAAAAACCCCAATATTGTATATTTTATCTGAAGACACAAAAAGTGAATGTAGAGGTGCACTCAAAGGTTATGAGGACTTGAACCTGTGAGTTTTGGGAAGCACTGATGCTTTAGTGCGATACTATCAGAATATTCCTTATTCCTGTGGCCAAAGCGGAAGGGGTGGAGGGACATGTCAGAATATGAGGTTAGACAAAATCTTAATTGGCAGAAGCAGTTATAGCAGACCTATTTGTCAAGAAGTGAGGAACAGGTGCAGAGATTCTATAGGTGCCACAGTGAGATCAGTATGGAATCATAAGGTGACCATAGGCACTGCTCTAGCTGATTAATAAATATTAATAAAGTTTCATTTTACTGTGGGGAACAAAGGGAGAAGCTGCCTCTAAAATTTCTTTGTTCCTTCCACATATGTATAGTAAGAAAGGCAAAGATTGTTTTAATCCCACGAATACCTCTGACTGTTTTTAAAGTGGGAAAGTCATCTTGAGGTTACACTCCACAGATGCACTACATATATACTTTTGATATGGAGTATAACTTTGGCAGAAAAGGTGTCTCTAAGAACAATCAAAACAATGTGAACTTTGTGTACATAATCTTAATACAACACTTAAAAGACTACTTATAAGAAATTTAACTTGATTTAACTTGAAATGGCAACAGGATACTTGGTGTGCTGTTACAACAACATAGATGAAATCCTCTGGTCAAATTAATGCTATTTACACTGAATCAAAGACCATCCCAATGCAGTTTGCCTTTCCCCATCATAAGTGGACTAGCTACTGCCTGGAGAAAAAAAGCTGAAATAGGATGGTGAAAATTTTGCCCAGTCTTGCAAAAGGTGTTGTGATTGCATTCTCTGCACAAGAACTGAGCTGCTGAACATTCTTTCATCTTATTTTACTTGGTCTTACCTTTTCCACAGCCCTGAGGACATTGAGAACTGTATCTGCTAAGGTAATGCTTTCATCCAAAATTTCAGCAGGGCCATCAGTGATTGCTGATTTGATTCCACAACTAATACAGCAATTTAATCTCTAGAATTCCTCCCCTTGAATGATGCCAATATAATTTAAACTTGAATACTTAAGAGAAACAGTGATGACATTTAAAAGACACATTAAATGGCACAGATTTTTCCATTAGTATTATATTTTTCTCCCTTACTCTTTATCTTTCTTTCCTACTTAGAGGATAAGCTTCTCCAAGAACTTTTCACTGTATTTA
Organism: Sialia sialis; assembly: GCA_009812075.1. NCBI lineage: Eukaryota > Metazoa > Chordata > Aves > Passeriformes > Turdidae > Sialia > Sialia sialis. The sequence continues at coordinate 7,489,182 of VRYO01002778.1, read as the reverse complement.
AGACTCTTCTACAAAGTATGTCTTACCTAGGACCTATAGACACTGGGCAATGCAAACAGTAATGTTGCAACTTCTTCCAAGACTTGACTTCAAAGGATACACCGTGACATGCTGTGAATGGATAAATAAACAGATTAATACACATAAAGGCTAACATCAGCTTTCTTCATTCCATCAAACTCAACTCACCGAGTGTATACATTTAATTCATCTAGTGGACAAATAAGGCACAAGAGCTGGTTTTGTCCAGAAGACCTTCATGGTGTTAAGGATGTAGAAATAAAGCTGATTACACTGCAGCTTTGTGAATGCAGGAATCACCACTTTTGCCTTAAAATTCAAAGGCAGTTAGTATCTTAGCTGCATAATGATTTATTTATTTAAAGTGGTTTATCAGTCTTTCTAGTTTTGCTCAGAGAAATGTTACTTCAAAAATATTTCAGTTTTGCATCTAGTACGAAGAACTGTGCTGCAAGGCAATATGTTTTTTTGCTTGTTTCCTATCTTCCAAAAGTCCCTATATTGTGCGCAATGAAGACTTTTTGCGCAACTGGAGAACCAGAATAATCACCCCAAACGCAGAGAGGAAACACAGCTTCCACTTTACTATGCTTCACTCACACTTCTTAGAACTCCGTAACTTTCCAAAACTTGGGACACTTTGTTCCAAATTTGGCTTTCACACCCAGCTTTCAATTGCATTTCATATCCTTCAAGAGAAAGCTTTATCAGGCAAGGCCTGAAGTAACCTGCTCTTAACTTTGATGGCAGCATTGCTTTAAGCAGGGAATTGAACCAATGAACTCCAGAGATCCCTTCCAAACGAAATAGTTCTAATATTGTATGATCAAATGTCAAGAGCAAATAATTGTCACACAGCATTAAGTTGACTGTATTTTTTCTACATACTTTCCACTTAAGAGAGCTTCAGTGAGTTCACTAAAAGCCTCTTCTCTTCAATCCTATGTTATTGCCAGATGGACTTGCAAATGTGCCTCCAAAGACTTCAAAGAGGTAACAAATGCCAAACCAGAACAAATGCCAAATGTTGAAGCTGCCACCCTTTTAAAGCACAGTGGTTGTTTCTCAAACTCAAGCAAAGGCAACCGCAATTGATACTGTTATTGAAAGCTTTTTTTCCCACTAAGTTGCCCATACTGAAAAGCACTTCAGGATTCAGCAAAAAAAAAAAAAACAAAACCAAAACAGTTTTGCTGTTGGATGTTGGAATTTTGCTGGCACACACTGCACTTTTCCTAAGTTCACCAGTACATCCCATCAGAGTCATGTGCTCTGCATTTCCACACTTGCTTCAGAAATGTGACACCCAAAACAAATCATGATGCTCACTTATTGCAACAGCAACACATTGCTGTGATCTCTGCACACGGGCAAAATCAAGAGGCCCTATCGTAGAGCTTCCATCTCAATGGTGATCCAAATTGTTGCTAAGGTTCCAAAGCACCTCTCTGCTTAATATTTTTAAATGTTGCATGTCACATTGATTGTTTATTTGCACATTTCTCTTATTATCCATCTACAATTAAGAGGGGATATTTTCACTCTGAACTTAGGAAACTCCTGTGGGTTCCGAGGTGGCTGAGATCAAAGTCCCCACGTGACACCGTAACCCTTGATCGGACACTTGTTCGAGAAATGTATCTGCTTTCCGGAGATGATCTCTCTCAAAAGACGTTCATCGAGCAGTGTTTTCACAAAATGCTATCATGGAACAAGGAAAACGCTCAGCTGAGAGCTCCACTCGGGCCGCAGCGGCTTCAGTGACGCCACCGTGGCGGGACTGCGGCGGGGCAGGCCCGGACAGCGGGTAGGACACGGCCCAGCCCTCGGCCCCAACCGCCGAGGCAGGGCAGCGGCTGCTCGGCACCGCACCCCGAAGGGACACCCGAGACCCCGCTCCAGCCGGACGCCTTCCTTCCCCAGCGCCCTGTGACCGGCTCAGCGCCGCGGCAAGTTTTAGGGCGCTCCGCGCAGGGGCGGTATCCGCACGGAATGGGCCCATACCGACAGATCCCCGGTCCCGTCCGGCCACAGCCCCGCCGCCCGCGCCCCTCCGCGCCCATTTTCTCCGGACCCGCACCGCCCCACCACCACCGCTCACCGCGGCCTCCCGCCCGTGCCTGCGCCGCCCCGCGCCTCGGCCCGCCTCCATCCGCCTGCTTCCATCCGCTCCTTCCCACTGGCCTTTTCTTCCCCGTCCGGGAGCGGGGCGGAGGCGAATGAGGACTGGTTTTGGACTGTCTTTGTCTCGACACCATGGCGGAGGGGATGTTCCGGATCGCCGGCTTCCCGCCTGGCGGGGAGGAATCACTAAGAGAAAACTTAAATTAATGCACTCGTGTCGTAATAAAAGCACCTTTGGTTCTCGCGGCCGTAAGCGCGCGGATGAGACAGTGCCCTCTCTAGAGCATGGCAGCTGTGGCCTCCACAGGCCGGTGCTGTCACCGTAAGTGAAGAATCACAGAATCAGTTAGGTTAGAAAAGACCTCTGCAGATCATCGGGTCTAACCTGTGAGCCGAGACCAGCATGTCAGCTAGACCATGGAGTGCACTAAGTGCCACATCCCATCTAAAGCACCTCCAGGAACGGTGACTCCTCTACCTCCCTAGACATCCATTCCAGTGTTTAATCACCTGCTGAGTGTCACGTCCAGTCTTCAACGCCTCCAGGGATGGTGACTCTACCACCTCCCTAGGCAGTATATTGCAATGTTTTTCTGTGAAGAAATTCTTTTTAATGTCTAACCTGAACGTCCCCAAGTTAAGCTTGAGGCTATGTCCACTCATCCTGTGCTGGTTGCCTGGGAGAAGAGGCCAATCCCTACCTGACTACAACATCCTTTGAGGTGATTGTAGAGAGTAGTAGGATCTCCCCTGAGCCTTCTCCAGGCTGAACATCCCCAGCTCCCTCAGCTGCTTCTCACAAGACTGGTGTTCCAGAGGAGGCACCCAAGTTTTGGCAGCATTTGCCCAGGAACAGAGACACGGTTCCAAGATGGGGCTGCTCGTGGAGGGGACAGCATGGCCTCCTTGCAGCTCCTCTCGCTCCTGAGGTCTCCCTGGCTGCTGGAGGCTGTCACATGGCTGGGGGTTGCAAGCACCTGCAGAGGGGGGCAGGCATCTTGGAGAAGGCAGGGACGTTTTGAGGCCATGCAAGAGCTGCTGGCCCTGTGATGTGCAGCAAGGCAAGGAAACCACAAGCCCCATCAGGGCATCCACATTTTTATTTTTCTTAAACACAAAAATTACCACCTGTTGGTCTGGAAGCCCCTGTGTTGCTTGGCAACCAAAATCAACTAGGAAAAAAATCTTTTACATGGCATCAAGGAGAGATCTTTGCAGATTTCCCTGTAAGGATTTGATCCGGGCCAGTTAAAACACGGACTATTAGTCAGCATGTTTAGTCACGAAGCAAACATTTCTCTCTGTACTCTTGAAGTACAGTTTCCAGATGGCAGCCCAAATTGATCTCCTTACAAACACAGCATGAGCCTTCTAAAGTAATGCTTCATATTTTGCAAATTAAATCTGCATTATCCATAATAAGGGCTTACATTGTTTCTCTGGAGAATAAGTTGTCAGTCATTTGGATTCAGTAAGGCTAGGAATGCACCATTTATTTTAACATAAATGTCTGTCCATGTGCCATTTAGAGATGCACAGGAGAACATCTCTATGGAAACAGTATAGCTATAGTGCACCCAAGAGAAATGATGTTCCATATCATAATCACAAAGGTAGCCCAGAGAAAAAAGAATTCCTAAGGCAGTGCAAGTGTATGTGTTGTGTTATTTTATTCAGAAAAAAAAGTGGTAGGAGAAATGTTAACCTTTTACACTAAAGTGCCTGCACATAGAAAGCAAGAGCACACACATTAAGGAGCATAGTCTGTAACCACATCCTTTCAGGTGCCCTGGGATAAAAAAAAGTCAATGCAGGGCATTGTGATGGTGGACATTGGCATACTCCACCTGTCTTTGCAAATTGGCCAGGGATCTCCTGCTAGGAGCAATGCAGGCCACCAGCTGCTCAAGATTCTGCAGCTTGTCCAGCAGAAAACCTCTTCAATTGCAGGTATAGGTGGAGGTGAATTTCAAAGTTAAACAAAAAACAAAACAAAAAAGGGAAAAAAAAAAGGAAAAAAAAAAGGAAAAAAATTGAAAATAGTTAATCCTGCTATTCATTCATGTTTAAAAACTGTACCTAGGTCTAGGTGAAGGACTAGAAAATACTTCTTTAATTCCCCTCTTCCATTCATTGCTATTTTCCTACATTGGTTTTTATATTCCTGACCTTAGGAAGGTACAATACTGACCATGAAATATGGGTAGATGAAGAAATTACATGAAAAGCTGAATTTGATGGATGCAGATGGCAATATTACAGTTATAGTTTAGAGCAAGGAACAAATACAAAATTTGACAGACATTCCAGGCTAGCTATAGGTAGCAAAGTGAAATAATGCAGGCCAGAATTTGGTCAGACAACAACTGCTGTTCTGAAAGTTTGTCTTAAATATTTTATGACCACAGAAGAAGTACTGTTTCAGTTTAGTAGTGCCCTTTAGTGCTTTTCTGCAGCTTTGGGTTAGAATGATTCATTCCAGAAAGAAGAATAGTACCCACCTGAACAAAACCCGTTTTCTTTGTTTCTTTTGAAACAAGATGAAGTGGGTTTTTTTTCCCAGCCAACTCCACAGTAGTTTCAACCTTCCTGATTTTATGGTATCTGCTAGGGCACTGGAATTTTACACCAGTCACCTGATATTTTGCCTTTTAAAAATCCCAAATTAGAGGCAAACATCTTGTTAAACTATTCTATTTATTTGATTTTCTGCCACCATCCATTCCAAAGAACCAGTACCTTAGTTCTGTCTTCTGAACATGAGAAATAAAGGAAATACCACTGCTATTATCACATTTTGAAAGCCTCAATAAACCTCAGCAGTCCACACTGAACATCAGTGTGTACATCACATTATGATTTCAAGTTAAGTGAGGAGTGAAGAATGACTCTCAATATTTTTTTATAATTTCTTCCGGATAATCGTTAAAGAGTAGCAGTAGAAAGATTATGTAGATTACAGAGAATTTCTGAGAAGTGTTACAGCAGAGGAGAGCTGTTAGTAACTGGAATGTAGAGTGCTTTGGTGCTGCTTGGTTGTAATACACAGGTGCTGAGTACTTGCAGGAACTGGTATTTGAAAACAACTGTTGCAGTGTGATGCATCTCCAACTCAAGCAACTTGTCTGGAGCTTTTGGAATAAATTCTCTTTGTCTGGGATATGTTCCATCAGTCAAATTTGAACTAAAAAAAGAAAGAGAGAAGAACTGAAGTGGATGAAGAGATTTCTTACAATCCTAATTCCTCAAAAAACTCAGATTTGGAAAAAACAGGTGAACAGGAAGGCTCTTTTATTGGTAATGGGCATGGATTCTGAAATTTTAACTTGACAGTACATATTTAGACAAAAAGTAAGGATAAGTAATGGCTTGTGGAAAAAAAATACACTCACAAATTTTCATAAATTCATATTGGACCAATATGAAACAAAAACTAATTTAATTGTCTATTTTCCTGTAGTACTAGCTATGGAGAAGACAATATTTCCATTATTTGAATTACAGTGAATGTATACATTTTATTATTTTATACTTAGACTAGGAAAGGAGTCATGTGTCAGAAGTTTGCCCTTAACTTCTGTCTGCCTCAGCTTTTCTAGCTGTACAGGGGCTATGCTATGCCTTTCTTTAGAAAGTGCAAATAGGAGACACTCCTGAGCTGTTTAGTAGAGATTAATACCATTTTTAAGTTCACTGTCTGTTTTTTTAGCTTCTCATCACAATATATGATTCCTGAATGTTTTAAAAATCCAGGGAGTGGGTGGTATTTCAAACTCAAAAAAACCCCAAAGAACTAAATGGAGGAAAGCGAATTTCTTCAGTATATTTGCATGCAGTGCACTAGAGGGCCCTCAGGAGTTAGAAATAGATGGAATGCACTTTTGAAAGGCACATACTTCACAGGACTTTTCATTACAGAATTTAAAATAGAAGTTGCTGTGGTTTTGTGTGTGGGGTTGTTTGGTTTGGGTTTTTTATAAAGGGAGGTTCATGTAAGTTTATGACAGTTTATATGCAAGCACCTCTCAGTAAAGTTAGCTCCTCAACAGTTCTTAGCTTGCAATGAAATACCTAAATGTGAACCATACTTGAAAGTGAAATATGTTCTAGATGTCAGCTTTTACTCAGTTACTTTTATTAACCTAAGGAGTTTGCCAGAACAAAGGATGTGTCAAGCTGAATAGGTAAGAAATTTTATTTTATAGCAATATATATATACAATGTGTGCTTCTTCTTTGTTTCTTGGAAAGAATATATAAGCCACTGTAATTTTATTTAAAAAACTATAGCTAGATTCTTTTTATGGCTTCACAAGAGTGAAGAGGATTAACCCTCTTTCAATTTTAATGCATGTTTATGAATTATGGGAATTATATTCTCAGTCAACAAGGGAAATTTGGCACTTCTAATATATTTTTATATTTGTGCATATGTGCATATTTAACTACTAGTCACTGTTTTATATTTGGATCATATACAGCATTTCCATAACATGAGGCTTAGTGAAGACTTTGCCTTGTAAGAAAAATGTAATGATTGGTGTTTGACAAGCATTTCTTCTAATGCTGGAATACATCCAGCTGAGATTGAAAATGGAGCCTGTATTTAGGTTTTGGTGTTTGATTTATACTGTAATGAGAAAGTAAAAGATGTATCCTGACAAATTCCTTCATGCATACTGTCTCATGTAGAACTTCTTTTCTCTGAAAAATACAGTCACAGATGCTATTTTTGAGTAATGAAAGGAAATGCTACTATTTTATTTTTGCAGCTTGCAAAGGAGATACTTAGATCTTTTAGCCTACAAGGCAGTAAACTTTGCTTACGCAGCTGGCTCCATTCATTCTCTGAAGCCAATCGCATCCCCTGCAGTGGCTAATAAGAATTTAACAGTTTGAGAAGGTGGAGTGTCAGCATCCTTAGTGCTGACCACTTTCCCAGGCATATCAGTAGCCTCTGTCTGTCACCCATGCTGGAAACTACTTGGAAAAGGAGAAATAGTAATTGGGGAAGGGAAATCATGCATCATCATCCTGGCTGGAATGTACGGAAGACTTTATGCTATTTTCATCATGTGGATTCACTAGAGAAATGACCTCTTTTGATCAGCCAGGTAAAATCAAAAACTTGTTTATTTGCTGCCTGTGGCCCTCATGGGTGCTGAGGCTCCGGACTTGCAGGCGCTCAAGGACAAGAAGAAATCTGCTAGTGGGAATTGCCTGTGTGATCTACCTGGGATTCCTTGTGAGCCAAGTGGGTCATGTTTTACCGCAGCACAAAGGAGGACATCAAAAGATCAGTTCCTGGAGTCTCCAAGATGCAGCTCAAACTCCTTTTCTGGGCATCCCACTGGATGGCACCCTGTCACCACCCAATTTCCAGGAAGCCCAGCTTGGTAGCAATGGGACCTTGCTGCCACCCAATGTAGTTTATATCACCCTGCGGTCCAAGCGCAGCAAGCCTGCAAATATCAGAGGCACAGTGAAGCCGAAGCGCAGGAAGAAAAATGCAATCCCTTTGTCCTATGGGCAGCACTTTCCAAAAGCCACTTTTATGGGCTGGAAAGCGGCCTCTGACCAACAGCCAGGACGGGCCACACATGCCACAGGCACAATGGGAGCAGCTATTGCTCTGGAGGCAAGAAAGTACCAACTGGATGAACTAAGGCATAAAGGAATGGGTATCAGGGAGAGAGGTCACCAGAGACCTGGGAAGATTTCTGGAGCTGTAAAGTCACAGCTCCAGCCTGCGGAAAGCAATATCAGGATTTACAGCGAGAGTCCTCCCTCATGGATGAGCAAAGATGACATCCTAAACATGCGCATGCTAGCAGACTCTCCCATAGAGAGCATTCAAGAAATAACTTTGCACAAACCAGTCCTGGTAGTTTTTGCAAAAGGCCCCAGCACTACGGGAACTGCTTGTAGTCAAGGACACTGTGGAATTGTCAAAAGACCTCTGGACATGAGTGAGGTGTTTGCCTTTCATTTGGACAGGATCTTGGGGCTAAACAGGAGCTTACCTTCTGTAAGCAGGAGATCAGAGTTCTTCCAAGGTAACACATTCCTGTGGTTTTCAGCTTGCAGGTGGGGTGCAGAGGTTTCCTTCCTGCTCATATTTAGTCATGGGGCAGCAGCAGCCACCCCCTTTAACTCCTGTGAGCCTGAGAACTAACCCTGTTGTTACAGGGAAATAAAGCCAGTGTCTGTGTGTAACTTCTGCAGTGCGGTTATCCTGGCCAAAGCATGAATTCTCCAAAGTTTGCATCAAATATCATAGAGTTACTGAGGGCAGTAACAATTTTCTCACTTGAAGGCGGAACAAGAAAGAGCAGTCTGTCGATTGCATGACATTGTACAGACTGCCTGAAGTGTAACTGGTAAAGGAGATTGCAGAATCTCTGTGATTCAGTAGTTATTTCTGATTTTTAAAAATAAACTTCACATCTTTCAGAATCGACTTTACTAAAATACTGTTAGAACTTGTCACAAAAATTCATCTCTCAGGTGGTAGGAACAGGGTCAGATAATCTACTCAGAGCAGTAGGGAACCTGCCTGCAGAAGCTTGAATCTTCTTTCATGGCACTCAATTCCCTTGGGAAATGAAATTTTTTAAAAAGTGCTTCCCTTTCCTCTGGTAGTTAAAACCCAAATAAACTACATTTCAGTGAATTTTGATGTATATTTTGAGGTTCAATACCCACATCTATATATTATCCAAAGAAACACATGCAGTAAATATCTCAATATGCCTACATGATTGGTATGTGTTACATAGTATAGATATAGATTAGTATAGAGTTTCCAATTAAAGATTTGATTTTTACTGTTTAGTGAAATTAAAGGTAGCATTCAGACATACATTGTGAGTTAGAAGTCTACTTTAAAATGGCTGCCTTCTTAAATATGTCTTCAGCAAAAGTCCTGCTTTTGTACAATTGCAAATCCAGAAGGACTATGCTGCATTTTAGTGAATCATTGCAAAAGTAGCTAGCTATGTTTTTGCTCTTTTTTTCTTGCTGTGGAATCAGTTTATGCCAAATATTTTTATATCAGTCTGCATTTCTTAAAAAGAAAAGTAACGCTAGAATGATTTTGTAACGTTTGACAGCAGGAAGACAGCCTCATGATCTTCAGTGTCTTTCTGCTTTGTAAACCTTTCCTTTGGCAGCCTGTACAACAATGGGAATGAATCTCTAGGAACAACAGTTTGGAGGCTTCTGAATATTATTCATACTTTCAGAGCATGGAAGATACTTTATGCCTGTTTTATTTTTAGGAACAAGATCTATTGCTATAGAGCTGTCATAAGGCATTAAGGGGGTTCAGTTAGGGAAACTGTACAGTGTGGCTGCAGAGATGACAGACTGCAAACCTCAGAAAACTGATGTTAGGCTAATTGTGCATTGTGTTGCTCACTGTCTGTCACCTTACAGTATGTTTTGGACTGTCTGGGACAGAGTGTCTCATTCTGCCCTCTAATTTTCTTTTCCTCATAACTGGCTAAGTTTCTATTGCAAGAGGAGTGTTGCTAGGTGATGGGAAGTGAAATAATACCATTTTGGTCTCACTTCATTTTTTCCAGCTAAAGGCTGAACAGAGCATTTGGAACAGTGTCTGCACCTTGTCTCTCATGATTTCTTTAGCCTAGAAATACGCTGGAACTCAGAGGCCTAATAACTACTTGAGCTCTTTACTATTTGCGTGCTTGTGTCTAGCATAATGTGAAAATATTTGGGTTAGAAAAATGAGCAAAAATATAATTCTTAAAAATAACATGAAAGTTAGCTCATTTTAGTGTGCTATATGTGTTTAAGCTAAGATAGGTAGACTCTGTAAAGTTTTTTACAGAGTGGCTTATGTGAATCAATTATTCACAAGGCAAAGCAAGCATTGCAGGATTAGAGACTGTGCATGTGTGTATGAATGTACACTATTTCTGGGATGACACATCTCTCTTCTCGACACATCCTGTTAGCTTGCCTCAGTTGTGATGTGATCCAACAAGACATGTTTGATGTAGCATTAAAATCTTAAAAAATGGGCTTTTCAAAACTGTCATTCATTTTGTCAAAAGCAGTTTCAAAGAACTGCTTAGTAAATCCCTGTACAGGTTCTATTTCCCTTATTCCCACAGATCTGACACTGACTTTTTTTAATGTCTAGCAAAACACTGTATTCAAGTTCCCTGTCTGCTGCCCTCACCTTCCCTAGTTAATTGTAAACCCTTTTAAGTGTTAACTGAATTTTTTTGTGGCTTGTCTGATTTTTCCATCATCCATCGAGGATAGAAAAATCAGGTATGGTAACTCTTGTCTCTCATGCTTTTACAATGAATTTACTGAATGTAAAAAGCCTGGGTAGTATAGATAGACAAAGCCCTTTTCAACTGGGCATAACAGTCTAAAAGAGCATGATTTTGTGCATACACAAGCAGTCATTCATTACTTCCATTGCTCCCTATGAGATGTGAAAAATTACTCCAAACACGTATAAAAAAGGAAGAAGCCTGTAAAACACCAAGAAATAATCATAAAATTTTGTCTATTGTGGAGTAAATGAAGGCTGACCCTTATGTGTCCGAGTTTTGGGATAGTCACGTTAATACTGCAGCACTAAGAAATTTAATTATTTCATAACCTTAACTCGAGGAATAGACGAGACCTAAGTGACCTTGCTTGGTGTCACAGCCCAACCTTAGTGACCTTTGCACAGGAGCTAAGTCAAAGGCCTGCATGTATGGCCTCCAGCTCAGTGACTGCATTTGCAAGTTGGGATGGTGGCAGTATTTGTTAAGCTTGAGCTGCAGCTGGAGTTTGTGGGTTGGGGCGGGCTGGCTTTTCTGTCTCAGCTGACAGCTGTAAGGATAGTGCTCTGGTTCCTTGGATAATAGCAGTGAGGCCGGGCTCTTTGTTCAGCTTTTGGTACAATAGCTGTTGCTATGCAGTTTTGTTGCACCATTCAATGAGGAACTGAACTACTGCAGGCTGATGATTACTTCTCTTCTTCTCTGGTTTTCTGATATCCTGAGTCTGACTAAACTGAAGACAATATGCGCTAGTGTACTCAATCCACTATTTGTCCAGAACCTCCTTTTTCCCCCAAACATACAAGAAACTCTTCCTTTGAGTAACATCTTTCATGGCTGGTTTCATGCAAATACATGAATTATATGATCACTCCACTGGTTGCACTTGTTTTGCTTTACTGGCCACTGCATGATCATACAAGGTGTCCCATTTTTTTCGGTGTTATTTCCTGTGCTATCAGCCTGCTCTTGCCATCCCATCAAAAATTATGTAAAATGAATCATCAATGGCAAGGCAAAGAATAAAAACTTAACACTACTTTATGCATTCTGAGTGTTCTAAAATACTTCCACATAGTTTTGTACCTCTCAAAGGGGTACGAGAGGCATATTTCCAGTATTCTGCTGGGTAGAGAAGTTAATGTACAAGCAACAATGCAGTCCAGAGTTTAGAGAGCAACTGATGCACATTTCATGCATTCCTTAATACTGACATCCATATGAGCATAGGACAGAACATTGCAATGACGTGCACAGGGAAGAAAGAAGACTACATGGCCCAACTTCTCTCTGCTTTCTGCTTCTGTTCCTTATATTTTCCCTAAAAAACTTGAAACTCTCAAAATTGTGCTCTATATGCTGGTCCCTCTCATTTTCCACACTAAACAATCCTTTCTTTCTAATACATGGACATTTAAACTCTTCTTGCAAATATGGCAGTGGTGAGATGTACTGCCTTACAGTGAACAATGGTGAGTTTGAGAAAGGGCTTTAACTACCTCATGAAAGATTTTCTGGTTTTAGTGTTATCTTCTGGGTGTGTTTGAAAATACTTTATTTCGATGAAGTTAGAAAAAGTGCTGTAACTGTAAGTCAGAGCACAAGATGAGAGTAGTGTTTGCAAGAGCTAAAAGTGATTCCTAACCACATGAGAAGCATGCAGTTTATTTTCAAAGTGATGTGGGGTGTGGAAATCTAAGATGATGCCTGTGTTGAAGAAGCCATGCAGTGATACATAACCGAGTGGCACATGAAGCAGTTTGAGTACCTGGAGGTGGTCTAGTCTCAGCAGCCTGAGGTTTCAAACAGAGGTGTCAGCTTATTCAACTTAGCTAAGACATTTTTAGAAATGTTTTGATATTCAAAAATGTGTATGAATTACTAGGAAGATGGTTTCAGCATGAGTTTTGAAAAGTCTTTCCCATACAATTTTGAAGATCACCTTTGGATAGTTAAGTAGATATATAGATCTAAAAGGGCAGCTAAAAATAAAATTAAGCCAATCAGCTCTGGGCGAGATTCAGTGCAGAGCAGCTGCAGCAATGGAAAAGCAGTACCCCTCTGTGTTAATGTGTAAAGCTGACCAGGAGAGAAGCACATACCCTTCCCAGTTGTGGTTGTAGGTCTCTTCACTGTTCAGGTAGTTTCAGCCCCATCCTCATGAGGCTTGAATCAGAAATGCCTGATTGCATCAGGGTCATGCCAATTCATGCAACTATGAATCAGACCCCTTATCTGCTTTAATTCAGCATCTTCATGTTTTTCCTGCAAGTGTCAAAAATATGAGTCACAGCTCTTTTCTGAAGCTGCTGTTTCATATTACTGCAATCCAATTTATATTACAGAGTTGAATGCTTTTTTTTTAGACCTTCTTTTCTGCTCCCGTTTCCTCTGAAATGCAAACATTTCCTGAATTTAACTTCAGCCTCTTAAAAATGTTTTTGTGTCTTAATGGAACCTGGCATGGTATTATTAATAGTTTTCAAGTATTTATATTACTATTGTTTATCATGTCCTTTTTGAGTAGACAGGAGATGTTTGTTTTCTTAGAAAATTGTTAATGTATTTGGTTTGTGGAAGAATTCATTAATAGTTACCTAAGTGGTTATTGGAGATATAAAAATACATCATATTTGGTCCTAAGGAAAGCTGTCTTTTATTTTTTTAGTGAGAATTTCAAATGCTTAGATAGACTGTCTCCAACTCTCTTAGAAAAGAAGCCTAACCCATAGCTGACCTTACTTGGGTAAAGTCATCTACAATGTAGGTGATAGAGCCAGACTGAGAGAGATGGAGAAGTGGGTAGGATTTCTCAAATAAGTTACCCAAATACTTATTCAGGAACCTCTGTAGAGGAGAAACCTGATTTTCAGGAGTGCTCAGCTCATTTTTTTCAGTGGAGGAGAGTATGAAGCATGGTGCTAATAAAAAGTAATACTGATCGTAAAGAAAGACCAATTGATGTTCCTAGTGGAATGACAAATTCTGTGTTTCTAAGGAAACACTGGGCAACAGGAAGGGAAATTAAAGAGGTAGTGGGTTGTTGGGTTGGTTTCGGAAGGACTATGATGTATATGCAAGCCATGGCAGAGAGAAGATCAGGTGCATTCTGGTTTGGAAAGGAGTTTACTCTTCTCTTGGGCTGGATTGCATGTGGGGCAGGTCTACATGCTAGTTTGGTGAATGGGAGATGGAACTGCATGTTTCAGTGCTAGGTATAGGTAAAGATAATTTCTTACCTGTTGTTTTAAAATAGTCAGCATCCTTTGAGCAAGTTGCTTTTTGATTCAGCTGTATGGAGATTGTTTTTCACAGTCCTGGCTGCTTACAAGTGGAGCATTGACATTGGCAGCTTTTACCTTGCTGTTGGCACTGATACCTGTTTTCCATGGGCTGTTTTTTGTCTGGTTTGCTTCTGAAGAAGGTGGACTGGACCTCTAAAAGCTTTTTTGGAGATCTATCTCTGTCACCATGGGCATGTGGAAGACAAAGAGACAATTTAGGCTGCACTTAACTATGCAATAAATTGTGCAATAGCGTAGACTTAGTTCAATGAACTTCCAGATGAATATGAATATATTTAAAGTTTTATATGTGCTCCAACACATTTTAGTAAACAGCAGTTAAGCTGTTAAATGGTTCTTCCTCTCTGTACTAACACATATTATGATCTTCTGTCTACGCACCCCAAAATAGAAAGGATTTATTTGTCTTAACATGTACGAGCCATGGTCAGTCATGGGGCCTTAGCAGTTTAAGAAGCAGTGACACTGAATCTGGAATAAAAGGAGAGTTTCCTAATAAGATAGATAGTCTGTTCCTTGTGAAATATATTTATCAGTTGTTACACGGGAAAAGCTTATTTTGAATTTGACAAGGTTTATTCTCACGGTGAAGCTGAACACTAGAATTCACTGAAGAGAAGTCCTCTGTCTTAGTTTCAGGGAAGAGAAGAATATTCTTTACACAGATGAACTAAAGAGTTTGGCTGAAATATCTGCTATACAAAACAGATCTCATATTTTGGTAAAAACCCCCAAACTTGTCAAGTTTATTCATGCTAAGCTCACACTCTCTAGTATTCTCATATATCCTTTCAGAGCTGTGGAGTCATGCATTATAGGTTTAAAATACTAAAAATAACAAAATAAATCCACTTTGACTATAGGATTTGTGGTGTCTCTATGTCCATTATGCAAAGAAAACCCCTTTGGCATAAGTTTCCAGCTCTTGAAAATCAGCAGTTCACTGAAATTAGAGGGAAATTACATTGTTGATTCACAGTGGCATTGTAGGCTTTTAACCTACCTAGAAACTTTCTAATAGTTTGGTTTAGTTTATGCTTTTGTACATTAATCTATTGCTTCAAACAAAGAAAGTCTTCCATACATTGAAGGCATTTATGCCTATCCTTCTATTCCTGTGGTGGCTGCTTATAGATGTAGGATAAGACCACATTAACCAAAGAATGTCAAGATATTAATTGCTGACTGTTTCTTCTGCCAGATGTGTAAAATGGTATAATTACTAATGCTTAGGCAATATCCAAAGAAAAATTAAATAAAACTGCCAGTATTGCACTATAACAATGATTTTTTTTCCCTTTTTTTAGGTGGTCAAGCCTGTCCTGTTATTCTCTGGGATCCCTCACTGAGTCCAACAGATAATAGTACCCATTCTTCGGTGAGGTTAACATGGGGACAATATCAGGAGCTATTGAAGAAGAAATGCTGGCAGAATGGTAAAGTTCCCAAAGCTGAATGGGGCTGTACTGAAATCCATCATCATGAGTGGTCCAAGATGGCACTTTTTGATTTTCTCTTGCAGGTAAAATGTTTACTGATTTACTTGCCTCATAAGTCATATGAGCAAACATAGGATTTTTAGAAAAAGTAATTTTAGTGTAATTAATTTTCTTTGAAATGGGGAACAGAGGTATTTGCATAGTTTGAAATTATTTCTAGTTATTTCTTATGATTAAAATATCCAAAATGCAGCTTAATCAGGCAGGAAGCCTAACTGACTAATTTCTTTTTAAAGAGGAAGCAAAGGCTTTTGCCTTGATTGTTTCACCTTGAGTCAGGCATACTGTTTCTCCTTCACTCCTTGTTTCTTCAAACAGAGATCTTGACTGTGTTCACAACTGTAAATCTCTTTTTACTCTGTGGTCCTTCCTGTACCTCCCCAGCCCAAGAGGTGACTGAAGTGGTTTTGGTGAGCTGCAGTCTGAAGCAAGGTAACAGTTGTAGTGGATAATTTTTCTTTAAAAAAAAGCCAAACCCTAGGCAGTGATTCAGTAAAGAAGGAGTAGAGCAGAAACTGATGAATGATAAATCTGCTTTGCTATTATCCAGAAGGAATGGTTGATTAAAATAAGGTACAGCAGGGTTGAACTTCACATGACAGTAGACAAACTACGGTTGTACTAATAGCTGATATCAGAGATTTATATCTCCAGTTGCTACCAGACAAGATTTCAGATTGTGAATGGATTTCAGAAAGTGAGTGAAAGTGACTGTCATAGCTCTTAAAGACTACAATTTTATCTGTGTGCTCTCAAAGTTTATCAGTAGCAGAATATGAAAACTTGAAAACAAAAAAAAAATACCAAAAAAGGGTTCTATATTAAAAAAAAAAAAATCTGTGCTTCATGAGTCATTTGGAAATAAAGAATACCAGGGTAAAGTATTCCCTATTAAGCATAATTCCCTCAGAAAAATAGGCTTGGCACCTCTAATAGATCTTCCTAATCTCTGTTTTAAATGCTTTGATTTTGGGGATGTGGACCTCTTACATATATAAATGTATGACAGAAAATTCTGCTAAACCGTATGCATCAATTACAGAGTGTTCCATCATTATGTCTTCGCACTGAAATCCTGCAAGATATCAAGAAGGGGCTCTCTGTAAGAATATGACCTCCCTGTCTATTTAATACATGTAGAGAAGTGTAAAGGAATGGAGTCTATACATCAAAGGAGTCCTTCTAGAAGCACTCTGCTTTACTTTTTTACCTTTGGACGGATTGAATAAGAGATCCCAGGAGAGAGAACACTGAAAGCAATAGGGGCTCTATAGCCTTCAGATAATGAATGCTTTTCGTGAAAGGAGAAAGAGGAAGAGAAGTCTGTTCCTTTCCTCCAGATTTTGATATTTGGAAGCACTGTCAGCAATACTACTAGAAAAAGAACTATGTATAAAAAATCCCAAACATAATCAAACAAACAAATTCTTAGACTTTCATTTGATTAAAGAGGTGGCCTTTTCATTTCAACATGCAAGGAAGTTCTCCATCAGATGGGGTCCTAACAGTTAGTTTTGCTGGGATGTTACAGAAATAAAATTGTAATTTTAGAAGGCTTATGTGAGCAGTAATGCTCTTATGCTTCGAGAAGTTTGAAGAGTTCACAGTAAACAAAAAAGGACAATGAGTGAGAAATAATGAGTGACCTTTGATGAGCTACTCATTAAGTGTTAGACCAGACTTCCAGTCTCTAAATGCCTGCTAGTGGGAACAGGTTTGCTCTCTGGGAAGATGAGCTGGAGCCAAAGGCTGCTCTAGGACAAGCAGGGCTGGCAGCAGGAGAGGCAGGCTAGCAGGAAGGATGATGAAAGCCATAGGCCCTGTTTGTAGTCCAGTGAGCATCAGGTGTAGACAAGGCAGCTCCAAGACTGACAGGCAGGAACCTCAACAACAACCCAGGAACAAGCAGCACAAAACAACCCCCACACTCCCTCTGAAGGGCTCGGAGGAGGCCTGGGCTACCTGAGATTAAGGGGGCTCCTGTGCCCAGGGGCAAAGGTGGGGCATGTGAAGTCCAAGGGGAGACTTCTGAGGGCAATCCAGGCCTATTTGTGTGCTCAAGGCTGTAGCAATGTTGAATATTTACTCTTTTCTACTCTCAAGGGATAGAAGTACTTTCAAGGAGTGACTTATCCTTCCTGTATTAGATAGTTATCCTAGAATGGCATCCATTACTCTGGATGTGCCTTGTTCTTGTCTTTGTTTATGAAAGGGAAACAGAAACGACCAAGTCAAAAGAGATGCCTAACATTTACACCACCAAAGTTAGGCCAGATTTATGTATTCTTTCCAGCTGAGTGCTGTGTGATGAATAATCGAGGTCTTGCATGGGAAAAAATAGTCTAAACTATCATGTCATAAAAGTCTATGTCACAAGGAGGCTGTTCTGTAATTATAAATACACTGTTCTTACAGTTTATAGCTTTTGATGGTTTGTTGTGTCCCTCACTAGTCTTTTCAGTTATTTTGCATACTGTTAGCCTAATAGATTCCACAAAATGAGGATCCTCTGGGCTATTTCTTTTGTTCTCCATCAGAGAAAATGTAAAAAAAAAACCCCAAACCTCTGACAAAGAAAATAGAATTGTATTCACCATCCTGTTATTCCAGTTACACAGTGGTATTGTTCCATTATTTCCAAACAATTTCTACTGACATAACAGTTCATGGTTATGGATAATACATAGTCTGAGAAATTGCTTTTAGCAGTACTTGAAGTATGAGGACCAATTTCACTTCAGTGCTGTTTCACTATCTTTAATTACACTTGTCCTCAGCTTGTTTTCCTGTCAGCTGGGTTAGAGAGCAATGTCTTGCAGTGATACTTTGCCCCAAATACTTTGGTATTGTTTTCACTTGGCACTGTGCTGTACTTTGTTTTAGATCTATAATCGACTAGACAGAAATTGTTGTGGATTCAAACCTCTCAAGGAGGATTTCTGCATGCAGCAAGGACTGAAGCTGAAATGCAATGATCAGGATGCTGTTGACCTGACACACATAGTTCAGAGAAGGCATGACCAAAGGCACTTGGCCTTTATAGACAATAAGGGCTTCTTTGATAGAAACGAGGACAATCTTGACTTCAAAATACTACAAGGAATCAATGAGTAAGTTTTAAATTATTGATTTTGTAAAAGGATTGATAACTTCTTCCCAGTTTGAATACAAGAGGCTAAGCTACTGGAATAGATATCATTGGCCCAAGACATTGACAAGATGTATCTAAAAATGTATGAGTAATCCTGCAGCTGTAAAAGATACAATTAACATACATATGATTAGGCATGCATGGACTTCCTTTGCTGAGTTGCAGCCTATATTTGTACAATTGATTGCTAAACCACAACATAAATACTGCAATTCAGAGTAATGGCAAAAACTGATTAATTTCTTTGTGCTTTTCCAGATTCCCTGCATCTGCAGTTTCAGTTTTGAGGAGCCAGCATTTACGTGAGAAGTTGCTCCAGTCTTTGTTCCTTGACAAAATATACTGGGAAAGCCAAGGAGGAAGAAAAGGAATTGAAAAGCTTATTGATGTAATAGAAAGGAGGTCCAAAATTCTTCTTACTTATATAAATGCACATGGAGCCAAAGTATTGCCTATGAATGAATGAAACAGTCTTGTTTCCATCTGAAATAAAGTATTTAAAAAATATTTTATGGGGCAGAAACTGGTGGTAAAATTGATTTAATTCATGGCATTATTTTTTTCCCTTAACTGTAAAAGTTTACTTTTAAATAAGTAATCTTATATGGTTTAAAAGCAACTTCTTAATGTTGGCTGCAGCAAAACACAGTGTAGTCTCTTCTATGTCACCAGTGAAATGAACCAATAATACGCAGTAATATGTACGTACCATGAACAGACTTTCTGTTAAACTGTTTGGAAATTACCCACAAGATTTTCAGTACATTAGGCTGAATTGCTTGTACTTCCCTCACTGAAGTCAGCAGAAGATTTTATTGCAAGTTTGAATGGGAAAAGAGATGTGTAAGCATTTGATACATTGATGACACTTGCTGAAGCATATATAGTACAGGAATTTTTTCTTTTATTAGGTATACTAAAATGCCAACATTTACATGGACTTCTTTATTTTATTTTGATATTTTGAAACCCAAGAACTAAATTCAGCTCTTTTAAATGCAGGACATGAGGGAATTTTAAAACCTGAGTGAGGAGAACATGGCTTTAACAATAATAATAATAATTATTATAAATACAGTACAATTCATGGCAATGTATTTTTTTCAATACAAGTTGTTCAGATGTGTGTGTAGATGTAGGTATTTTCAGTCTATTGATTAACTGGGTATTAAAAAAAAAAAAAGGGTTGTGTGACTATGCTGCTAAATAAGTACAGGTTTTGTTTTTTGTAAAATTCTTAACAGTATTTTTGAGAATATTATCAAAAAACAGATGTCCTAACAAGAGTGTTGTTAAACCCAGCAGAGGAAATGTTTATTTTGTGGGCTCAGCTGTAGCCAGCAATTCATGCTTGGTTTCCATTGAAGATTGACTACTGTGGGGTGATGATTGTAGCTGAGAACTTGCCCCAAGTGTTCCCACAGGTATGGCTGTTCAGGAAGGTTGGATATGCACTTCAGATTTTTACCCTTGAAATGCTTCAGAAAGAAAATATCAATTGACACAGCCTATCATCACATATACCTTCCACCTGATTGTTTAGAAAAACTTTTACCATCTTTCTAGAAAAATATCACCTTTTTGCCATGAGGTAATGGTAGAAGTTACTTACATAGCTACTCTTGTCTTTATGTATCGTAAAAATATGTAGGGCATGAAAGAATTTTGAAAGTGCTTGTGTAATGTTACTAATGACAAACTAAAATGTTTCATGTCACTGTTAATATGGATGGGTGAATTTAATGTTTTAAATGACTGCAATTCCACTGCAGATGAATCAGTTTTCTTTCTTAGTATCAGAAAACCCATTAACAATAATTGCATCACTAGAAGAAATAGATCTCATTGTAGGCAGAGTTAAAAAGACTTAGTAAAATTTTAAGACCTTAACCAGCTAAATAATCTTTCATTTCATTTTGTCAGCAAAGGGCAGAGCAATTTGTTAAAATTTCCTAGAACTTAACTATTGCCTTGAGAGGATGTGTTTTACAGTTCTTAGGACTTTTTAACTTCAAGGTAAAATTTTACAGGATTTTCAATCTATCCTTTTTTAAAAGTGTTGTAATTTATTAGCCAGATAATTTTCATCACAGAAACAAAATTATTACTTTGGCTTGCTCTGTGAACAGAGTCTAGAGAAAGAAATAATCATCATTCCATTTCACATAGAATTCCTGTTGCAGTGGATTTCACTGTGTGGTGGCCATCACAATCAGTTTGTCTCATTTTCTAACCTATCTCACAGGTTTCTTCCTGTTAGATACCTGTTCAAATGGATTATCCCTCACTGTTGGGAGTGAATGCTGGGAGTGACTCTCAGCTGCACTGAGCTTAGGAGAAGGCCCAGCAGAGCTGAGAATGTAGCTGAGTGTGACAAGGTCTTTTGAGACCTGTCTTCTATCTTTAGATTGCACATCCTGATGCCGAGTCACTGCCTCAATTTGCCCAGTTGTATTTTCCAGAATTGGCTCATTGCTAAAGAAAAGGAAATCTGTTATCTTTCCAGGCTAGATCATTTATTTTTTATGGTGATAAGTTGATGCATTCTCCATTTCTTCTGGACATAGACTAGTGTTTCCTTGAGCATGACACATGCTTTTTTATTTGCCTGGCAGTTCACTGCCAGCTCTTAAAGCAGAAATGTCATTTCCTATGAAATTGCCCTGAAGATGACCTGAACCAATGTCTCTTAGTAGTCTTGGATTCAAGAGTCCTGAGTAGCCACAATGCTGTGCAATACTTAAAAATCTGACCAAGCATGAAAAGCATAACTGTAAAAAGCAAAATTTCTGGAGACTTTTAGAGGTCAAAGAAATACTCCCCATGTTGGGTTAGCATGCCATATTTCATGTACAAACACTCTTATAGTCTTCAGGTAAGACAGGAGACTCTGTGAGATTGAGCAGTGAGAAAGGATTGCAGATTGCTTCTAGTTCTCGCATGTTGGCAAAAAACTCCAGAAAGTGCTTTTTCCCTGTGATATTTATCCTGCTGCTGTGGAGCTTGATATGTAATCCATTATTGTTAATAATGCAATATATGATTGCAATAGCTCTTATGAATGCATACTAGCCAAGTTCTAGCATTTTTAAAAATGAAACTGAAGAATCCTGTGCTTTTTGGAGTGCATTTGCATAAATGCTATAGTAAAAATTACAAAAGGATCACTTTAAGTTTGTTTGTTTATTCTCTGCTACTACATTTAAGATACCTGCTTCAGTAACAGGTGTAAAGTTTATTGGGAAATTGGTTCACATCCTTTGGAAGTAGCATGACTTTGGTCTGATGGGAACTGCACTGTAGCTAAAGTAATATTAACTGAGAGGAAAAATCCTGAAGAAGCTTCATTCAACCTATGGTGATTGATAGAAAGCCAAGAAACTGCTTTAGTCCTCTTTGCTGGGCTGTCTTCCATTTCTGGGCATATGGAATCAGACAAAGATTTGTGTTGCACATTATGTGGAAGGGTGTTACCAACAGCAACAGTGCCAAACCTGTGGGTGGGAAAAGGTGATCATGTCATTCTTGAATCTGCCTGAAAGCCAGAACCAATAAAATGGAATTACTAAGAAAGTCAAAAGAGTTTGCTTTCAAAAGAGTTTGAGATTTCATAACACTGGTAGACAGAGCTTAAAATATGCAGCACAGGCACTGATGCCTTAAAATTCCTTGGGAGCCTGCCAGCAAGTTAATAGTCTTAAATGTTTCAGAAGCTGAGGACATGAAAACTGTGGAACACTGTGAGATAATTTTCATTCTTTTCTTGTGCAGGTATTCTATATACATCATATTAAAATAAATAAATGAAAACATATTAATTTCATAGTTTCAAACTTACAAATGCCGATTCAGGGTACACTAAGGGACAAGGTTCCCACAGCAAATCTGGGATCACTTTAATGCATATGTATGTATGCAGACTCAAAAATGCATATATACGGTAATTTCACGTTTATAAGCTGCACCTTTTGACTGAGTTTTCGACCCGACCCGGAAGTGCGGCTTTTCATCCAGCGCGGCTTATTTATGGACAAATTCTGGCGAAATGCCAACACGGAAGTGCTAGCCTGCAGCAGCCCTGAGCTGAGCCGGGGTCGGGGCCGCCCCCTGCGGCAGTCCTGGGCAGGGCCGGGGGCCACTGTGAACTGCTGGGAGCTGGCAGGCCGGGGGCCGCTGGGAGCTGTTGGGAGTGGGGGGGCTGCCGGGAATGGGGGGTGCACAGGCGCGGCCCGGCCCCTGCCAGTGGCAAGCCGGGCTGCATGAGACTGTGCCAATCTGGGCTGCTAGGAGCGGGAAGTGCATGGGGCCACCCTGGCCCCTGCTGCCCTGGCCCCTGCTGCCGGCAAGCGAGGCTGTGTGGGGCCGGGCCGAGTGGAGCGAGCAGGCAGGACAGGGAGCGCCCCGCCCCCTCTGCTGCGTGGGTGGAGGGGGGGGATGGGGTGGGTGGGAAAATGCACCTTATCAACTGGTACGGCTTATTTAAGGACAACTTCCATCTACCCGGATGTGTGGTTTATAATCTGGTGCGGCTTATATTGTGAAATTACTGTATGTATTTATACTTTGTGTTGTTTCTATAGAATGGTCGATTTGGCTAGTAAAGAGTGAGCTGTTTACATGTAGAATTGTATTTGTGAACCTAAATCCAATTTTGTATATACACAAGTTGAAGTTTAAATAAAACATTTTAATAGTTGAAACTTTTTTTTTCAAAGGATTAACTCTTCTTTTGCTTACCCATTTATATAATCTTAAAAGTTTTTTACTGACAATTGTAGAGAAAAACAGCTACATGTTTGTATCTGTGCTAAACTTCTGGAGTGATACCAACTCAGATGTTTTTTAAAGTTTTATACTAGATAGTGAATTTCCATTTTATTTTGGAATTTGTGAATTTTAAAATCTATTTGTCCTTTTATTAGTAACAGTAACAGTGTGTTGAGTAATGATTCATGTGAATCTCTGCTGCTATTGTCATGTAGTATGTAGGAATACACAAAATAAGGAAATATCTTTATCAGATTTTCAGTTCAGATGTCTAAGTTGCATTAAAAAAACCCCTAATACCTATTATTGTAATACGTGGATCATTATTTACTGTTTAGAAAGAACTATGGCCTTGAAACTGCTTCTTCATAGAAAAAATCCAAAACAGATAATAGGAATCTTTCTGTAGAAATATTTCCTAACTCTTTACTCATGAGACTTGCAACTCTTTCTCACTAAGATGATTCAGTGTAGCTGTGAATCTTCTTGTTACTGCAGCATTGGTATTTATAACCTTCTTTAGCCATTCTGACAGTGCCTGCTTACACAAACATTGAGCAGAAAAGGCCATGCCCATTTATAATTCCAGAATACAAGTGTTGGTCAATGACTTGTAAACTTTCTAACATGCCATGAGCAAACACAGGAATAGCAGAGAGACACTGGACTCTATGTGGAATGGAAACTCACACGGAGTTTAAGTAGCCTAAAAACTTTTGGCCTCTGAAGTTTATGGTTTTTGCCACAACCCAAGAGAGACTAACAAGAAACACAAAGATGCTGAAACATTTTTAATCATTCTCTTTTCCACACAAAGTTTTTTTGTTTTACTAAAAATATTTCTTATTTTTGCACATTACTGCATGCTTTAGGATAAATTCTATCAGATACATTTGTGAGAATTAATTTCAATTTCATTGAATTATCCCATTTCCAGATAAAAGAATTTAAGTCAGATTAACCTGTATTCTCAGAGGCTGAAGAACTGAACCCTCAGGTCAAAGGGAGACCTTAGGAGAGTGGCATAATAATAAGTAACATTTCCTGAAATATATCATGAATATAGAACTTAGAATGTAAGTTCTCTAAACAATATCTGTGAGATTCAAGAAGGATCTACAGGTGTTCTTTGAAGACTTTCAGCCTGTTCCACCTATGCGACACCTGTGTGTCAGGGCATTCAAAGAGGATTAGACAAATTCAAGGACAGCAAGCTTGTGTATGGACTTTGTAAGAATTAGGTAAACTTTTATCCTCTAACATTCCTAAATACAGCTATTCTGGGTGCTGGAGAACATAGGGGAAAGTGGCCACAGATAATGCCTCAAGCTCAAATGCTCAGCTCACAGTCAGAGATGTGCTGTTTGGCTGGGTGGTACCCAGCAGGGAATTCCATGTATTTTTGTATATGAAGGCTATTCAGCCAAATGCAATGTTTTAAGCTTTTCAGGCTTCCCCTTATATATAAGGATATATAGAATTATCTGCAAGTATGGGGATGCTTGTTGTGAGTCTGCTTTGTCTTTGGTGAAAGAAGAGTAGGAAAAGATATGGCAACCTTCTAATGCCTAGTTTCCAAAAGCAGTTCCATGGATTTTGTTATTTTGGAAAAAACAAAATAAACAAAAATGTAGAATAATTTTTTTTTTTCCTTACTGTGATGCATTGTCCTTTCTATATTTGGCACTGGGTATATCAGTACCATTACGTGACTAAAATAAGTGGATTTCTCTAAAAATTAGTTCAGTTCAGTAGTTATTTCCTTTTTAGTCTTCTGCAGTACATTTACTTCTTATTTAATCATTTGGTTTCAGCATTCACTGTTCAGTAACATTATCTCTATTTCCTTCAATGGAAAAGCTGGCATGGCATTCCATGTAGGTCTGTTAAGCTGTACAAGCATGCCTCATCACAAGTATTCTTCAGCTGGCTATGTGAAACACTTTGAGATTTGGATGGAATTTATTAACTGTGTGAAATCCAGCCTTCTGAAGTGCGAGGATTATGTCTGACAGATGGTACAAGCTAGCAGTCCAACGTACCCCTGTGCTCAGGGAATTCTGAAACAACTGCAAGTCACACAACTTAATTTTCAGATATAAGTGGATGTGTCCCATACTTAAGATGGTCTTTCTGGTCACCTGGCATTTTTTTTTTCCTACCTCAGGTCTCCCAGAATAGAAATATGCAGTCCAAAAGTAACTGCAGCATGGCTGCAGCATGCTCTGAATGCAGCTGTGGCTTAGTTGCAGTAAAGAGGTGATACCTACACAAAAGCTAGACCTGCCTTACAAAAACATAATCCTGAAGGAAGATGAATGACAAGAATTAACTTTAAAAACCTTTATTATGTGAAGGAAGTATCTGGGGCTTTTGACCTGAGATATGATCAGGCCCAAATGACTGTAGCAGCTCTCTCCTCAAACTCCCATTCACTCATTCTACTACTTCTTTTCATGATCACATGGCCACTTCTTCCATCACAACTCACTGGCCTAAAACATGAAGGCTTTTGAACTTAGACAGCTCTGTATGTTTGAATACCCAATATACTCTAAATTTTGCTAATTCTTTGGATCTAATAGGCTTAACTTTTTCTCCTTCTGGGGCTAAATCACTTACATGAAAAACTCTGAACACTACACCTGGAGTTTTTATGCTGCATCTGGTCTCTACAAAATTCAAATCTCTTTTGCAGCTGATCAATAACCACAAGTTTCTCACTTGGTGATCTCTAACAATATTAAGCATTGATACCAGTCATTTCTCAGATTCCAACTACAAATGTGACATCTTTTCCTCTTAGCAGATCTTTTTCTTCCATATAATGTTCCTGCTATATCACTGCTACTGTCCAGAATTTCAGTTGCAGCTTGGACAGAAAAATGCTTGGAAAGAATAGCCCAATTTATTTCTTTTGTGTCATTATTAGAGTGAACTCGGCTGAATTTTTGAAAAGACGGCTCAGGTGAGAGATATATTGTTATCAGAACTGTCAGAAGCCTAGTTGTTAGACCTGTTATAACACAGGTAATTCACAAAGTATTGCTGGGTCCATCATAACTGATCAGTCTTGTGGCCCTCATTTGTCCTACTGTGGTTTGTTTTTCTCCTGTGGGTTCCTTTTGTACTTATTCAGTTCCTGCTGCACTTTCGACTGGGAGACTTCCATTACACAGTTTTCAGATGAGAAGGTATTGTGGCTTAAAAGGGAAGGGGAAATAAACCCCCTATTACAGTATTCTGTTTTCTTAATAATCAGACTCGATATAAGTGTGTTACAGTTACTTGATACAATTGTGTTTCAGTGCTGTTCTGCCTTTCTCTGACTTTACAGCAGGGCAGATACTCAGCTGGCTTGGCAGCTCCCCCAGACTCAGTGCACTGCCTGAGCCATTCCTTCTAAAGTTACTTTCTGACTGGGCTCTGAGGCTCTTTCTGTCCAGCTGCAGGAATCACTGTACTTGGGATTGCAGCTGGGCCCGGGCAGATTCACGGGATTTTGGTAGTGCTGATAAGACTCTTGTACTTGCTGTTAGTGTAATATATACCAACAAACCCTACACTGTAGTCATACTTGAATGCTTGCTTGGCTGTATCAGCATGAACTAAGCCAATAAGGCAACTCATGCGACAGAAGTGTTGATGTATTCTGAGAGCCGCAAAAGGTCGAAGAACAAAAGAGATTAAATCCCTGTTAAAATCACAGCTTTCCACTTCATTTTGCTTTATGTGCTTGTATGTCCAAACTTGAACTTGAAATGCTAGTTTGCAAGTAGCTCTAATGTGCAAACACAGCTTTTGTCAATCTGTTAGTGTTTGTGTTGCGAAGCAAGAGATCCAAAAGCCAAAGAACAACAGATTAAAGCTTATGCAGTGTCAACACCATACTGGGAAAGAATTCTTACTCTCTATCACAGTCTTATCAGAGTGATAATCAGCATTGCCATGAAGAGCTGACTCCTATTTTTTGTTACACTGTTGCCTTAGTGCTAAGATTTCTTTGATTTTCTACTGTTAGCTTTACCACCCAGTGTAGATACCTTCGGGCTTTCACAATTGCTCTCTTTCCTGCTAAGAAAACAAAACTTACATGTGTTTCAGTTCTTCTTGGCAGTCTGCCTCCCACATATAGTTTAGGGTCAAATTTTCAACCTATTTGCTTTCTCTGATTTTAAGCATAGTTAATGGTATAATTAGCAAACAAAAGTAAGTGTTTCTCTTGGTTTGGGGATAAGTCCTGCCAAAAACTGTGTAAATATGCCTTGTGGAGCTCTATATTATATATGGCTGGATGAATTTTTTTCATAATTCAATATTATGGCTGGAGCAAATTTAAGGACTGGATGAATGTTTAAGAAAATTAAGAGAATTTCCTTGACCAAATTTTTTTATAAACTGCCACCATCCCTGTCACTATATGTTGACTAAAGCCTGGAAAAGTCCTGTACTATGGATGACTTTTGCTGTGGGATCCAGGTAAAGGGAGGCCATAATTTCTCACGTAGCTGTCTGTAATCTGCTTTCCTCCAGCCCCCATCCCCGGGGGCCACTCTTAGAATCTCTCGGAGCCACAATAGGCTTGCGTTACAACACATTGTATGGTCAGCTTTGCTAGATTCCTTCCTTCTCATGCATATGTTTTGAGTCCATAATTAAGTTTTTACTTGCATTAGTGAAAGCAAAGGCTACATTCTTTAAGGCTCAAATCTGAGCCTCCAGTTCTAGGGAAACTTCTGCAATTGTTTCCTGTTTCTCACTTGGCAAACAGATGTCACCAAGATCCTTTCAAGTGTTCTGCATTGAAATGAATATGGATTATGCAACTTTAATATTTTTCAGTGGAGAAAAACCACTAGGATTCTCCAGAAAAGGACTCTTTTGGCCAAGTTTGCAGCTGTTAATTCCCAATGAAAGTAAGTGATTTCCTTCAGCCTACATCCAGCTTTCACCCTATTCTTTTGGCTAAATTAGAAATTAGCCAGTCAGAGTCCTGTGTTTAGTGGTATGTCTCTCACATCAGGGTCACAGGCAATAAAGGGGCAAGTAAGATAATTTGGAAAGAAGATAGCTAATGGAAGATTAGGTAATGATGGTTTTTCTCTCAGTTTACCCAGCTCCTCCCTAAACATTAGCAATGATTAAATACACCCCTGGGCATGATTTCACAAAAATGGAAACTTCAAATTATCCACATTAGTTCTTTATGTGTTCCTAATGTGGTTCTGATTCTCATTTATGATGGCAGTTATTTAATAGATAATTCTTTACAGTAACTTTAGTATAAGGTGCTTCAGCATGTTAAATGATCCCCAAATATATTGTATGCTTGCAAAAATAAGTATCAACTTTTCAGAAGCTCAGTCGATAACACTCAATTCCTAGATCAGGTGTAGTGGGACACCTTGTATCTGGAGTAAAGTGAAAGATGTGTCACAGAGATATCTTGAGAATGCTCTCCAAGGGTCTCACAAGAACACATGAAAAATGAATATATTCTTATCCACACATGAAGTTTTCACCTGCGAAGGATTTCTTATAAAAAAGGCATGCAGTGATAAAACAATGGGAAAAGGCTTCAAACTGAAAACCAGTAGCTTTAGATTAGATACTAGGAAGAAATCCTTCACTGTCTGAGATCCTTCACCACTTCAGTATGGTGAGACACTGGAACACGTTGTCCAGAGGAATTGTGGATGCCCCACCTGTGGAGCATTCAAAGTCAGGTTGGATGGGGCTTTGATCAACTTGGTCTGGAGCAAAGTGTCCCTTACAATGGCAGGAGGGCTGGAACTAGTTGATTTTTAAAGTCCTTTTCAACCCAAGCTGTTTTATGGGTCTGTGAATCTAAGTGTTATTCTACACATTTTGCAAATGCAGTTCAGAGTGGTTCTTCATTTAAACCAGTTTAGCAGCCTCCAATATAGAAGGATATGATAACTTAGAAATTGCAAATGTGGTTCACGATGAAGGACATTAGTGTTCTCTGAAACAACTTTCACCTTTGAATTAATACAAATATATAGTATCATGAATTTTTGTCCATTTAAAGCTCTGTTCTTGTTCAGGTTTCACGATCAGCTCAAAAGCTGCTAACCTGTGTGCTACATTTTACAGAATGCTGCAGTTTCAAATTGTTAAGTAGTATGGATCAAGTATAGCAGATTATTTACATCAGAGAAGAAAAATTAATTTCAGCTCAACATACATTTCCAGCTAAAACAGGATGTCTAAACCGTTTGGATGCAGCCATTTTATCTGGATGTTATTCCTCATTTAAAATCTGGTGGAACATTCCCTGAAGACCTAATGGCAACAGTCCCAGGGAATATGATAACTATTGGCTCAGGCTTCTGATAATGATGGTCAGTTGAGAGTCAGGCTAATCTGTTCTTCCCAGCATGGTGTGTTAAATCTATGATTTCCAAAACAGAAGAACATCAAGCACTTTGCTCCAAGGAACCAATCAAAATCAAAACCCAAAGAAATAAAATAAAGCAGCAAACTATGTCTAAATATTATGGAAAATAATGGAAAATATTAATAAATGAAAAAGGCTTAAAACGAAGGAAGTTTTCTTGGACAAAGCTCAGTTTTGTGTGAATGAATTTTCTTACAATACACAGATGCTGGAAAACTTTTGAACATTTGACATTTTTCAGGGTAGCCATCTAAAAAACTATCCTCCTGCTTGTTACAGAATCTCTGGTGACAAAGTGTGGGCAAGTTACAATGAATTTTGAGAGGAGAACTTCTTTTAATCACTAAGTGGAAGTCATTTCTGCCTTACATCACAGAGGAAAAACTACCAAAGAACTGTGTGTTGATTCTGATACTGCCTGCTCATAATGCCATTTTCTGGGCTCATTCATATAATTTGTTTGATTTCTATTTCATTAAAGATGTTGCATCTTAGATTCCATATCAAATTAATTAATTGGTTACCCAATTTTGCAATCGTACGTAGACAATCATAAATACATACATAAATGCATACATACAATGCAATCATAAAATGGACATTCATTATTTATGATTTTAGATACACTCTAGTAAAAGTATGGCACACTGAAACAGTTGGCTTCCCTTTTAGGTCTCACTTTTTTGATGATGATTTTAAACTCCAATCAGAAAATTTCACATGAACCTGAGGTTACTATTAAAAAATATTTCCTAAAATGACATAAGTTACAGCTGACTTAGGATCTAACAGCCGCTTTGGAAGCCAGTCAGTTGAGTGATTGACAGTGCATGACAATACAGCTTTGAAACTATCACAAGATTATGTTCAGGTGAATACTTGCAGTTCCTGAAGCTGCAATCCAATTAGACAATTTTAACTCCCTTGAAAATGTATGAAAATATGAATTCTCTGAAGCATGGGAAGGAGTTACTAATTTTTGTTAGAGAGCATTAATCTTTAATTCTGATTTGGAGCCAAGTCCCGGAAGGGGTGACACTTGCCAGCTGGTTGGCTCAGATGGGGGATGTTGGGTTCTGAAGCAAAGCTCCCAAGGGACTAGAAGGCTCTTAATGAAGCCCTGTGTATTTCCACTGGCTCTTGTTAACACATATTTCCTTTTCATCTCCAACTTTTCTGTGGGTTTCTTCTGTATTTCTACAGGCACCTGCTTTCTTGTAGTGATAATTTTTTGTTGTAGCTCTGAGAGCAGACAGCAGTGTGTTTTAGTAGTTAGCAATATCAGTGTTAGAGCCTAGCATCAGAGCTGTAGGCGTTTTTGTCTATGAAATAGTTTATCTACGCCTACACAGATCTACCTCCTGTTAAATGGGCCTTTTCCTGGAGCTTGGATATAGTTCAAAGCTTCAAATGTATGAAACTTCTCACACATCCAAGACATTTCAGTTACATATAAAAGAGCATTTAGGAAATATAATGGATTGAAAAAGGCAACATTTTTATTTGAGGCTTGGAAGCGCTTGTTAACTTGGATTCAAATTTAGATTCAGTTTGCATGCAGAGTTTGTCTGAGATCTAGCTTCAGGTTTTATACAGTTATTGTTCTGTGTAATTTTCTTTCTGCTTGAAAGAAGAATGCAAGTATTTAAAAAACTAACTGCATATAAAAAGCATTGACAGAAAGACCTAGTTATATTGAGTGGGACTGGGTGTCCAGTTGGTACAAGTTGTCAGGTCTCTTGCACATCAGGGGCCCTGCAGGTGTCTCTGCAAACAGCTACAGCACAGGCCTGTAAGTGTAGTTAAGTCTCTAAATCAATATAATTTTGATAGCACTTTCATTTCGTGGCTGTTGCCTGGTGTACTGACCTGTGATAGTAATAACTGAAACAGAGCTATCATTGAATTACAATTTATTTGGTCTGAAAATTTGCCTATATTTTCCAAGTGTATCAAATAATACCTCAAAAATTATCAACTCTTTATTTAAATTGCTTTGTTCAAAAATGAAGATGCCTAGGATGATAAAGGGAGGCATATATTGGATACATAGACTTCTTTCAAGTTGAATGTTTCCTTAGTCTGAATTCCTTAATCCAGGCTTGATCACACTTTCAACAAATAAAGAGAGATCTGGTGGAGGCGGGGGGGAGGGTTTGAAATACATGTAGTTTTGAAAATAGAATTAAAATTAGAAGTTGTATGTTTTGCAGACTGTCTTGGGTTACAATACAGGATGTGATCAAAAGTATCAATTCTATCACCATCTGTT
This sequence comes from Sialia sialis, assembly GCA_009812075.1. NCBI lineage: Eukaryota > Metazoa > Chordata > Aves > Passeriformes > Turdidae > Sialia > Sialia sialis. The sequence continues at coordinate 7,457,314 of VRYO01002778.1, read as the reverse complement.
GAGATCAGGTCGGGCAGTGATCCTTATCTCCGTGGGAGATATTCTGCTAATGGGTCATCCATTGAAACCAGGTGGGGCATTGTTCTTTATCTTTTCACAACCCATCCTTCCTCCATGAGTTGTCTTCTGCTAATGGCCCATTGAGTCCCACTGTATGACTGATAAAATTACTTCATCCCATTGGAAGATGCTCTTGCCAGGGGGAAGAGCCAGGCTTTTCTTACCAAGACAAAAGCTGAGATTTCGGAACATTAGGGGAGCCCCTTTTTTCCACTGGACTTCCAGAGGGAAACCAGACTTCTCCACATCACCACTGGACCTTCGGAAGGAAACAGTACCACTGCTTCAACTGAACCACATCTGTCACTGCAAGAGGACTGCAGCCACCATTTAATCGGACTGCTACCAACACCCTGCCTGATGGGGTGTCAGGTTGTACTCTGACTTTGTCAGTGTTTGGGGTTTGTTTCTTTGTAGTACTGTATTTCTATTTTAATTTCCCTAGTAAAGAACTGTTATTCCTAATTCCCATATCTTTGCCTGAGAGCCCCTTAATTTCAAAATTATAATAATTTGTAGGAGGGAGGAAGTTTATATTCTCCATTTCAAAGAGAGTCTTCTGCCTTTCTTAGCAGACACCTGTCCTCCAAACTAGGACACAGGCATATTTGAAATTAAGTTGTTTAAAAGCAAGTGGTAAGGTCCAAAATAGAGCAATACTTTGAAGACAGGCTTTAAAAAAAGGAAAAAGGAATCTCAGACAACAAAGCCCCATAGAAACTGAAAAATCCAAAGTTTTGTTTATTTTTGTATAATTCAGTCACACAGAACTCACTGTTTGAGCTTTCTAATCTTGCTTTATAAACATTTTAAAGCTGACATGACTGAAAACAAACAAAAAAAAAGGATGAAAGCATTAATTAAAATTGAATAAATCCTTAAGTATCTTTTGACTAAACATAGTGTGATTTTTTGAAAGATATTTCTTGTTGTAGAATAAAACCTTCATACAAGATGAGGATCTCTGTTTAGGGCACAGCTTTGCTTGTGTTCTAGCATTTGCAAAAGCAATATGATGATGCTGGGAACCTGACCTTGCAACCGAGAAAGACATTCAAATAAATGTGTTTAGTAGCTCTCCAGCTACTGGAGTACATTAGGGAATCTTGTGTCTGGTTTGGATACTGTTGTGCAATTGTTGCACACAGGAAGCTTCTAGAGCACCTCCCAGGAATCAGAATGGGTGACAGACACACAATGGATGGTAATTAACAGCATGTTTGAGGCACTTTTTGCTTTCTTAAATAATTTTCAACAAAGTTTTTGTGATGAACTTTGAGAGCATAAATTAAATTTGTTTCATAACTAAATGAACATTTTTTATGTTTCCTCCAGATCAGGTCAGGGAAAGCTCAATTGCATCCATTTTCAGGATAATACAGGCAATTTTTACAGACAGGGACAAAACCACCAAAATGTCTTAAAGAAAAAAAGGCTGCTTTGTGCAAGGGGTTGGGTTTCTTTCTTTTTTTACTGATAGAATTTTTTTCTGTAAATTGCTAGGAAATTAACTACTGGATACTTAAGAAAGAGTCGCTAGGGTCAGGAGAGGATTGGAGCATCTGGCTGCACTTGTTTTTCTGTAAGAGTTTCTCTCTGAGGGGAGAGATATCGCAAGATTTTGGGGGCAAGTAAAGAACAGGGCTGAGGGGAGATGCTCTCTCTTAGGGCTTTGGAGGAGGAGCTGTTTCTTCTGATGTGGGGGGTGCACCTCTCCTCCCTAAAGCCGCCACCGAATTGAAACCTTATTAACAAACACCTACCTCGCTAAAAGAGGGACCTATCACCATCTGCTCGGGGCTGGGGGTCCTGAACCTGCTTCTCCCTGCCCTGTGGGAGCCAAGTATCTGCTGCTCCAGCCCCACTGTTTTCTTCGGCACCGCTCTGGGTTTCTCTGAGCTGTAGCCCTGCACTGTCCTGCCCTGCTGGGACTCCCCACAATTCCACCTACTGCCGCAAAGTTTCTGATACATCATGTCCATCACCCTGGGATTTCTGCACATTTCTGCTGGTCCAGCTTTGTGCTCCTGGAGCACTGGGACCAACACTGCCCCAGGGTTCGTGAAGCAAAGCCTCTCTTTTCCATCCCTTCCTGTCTCCGACGCAGGTGCCATTACCGCGTGTTCCCCGAGCCCGCACCACAGCGCCCCCTGCAGCCACGGGGGAATCATCACACCTGCCTGCTCCAGCGGGAGCCACCAGTGCTCCCTGCTGGCTGCTGTGGGAACTGCCCCAAAGGGGAGAATGCCTGCAGCCAAGAGGAGTGTTACTGGGTTCCTGCTTCTGTTTGTTATTAATTCCATTGTTGTTGTTTGTTTGCTCTATTATACATACTAGAAAAAACTGTTATTCCTATCCCCATATCTTTGCCTGAGAGCCCCTTAATTTAAAAATTAGAATAATTCAGAAGGAGGTGATTTTACATTTTCCATTCCAAGGTAGGATCCTGCCTTCCCTAGCAGACACCTGTCTTTCAAAACCAAGACAGAAAAAAAGGCTGCTTTGTGCAAACCCAGCTGCTTGGAACAGTGCCAGCACATACCCTATAGGAATTAATCTTGGTTTTTTTGCAGGGTTGGTGTCTATTTTCCATTTCTGAGGCATAATTAGTACACAAGGCTGTCTTAATGGCGCATGGCGAGTCAAGTCAGCCACTGGAAAATTAATACCATAAAGCATGTCCTTGAAAACTTTTGCTTACTTTGGTAGAAGTGATCAGATAAGTTCCTCATGAGCCTCTTGCTCTTCTGGAAGTGAATGCAAGACTTGGTAAATCCTCTGAACAACTCAGTGTTAATGAAGGAGACGTGAGGCAAGGAAGCATTCAATTGTGAAAAACACAATGCCAGAGCCAAAATCTTCATGCAGAAGGATGTTGACACCTTCCAGCCACATAGGAACTAGGAAACAATTGTCTTCTTTAAGTTTATGTATGGGATTGTTTATCTATTATTGTCATATTAGCTCAAAAGTGGAACCAATCAGAGAATATAAGAGAAAGAGTAAGCATGCATCTCAGCACAATTCAGCTGAAAGCCTTGCATTGAAAGGCAGGTTCCCAGCACTAGCCACAGAGAAAGAATTGCAATTCTAAGAGTGCGGAGAGGCAAGGAGGAGAACACTGTAAAGACAACTTGGCATGCATTTATTTCAGGGACCCATGGGAGTGGAGGAAGACTGGCAGATGAGGCTGGCAGGGACAAGTCCTGTCACCCCTGCTGTTTCATTTGACAACCAGGTGTCTGATAGGGAAGGCAGGAGCCTCCCTTGGATTTCAGAATGTAAACCCCTTCCCTCCAAATTATCTGAATTTTGGAATTAAGGTGCTCTCAGACAAAGCTATGGGGATAGCAATAACAGTTCTTCACTAGTATGTATAACAAGACAAATAAAACAACAACAGCTATGGTATTAATAACAAACAGAACCAGGGACCCAGTAACAGTCGTCTCGGCTGAGATGGCAAAGGCAGGAAGAGGGGCTTTGCTTTGAGGGGCAGTCGATCCCAATGCCCCTGCAGGACTCTGAAGAGCACTAAGCTGGAATGACAGGAATGAGCAAAAGATCCCAGTCTGGTGGGTGAGATGTATCAGAAACTTTGTTGTAGTTGGAACTGCTGGAATTCCAGTAGGGCAGGGTGATGTGGGGCTACAGTGTAGAGAAACCCAGAGCAGTGCCGAAGATGTGGCGGGGCTGGGGCAGCGATGGCTGTCTGCAAGCAGGGGAGGGACAGGTGGGCTCAGGATTCCCGGGTACCCAAGCAGATGGTGATAGATCCCTCTTTTAGTTAGGTAGGTGTTTATAAGGTCCCAGGTCAGTGCTCTCACAAGCAGAGGCTCACACCACAGAAGAAGAAGAAGACAAAGAAGAAGAAGAAGACGAAGACAAAGAAGGAGAAGGAGCAGCTCTGGGTTGGGTTATGGTGAATTCCTTTCCCCAACAGCAGCTCTGAGCAACAGCAGCTCCAAGCATCCTCCTCTGAAGCTGCAGAAAGAGAGAGCTAGCAGCTGCCCCACCTCTCCTTTTCTTGCCTAAGATCCCATGGTGTATCTGTCCTTCAGAGAGAAAAGCTCCAGATGAGAGAAAAATGCAACCAGATGCCCTCCTTCTCCCTGAGTTTGGCCACTTTGTTTTCTTAAACATCTATAAGTGTCCAGTAGTCAGTGTTTCTTAGAGACTTATGGGAAAAATTCTATAGGTAAGAAGGAACAAAAGAAAAGAAAATTAACCTCCAACATTTCCCTAGCCGGAGGGGATCCAGTGAAACAAAGCCAGCAGTGTGGTGACCACCAGGCAAGTCCATGCAAGACCAGAGAAAGCATGTATGCAATATGGCATATGAACATATACAGCTCAGACAAGGTCAGATTTTCTCCAGTGGAAGGCAGAATACGAACATACAAAAGTTTCTGTTGGGAGATGACAGTGAAATGGACAGCTGCTAAGCATCACTTTGGAGGAGAGGAGGGGAGTTAGCGCAAAATTAATCCTGTATCCTTTTCTATTATTTGAAAATGCAGAAATGGAGGAATTTTTTTCGCTCTTGCATGCCATTTTTCACACCAAGATACTGTTCCTTTGGGTAAAATTCAAGACAAACTATAAAAGGAACTTGAAAGTTCACCATTGTTTCAAACAGTTCCTCATTGTCAGTATTTTTCAAACTGGCTGGAATTATTAAACCTCCAGTTTGTTTTGACTGGCCTCTGCCTGATATTGTATTATGGGATTTTTGCCAGATGCTAAAGTCCAATGAAGATATTAATCTTTTTCCTCATATCCTTGAAGACATATTCCCTGTCACTGGGGACAACATCAGCAACCAGCTTTTCACTCAGACCTGCAACTTCACTGTCGGATTCAATTTGAAGTTCTGTGCAGTTTCTACAGGACACAGCCTTCTCTCTTCCACCAACAGTCGACAGTTTCATATAGGCTATCATGTCACGCCTGGAGTCATGCCATGGAGTTTTGCCATACATGAAGCCATTCATATTATCACTGTGGGTATGGGGCAACCCTGGGTCTAGGGGCAGACTGGGGAACAAGGGGATGGATGGCAGTGCTGAGAAAAGGAGCCTGGGAGTCCTGGTTGTTGTCCAGTTGAACAAGCATTGTTATGCCCTGGTAGCCAGGAGGGCCAACCCTGTCCTGATTTGCATCAGGCACAGCATGGCTGCCTGGGCAAGGAAGGGGATTGTCCTGCTCTGCTCTGCACTGGAGCATCTTGAGTGCTGGGGGGCAGTTTGGGCACCACAATAGGAAAAAGTAATAAAGCTATTACAGACTGTCCAAAAGAGATGTATGAATATGTATGTCCTGGTTTGAAAAGACAGGTGTGCTAGGGAAAGCAGTGCCTTCCCTCAAAATGGAGCTAATAAAACCCTCCCGCTGAATTAGTATACTTTTGAAATTAAGGGGCTCTCAGGAGAAGATATGGAGATAGGAATAGCAGTTCTTTACTAGTGTATCTAATAAGACAAACAAAACTACAACTATGAAATTAACAACTAACAAAAACAGTAACCCAGTTCCAGTCCTTCAGCCACAGGCACCCTTCTCTGTGGTGCAGATACCAGTGGTGGTGGGGCAGATCCCAGCTGCAGGAAGGCTGGGGGCGATGGCAGCTGTGTCCCAGATGGGAAAGGCATGGAGGAGAGACTTTTTTCACAGCGTTGGTCCTGGTGCTCCAACAGGATGCTTGGAGATAGCAGGCTGAAGCAAGAAGGTGTCCAAGCAGAGGTGTGGGGTCCAACACCAGAAGGGGCAGCTCCTGGCATTGGGATGGCAGGACAAGGTTTTCCAGCATCCTTCCTCCTCCCAGAGCCAGAATGAGTGAGTGCCAGCAACTGGCCCCTCACTCTCCTTTACCTGCTTCTGATCTTGCAATGTCCCCCCCACCACCCTGTGAGAGAAACTCCGAATAAAGAAGCTGGGAGGCTCCCCCTCCCCCTGTCACTAGCCATCAGTGCTAGGGCCTAATGCTTCTTAGCATGTCCATGAGAAAAAAAATCTACAGTTGAGAGGAAAGGATAAACCAACCATCAGCAATGTGGGAAGATGGGAAGCCTTATGAGGAGTGGCTGAGGTCACTTGTTCTGTTCAGTCTGCAAGAGATTGTGGGGAGACCTCACTGCAGCCTACAGCTTCCTCTTGAGCAGGCACTGATCTCTTTGTTGTGATCAACCATGGGATCTGAGGGAATGGCATAAAGCTGTGTCACAAAGGGCTTAGGTGGGATGCTACAAGGTTCCTCACCCAAAAAGTGGTTGGGCACTGGAATAGACTCCTCAGGGAAGTGGTCACAGCTCCAAGCCTAACAGACTGCAAGGAGCGTTTGGAAAATGCCCTCAGACATCACATCCCAGTGTGATCCTTGGGGCTGTCCTGTGCAGGGAGTTGGACTCGATCCTTCAAATGCAGCATATGCTATGATTCTATGAAACTAGCAAAGACTATGACCACAGCAGCACTCTTTCTGGTAGCTTTCAATTCCCAAATACACAAACTGCCAACATTGTCTTTCCTTTCAAGAACTTTATGGCATGTCTCTATGGCAGATCCTTCATATGTTGGTGCCAAAACCAACAGGCTATGAACTGTGCATTGCCAGAGTAGGTATGGTGTCACTACCACTGTGATATTTTTTCCCTGAGGATTGCCTCTGATACAGGTCCATAAATAGCGCTAATTTTGTATTGTTCAAAAATACAAGTAGAAAGTAAACTTTTTGGATAATATTTAATTTCTTTAGTATGATTAAAAAGATATGAAGAAGTGTATAGCTGCCAGCTTCTGGTTTGGTTTCTTTTTTAATTTGAACTCTACAAATTAGGTGGCATCAAGCAGCGGCCAGTCAAAACAAATAAGCCAGTTTAAAAACTGAGTTAAAATAGAAAACGCCCACAAGGTAGGTGGAATCCAGCCTACAATATGCATTAAAACCTGCATGGAAAGTCAAAATATAAATTACAGTAATTTCACAAATATAAACCGCACTTGATTATAAGCTGCACGTCCCGGTAGCCGGGTAGACCACGGGATCTGTCCATATATAAGCCGCACCTGAATATAAGCTGCACTTTTTTTTTTTTTTTAAAAAAAGCAAGGATCCATGTGTAACAAAGTAACAAATTACTAACAGAATCGCACCAGCGCGGGGTTTGGTGTCAGGTGCTCAAGTTACAACAGTTTTCATAGATCAGCAAAGCCTTTAAAGGCAGCCCCAGGCGCCCTCCTGGCCGGCTCTCACTTCCAGGTTGGCATTTCACTGGGCTTTGTCCATGGATAAGCCACACCTGAATATAAGCTGCACTGCTGGGGTAGGCTGGATTCTTCAATGAAAAAGGTGCAGCTTATAATAGTGAAATTACTGTAATCAATTTTTGTGATTAATGAATGGTAAGTATAACTTGCTAGAATATTCCCACTGTTTATGATAAATGTTCAGCTGAATCTCTTAGATATGGGTAACAGTCTTTTGCTCTGCACTCAATGTTGAGACAATTACTGGCAGATTTGGTCCTTGTATTTTTAAGGTAGCCTCCAGACATGAGATTTCTTAGACAAAAAAGAAAAAATACTTTGAGTTTGCAAGATTAATTGTTAAAGTGAAAGTTAATATGTGGCAGTGCAGTGGTATGTTGGGACTAAAGATCTTTATATCCCAAGTGGAATTTTTCAAATAATCAAATGGCAGCATTGTTTGAACAAAGGGAAAAGGAGACTGAGAATTATAAAGTTAACTTGTTCTTGTGATGCCTTGGTATTTTGCTGCATGTGTAGGAGGATTTGCAAATTCAGTCAGCAACAGCTCATGTGGCAGAGCCTTGCCCAGAGCTGAATGAACCATTAAGGACATTCCTTTGAATAATAGCTTTTTAATACAACATTAAATTCAGTAAACATATCATTTGCTGAGTGCATTTAACAGACTGTCTTGTTCTGGAGGGAGTAAAATTTGAAATGCAGCTACAGTGCAACCAGTAATTTTAAAGAAATGTGCCAGAAAAGTTATCCTACACATATTAATCAACAAGCTCTCAGTCTGATGTCAGATGCAGGCCAAGTGCTTTGGCAAGAACAATGGAGTATTATTTTCTGGGATAAAACGTGCTAATCTTTAAATGCTGCAGGTACTGGGTCATACATTTCCTGTTCACTCACTCAAATTCTCTGCAGCATCTGCATGTCTTTGTGCATGTCAGTTTTTGAATTTTCCCATATGCATCAGTCTTCTTGATGTTTTTTTTAAGCCCAGTAGCATAATGGTAATGAGTTTCAGGGTTACAGTTCATGGCAATTTTTAAATATGAAGCCTTTTCAAGAACAATATCTCCTGTGAGCTCCAAGTAGGAATTAGTACCTGACAGGCATCACTCACTGTATTTTCCTTTGCAACATGTTTTTCTCCTCTTTGAATAAACAGTTCAGATCTTCTTGCTGCCCTTTCTTGTCACCTTGGTTTGGGTCAATGTAAGGTCAGAGCAGCTGCACTGTTCCTGCCAGCGTCCATGAAGGCTGGGAGCTCAGAGATGAAATGTGACAGCTTTAAGCATGCAGAGCGGCTGCAGGCACCCTTTACAGTTTCAATAACTCAGGTGTCTGAACCCCAAGACTTTGTCTGTAAAAATGAGTTCACGGGTAAAATAGTTAATTAAAAAATATGAAAATTAACTATTAACTTCTTTGCTGCGGCTCCCTGCCTTCTGTGCCCCAACAATTGTGTATGTTTCATTTTTTCCAAGACTTTTCTTTCCCCCAAACAGAAGGATCTGGAAATATGTTTTAAAAAGAGGAAAAAAGGTGTGTCTCTTCCCTGAGATTCTGTTGTTGCAAGTTGGGAAATACCATCCAAAAGGGCAAAGTTAATAATAAAACTGTCAGCTTCAGCAACATCATTGCTGCATATGACTGGCAAATTTGCTTTTTATTCTGAAATGTACTGTACTGAGAGGGCAGCACTCTCATGGCACTTGTTGTGTGGCCAGAGAAGGAGTGCTGGCCCAGGGATTTTAATGGTGATATTGCAACACTCAGGACAGCGGTTGGACTGCATGGTGAAAAGAAAAATTTCCATCAAATTTCTGCTGTGTGGAGTGCTAGAGGGAACATTTAAACCTCGTGTTTAGCTCCCAGATGCACAAACCACATGTCTGGGCTGACACACAGGGAAGCATTGTTCATCAGTTAAAAAATTGGCATCTCTTACTTCCTCTCTTTGGGCCAAACTGGGAACCATATTGTGACTGCTTAGGTGCTCTGGCAACCAAATTACAAGCTGAGGAATTAGTTATTAGTACAAAGGGAAGAACTGTGCAATACAACAGAAATGTGCAGTATCAAATGCAATGGGATAAGACAGCTGACAGAAGATGGCTTTGATCTGAGTCTGTTTAAGTAATGGATGTACCACTGCACATAGTACTGCCAAACTCACTTGTGTCTTTTTACTTTTTTTCCCTTTTCCCTGGTACTTAATAAATATTGGAAAAAGTGCAGAACAAAATGAAAACCACAAAGATCTGTTGATGTTTACAAGACCTCAGCTGGACTGTGGTCAGAGCAGTTGCTTCACTTTTGCTGGTATTATTTCCCAGGCTGACATTCCCATGTAAACCACAGCTGTGAGCAGGTGGCCGTGCATGTTCGCGTGTGTTTCATGTAAGGGAATGGCCTCTCTTTGAATCTTGTGCATTTATTTTTTCATGTTCAGCTGAAAACATAATTTACAATGGCAGACATTTAAACAAGAATTTCACAAGATGAAAGCATGATACGTAGTCCAAAATGCCTAATGTTTTGGTTTCTTTTCCTTGTTATACTTAATATTTAAGTGTACTTTACAATGAAATACATGTTTAGAAAAGAGGTCAGTCTGGGTGAATATGTAAGCTAATTTATTTTTCTTCAGATGAAAGTGGATTTCCGTTTTGTTTGTTTGGTTGTTTTTTGGCTTTTTTTAAATTTGGGAAGAGGTCAAGTCTCTTTCCAATTGCGACATTTTTTTTCCATGGAGAATAGACTTGTCCATTCTCCAAACATTGTTTCCTATTCCTCAGAGAGGGGAAGTGTTTATTCCTTGTTCCTAATAACCAGGCACACTGTAATGACTTGCTCACAGGGAAGAAAAAAATACAGGAAAGTTAAGACTGATGATTAATATCTTCTTAATGCTGAAATTTTAACAGCAGTAGAGCAGGGGCTATGATAGTGAAATGTGTGTGATACATTAGAAATCCTGAATAAGCTGGAGGATGCAAAAATAGAGACTGCAGGAGACAGGGACAGTGACCCACAGGGTGCATCACTTCCCCCTCTCAAAGAGGAAGAGGCAGCAGCAGAAACTTCTGTCCTGGACAAAGATCCCTGTGATGAGGGGCACAAGGAGCTTTATGCCATGTCAGAGCCTGAGCAATGCTCAAACGTCTCAGCTTCTCCCTCATATGGAAGCCCCTCTGAGGAGAGGGAAACTCATCAGCTGTTTGAGCAAACA
>VRYO01002778.1:7395674-7440397 GCA_009812075.1 Sialia sialis | reverse complement strand
GGCTTGCCGCCTCGCTGCGTGAAAGCGGCCGTGGCTCGCCGCCCACTTGCTAGTGGCTCTGGCTCACTGCCCACCCGTCAGTGGCTCCGCAGCAGCTCCCCACCCACCCCCCCGCCTGCATGGCCATGGCTCCGCGGCAGCTCCTTGCCCAGCCGGCTCGCACTTCCGGGTTGGCATTTCGCTGGAATTTGTCTATAAATAAGCCGCACCTGGTGACTAACTTCACTTCTGGGATCGGCTCGATTCTTCAGTGAAATAAGTGCGGCTTATCAGTGTGAAATGACTGTAGGTTGATGTATTTCTAAAAGTTATGAATTTTTCATATCAAATCTTTGGAGGAAAAGGGAGTTCTGTAAGGATTTTATCTGTACAAATAGGAAGAAAATATGTGGAGGGAAAAACCCTAAATCTGAGGGAGAACTTGAAAATTGAACTGAGTGAAGAACACTGTGTCTGCTACAAAATACAATTGTAAATATTTTTGGAGGTGTGTATATCAGAATTCCAGCTGATAAAACAAGATAGGCCTGTGTTTCTTCCTGTTGATTTAATTCCACCTAACTTAAAAAATCACACTGAATTCAGTGCACTACCTTATAGGGAACACATGATAAGCTGAAAAGGCTTCAGAAAAAAAGCAGCAAAACTGAATGGAGAGCTAGGGTGTGAAGCATGTTAAAGAAAAAAATATATAAAAGAAGCTCAGAGCATAATGAGACCTAGATAACTGGTCTCAGCCTATGATGTCTGGGAGACAGTGAACCTATATGCTCCTAAGCTTGTAACTGGGAAGAACAGGATGGCACCAGTGGTGGTTTTGGAAATAATAGTAAAAAGAACACTTGACAATGAAAGTCAGAGCTTCTTGATCCATGGCACACTTACCACATTAGCTTGGTGTGTGACCGAAACTTGTCCCTGGTCCCAGTTTCTGCCACCACCTAACCCAAGATGAGGAGGGAGCCAGCACTGACCTCTTCTAAGTACCAAAGCTATGGCTGGTAGCTAAGTCACAGTATTTACGGACCTGGCTTTTGTGTCCCATAAATGCATGTCCAGGTGGAGGCACACAGCATCCCTGTGACACACATGTCCAGTGCCAGCCCCCTGCCTTCTTCCAGCACAGGGTCCTTGGGCAGGAAACTTGTGTTTACAGCAAGAATTTTGCTGGAGAGGGACATGGAGCTGTGACTCTAATCAGTGAATGTCTATTACAAATTTCAGTATTGGATTCTATCTCTAGACTGTACCACAGAGGCAGGAAAAATAGACACCATTTTCCTTCCTGCACAATGACATGACTAGGTACAGAGTCAAAATGGGCTTAGATGCTCCTGCAGTTGTGGACACAATTTCTGCCAGCATCCGTAGATCATGTGAGCAAAAGGTAAACCCTAAATTTTCATAAAACAGATCTAAATCTATTAGAGAGGTGATAGATGAACTATGTATATATTTAATCTCTGCTGTGATTGTATAATATCAACATTCAGGATTTTACACATCAATATTTGCTATTATTTAATGTTTCAGGATTACATTGGTAGTAAAAGAAAAGCTGGTTGTAATCAGAGTCATCCAAGAGATGTGCTGAAGATGGAGTTAGATGTGTTTTGAGCCTTAGGGAGAACACTAACATAAATTATAAAAGCAGTTAGGATGAGGAGGAAGGAACATATGAGTTAAATTAATTGCAAATATGTGACCAATAAAACCAGCTACATTTCAGCCTGAGCTGAAATAATAATGTGAAATTTTAGCACCATGTTTTCTCATACTAAAAAGGTGATGCTTTGTGTAAATGGCTGTGAATGTCTGAAATCCCTTCTAAGCCATGAGAAATAATTACAGTAATTTCACACTCATAAGCCGCACCTGGTTATAACCCGCACTTCCGGGTAGCCGGAAAGACCATGGAATTTGTCCATAAATAAGCTTCACCAGGTGATTAGCCACATCTTTTTTTCTTTTTTTTTTTTTTTTCCCTGCGCAGCAGAGGGGGTACTCCCTGACCTGTCCGCTTGCTCCCCTGACACAGCTCCTGACACCTGAGCGCCAGCAGCACCCACACGTTCTTGCTGCCCCACTCCACTCCTGACACCCAGGGGCTGGTGGCGCCCGTGTGTTCCCACTCCCCCTCTCCTGCCACCCAGGGGGTGGCTGTGGCCACCTGTTCCCGCTCCCCTGCGTGGCTGCTGAGGGGCAGGGAATGTGGCTCCCCCTGCAGCTCGCATTTCCGGTAGGCAATTCTCTGGAATTTGTCCATAAATAAGCCGCACCTGGTGATTAGCCTCACTTCTGGCATCGGCTCAAATCTTCAGTGAAATAAGTGCGGCTTATCATGTGAAATTACTGCAGATAAGTTGGCTCAGATACAAAAGTGCTATTATTCACTGACTGGGCTTGTGACACTAGAAGGTCTGAATTTTTGTCGATTTATAAGGCCTAAAATGAGACTGTCTTAGAAGATGCCACAGCCATGAAAATGACAAGTAATGGGTCAGAATCTGGTGATAAAATGTGATGTGAGGATTTGATGATCAACTAACACCCTCATCCTATTCCTTTCAGATTTTGCTTCTCACATGCTTCCATCTTGTCTGAATGCAGCTCAGCAGGGAGCCCTAAATATCCTGCTGTTTTTTTGTTTATAGCAGCATAACCCTTGATTCAGAGCCTTTGATAGCTTCTCTCTGGCTGCCACACACCACACATGTGCAGGAGATACACACCAGCTGTGAAGTCAAGCTGGCGGGGACTAAAGGCTAATGAGACTTTATGTAGCTCCCAATTCTCACATCAGTGAAGTGCTCCAGCAGCTCCTGCCAGGTTCAGCTCTGTCTCACTGTGAAACAGTCCTTTAGTGCACTCCCCTTCCAGTGTCCTCTGCCTCCTTTTCTGTGCCCAGCTAGTCCAGACAAATGGCTGAAGGGTTTGATGCACTTGTATAGGGTGGGCTCGTTGGGAAACTGTGGTGTGGATGTGGCCTCTGATTCAAGAAGCCTGTAAATCACAGATTGAAAAACATAACTATTTTCTAAAAATATTTGTAAAAGATAATCATTATAGGACTGAGTTTGGCAAACATATACTGTATTTTATTTCTATGTAATCTCAGCTCAGAAATCTGTTTCACATTTTGCATGGGTTTTTATGGCTGATAGATACTTTTCCACTTTCTCTGACGTGAATTATCTCCCTTATTGAATGAATGGGCTTTGTCGTAAATTTGGTATGTAGCATTGTAGCAACTTCACATTTATCTAATGAAAGAACTTTTTTGTGATTAATTGCAAGGTGCTCTGAGAAACTGGAATAAAAAACTTCTCTTGTCAGTAAGGAAAATTGTATAATTGATACAGATTTCAACCCACAGACATAGGTGGTTGCTGGTGATATCTGCCTGAATGCTCGTTATGTGTTTTGTACACATACAATGCAAACGAGAGCTTTTTACAGGGTCTGCTAGGGTGTAAAGAAGAGAAAATAATGAAGTGTGTGTTGCCTATGCCAAACAAAACTACAGGAATACTAGTAGCTGCAGGAAGAGGTGAAAGAGGCAGAAATGACACACAAGAGCCAAGTGTTGTCACTGTTATCATTTGCTTCTGATTAAAGACCTATATGTCATTATCACTCATTTACTAGTTGTTCAAACGAGTGTCTGTTAGAGAATGCTTCACGAGAACAGCAGCTATGAGGTTTTGAAGATAAATGTACATTTTACCTATTCTTCCACAGCTGCTGAAAAATTAATGTCAGTGCTAATGAAGGAAAGATCTCTTGGGATAATAGGAAGCTGCAAAGTTAGAAATGTGGGGTTTGTTTACCCTCTGTAGAGAAAGATTGCTCAATGCTTTTTCCGTCACTGCAGTTTTTAAGATACTTGGATTTGTAAGTCCCTAAGTTCTGAACACCACATACGTAAAATAACTCCCAATCATTAAGAGAAAAATTGTCGCATAAAAAAGAGCTGGAATCGATTTGCTCATGATTTATTTTATTACAGAGGTCTTCAAGACCTCAGTCTAGTTCAGTTTTCTTACTAGGTAGGTTTTCATAACCTCCTGCAATGTAGTTTTTTTCATAGCTGTCCATTGTCTTAGAAGTGAAATGACTGATGGAAATGTATCATAAAAATTTCACTGAAGTCAACAGTGCAAACTCAAAAAAGCAATAATTATTACTTATCAACAATGAATGAAGATTAAAAAGATAATTTCAAAATAGTAATAACTTAATGAATTATATTCTTGGTGTGAGACTGGATGTTTGGGAAGTGCTCTGCATGATTGGTTTTTTTCATAGCTGTGGATATAAACTTTTTTTTTAAAACAGGAGGAGGCTAAAATAAACTTTGAAAAATTGAGAGGCCTAAATTTGCATCCTGAATGGTTTTCAGACACCTAGCTCCATGGCTTCTGTCTCTTTTTAGCAAAGCACTCTACGGCTCCCACTGAACTTCTTTCATTTTTCCCCTGGAATTTAAAGTTTCCGTATCTTACAGTGTTTCAAAAAATGAGTTCTTAAATTAGAATACTAAATATAGAGTTATGAGTTCAGTCATAACTGGATGTTAAATACTAACAAAAGAGGAAAGCTGGCTCAACTTCATATCCACACCCAGAAGAAACCATTATAGACTAATTACAGAGAAGCATTTGAAACTATATTGAGAGGAATTTATAATTTTTGATAGGAAGTGTCCAAGTACTCTTAACCCCTTACAATTATGAAGACACAGGATTTCCTAATAAATGTTGGAAATGTGCAGAAGTCATAAGGAATCTTTGTAACTTCAGAACCTTTTTCAAAAGTCATGGTATCAAGTGAACTTTTCCAGAACTGAAATGTCTTCTGCTCAAACTGTGAGCTGGGTGGCTGCACAGAAAACACAAAACCTTTGTTAGTTGCTCTAATTAAAATAGCTGGAGTATTACAATAGAAGTCTTTGTGTTTAGCAGTGTTTTTTAAAGCTGTTAACTAAAAGCTTGCTGCAGTCTTCTGGCATACACAGAAATGAGACTATTGTATCAGTATGAGAACTTCCCTTTCAATTCTAGATCCTTTCATGGAAAATGCTAGTACTTGCTGAATTCCTCAGCCAGCTGCAAATAAGAATTCTGCTTTCTAAATGCTTAATTTTACTGCTGTGAACAAAGGTAGTATTTTCAAGTGAACCAAGTGTTTTCATGCTTTAGAAAAGACAATTTGTAATTTAGCTGTATTGAACTGTATTGAAATCTTGCATTTGATTAAGAAAAATTTTAAAGTGAGAGAAATTAAAGGATTTGCTGTGAGACTGGGTGGTAAATGCTGAAGATGGGGTTCTGTCTGCCAGACAGCTCTGGGTACAGTGGGAACAGCCCTAGGAAGAGAAGTCCTAGGACAAAGTGAGATGAACCATCTTTAACCTTGAAATCTATAACCACCTGTGGAGAAAGTTCTGTTTACCCCCATTTCTTCAGTTTAACAGGGTTTTCCAAAACATTAGAGTATTTTTTACCCCTTGCCTTTTTTATAAGATGACATTTCCCCCACATCCAGACCTTCATATGACTGAACAAAGTAGCTACTTCCCCTGCTCTGCTCCTATGAATAGCAAATTGTTTTTGTTAGCCTGAGCTAACAAAAGTGGAAACAGCATTTAATCTTAGTAAATATTTTTAGAGCAGGTCAAGTGAGGATCCAGTGACTTTATGAACATTTATTAGTGGTTTCTTATTTAGATCCACTCTTGCAGTATGCTTCCTATTTTCCTTATTTGCTTTTTAAACGAACTTAGACTTTCTGTTATCATCCTGATGTAACCTCCACGTATCTGCAGGAGGAACAGAAAAACAATGCCATTTTAAAGGAATGACTTAAGAGTACTAATTTCAAGTTGAAAGAAAATCTTTTGTTTTCTAAGTTTTGATCATAACAAAGAATTCAGTGTATGAGATAAAAATGTGTAATGCTCTCAGAGGGCAACTGAATGTCATTCTTTATTGGCCTTTATCAGGCTGTATAAGTATTGCACTGGTTGCAGCATGTGCAAGGAATGATCAATGCACAAACCACACTTTAGAGTATCAATTATATCTCTGAAAAAATAAAGATGAGTAGGAATTCGGCTAGTGACTTAAATCCATATTGAATTCAGTAAGACAGTTTTAGAGTTACATCTGTTCAAGTGAGCCTGACCATTTATCTCCTCTCTCCTTTCATCTCGCAAAGTACAGTACCCGGCTGGCTAAATAAAGCACTATTTTGGTTTTTATTTTCTTGTTTGTGCATTTCATTTGCTGCATGTGCTACATTGCTATAATGATTTTGAAGATCGCTTGTACCTAAACAAGGAGTATCTAGACTTCCCTGACAATCAGAACACATACTAAGATAAGATTATTTTAATATTGCTTAAATTTCCATATTTGAAGATAGACCAAGTCTGGAAAAACCAGAAAATTCAAGGCATTGAATTATTATCTCTGACATATAAATTAGAAATAGCTTTGTTTAGTTACTTGTAGTTACATCATTTTCATAGCGTCTCAGCTTCTATAGCAGTGGACAATTTGGATTAGCATTTATCAGCAGACATGTCCCATCATGAAGTTTTAAAACTCCTCTCTTTGACAGGAGTAAAGTTAAGGAGTGGGCCCTCTTTCCTGATAGTCACATAAAAATGTGCCAAAATAGATGGATAGAACAGAAAATTCCAACATAGAAAAAAATTAAACACCTGTGTTGCATGAAAATGATTGTTTTTAAACATCTATCAAAGGTTCACCTTGAAAATACAGATCAGAGACAAATATTATTAGTCAACACTGTTCTCATTTCATTGTCATTTTTCTTGTGAATGAGCCCATCAGATTGTCTCCTTGATTTTGACATTATTTTAATATTTGTCTGATAAATTCTTGGATCTATTTTTATTGGACTCATCAGAAAGCTTCAAAACTCCTGCCAAGAGAAGATGAAAATATGGAGAGATGGAAAGGTGTTTCTGCTTCATTTGTGTTCCCTCCATTTGATTATCTGGGACCCCGTATCTAAAGAACAAGTGGTATAGGGTATTATAATGCCATGTAAAATGAAAAATGGTGGCCAGTATTCATAATCAATACTGGAAGTATGAAATTATTTCATTGTGGGCTGACAAAAACCCCCTTTTTCTACTACCTTAACTCTAGCATAATGTCCACAGTGCATCTTGCTATTAAAACTGTCTGGTTCAGTCACAGCCATGAAACGTTTTGAGAAGAATCCCTTTTGCTATTGTACCATCTTTCTTGTTTCTTCTGTCATTTCTTAGGTATTCACCTTCCACACCAGTGACTTGTCCCTGCTCCATAATGTTACTGTTCTTCTTATCCAGGAAAGATGCTCAGCATGGAGATTCTTTTCTAGTGGTCTCTGAATCCATGTACAGCTGCAGAGACCCTATGAGAACTTGGAGGATTTCTTTTTGTATTAAATGCCCTGGGCTTCAGATCTCATGCAGCGTAGGACTCTGGTTGAGTCACTGCTGTGTAATGCCATATTTACCACAAGATTAAAGCTTCTGTGACTTCAGCTCTGAGCTTTACTTATTTTTCAACTTTTGTTAAAATTTGGTATCCCTTTTTTGCCCTCTGTATTTCTACCTTCAAATAGTGATTAAAGGAAAAACATAGAAATCTACAGCATTTGAAAATAATTGCTACATGGGCTGCTAATCATGCCAGGGTCAGATTGGGATAAGTACTCAGTATATTGAATAATTCTGAAAAGTCTACATCATATAAAATATCTGCAGTTCTCTGGCCCTGAAACTCTTACTGCAGATAAGTTTTGGGTCTGAAAATTAATTACAGCCATGCTGAATAATCTTGCTAGAGGGCTGCCTTAGGCCAGTTCTATCTTGATCTTTTGTGATGTGAATATTAACAGAACTTTCTTTATTCTACACTGTCATGGATTATTTTTAAGACATCTGTAGGTACAAACCTACAGTTAAAACTTAATTCCTTTGTTCAGGGCTGAATTAAGCATACAAATGCAAGGCTCTTCATCAGAGGAAACACAACACAGAAAAGTTTTATTAGTTTCCTGATCTGACACATTTAAGTTCCAGTTGATGAATAAGTTCAGCTTTGAGTCCTGTTCCCCAAGTGTATCTCTATCATTATATGAGTGAAGGTCTTCTGAAGATGCCCAATTGGAAGCATTTTAGATATTTAGCTGATTTAACAACAATTTGATAAATATCAAAGGGTGAAGGCAGAAACTTGCTCAGTAGGGCAGAGAGCCAACAGGCAGAACTGAAAACAATGTAAAACTTGTAACTTGTAACCCCTGAGTACCCTCTCCAGACAGACATTTTCTCCTTTCAAATGTCTGCATCAAATCCAGGAATTCCTTTGGAGTTTTGTGTTCTACCAGAATATATAATGTCTTGTGGCATTGACAACTCCAGTCAAAACTGCATTTAAAAGAAAAATATGAACAACTCTTCATGCACAGGTGACATTCTGTGTGTAAAAGTATAGAGCATTAAGTTCAAAATACAAGTCAAACTTCTCTGTGTGGCTGGACACATCTGTTATGAATAAGAAGTTTCATAAATCATTGGAGATGAGAAAAAAACCCCAAGCATTCTCAGTTCCCTCAGAAAATGCATTTAGTCTCTTTGTATTCAGTTAATGATGCAAATTTTCAAAATTCTGTGTCTTTATTGCTGCACTGATACATACAAAAGTGTACAGTGGTGCCTGGTGTCTGTGGCTCTCAAATCTCTGTTTAACTCTTGGCGTTTGAATTTGATAGAAAAATTTGAACAAGAAGGAGGGATAATAATGAGACAAAACACTACAGAATTGACACAGAGGAGTGTTTCTAGTTGTCATTTTCTTGTACCTTTTAAGTGGAAAACAAATTTGCCAACAAAAAGCCTGTCAACAGTAAGAGCTGGGCATTCAAAGAGTTCTGGTGAGGGCCACAGAGGGTATGCAAAATTTTCTCGTCTTGCTTTTGCTTTTGCCAATTCTGCAGAATGTGGCCTGGCTTGTGAAAAAGGTCTGGCCCTTTCTGCAGGGCAGTGTATCCATTCAGGTTGCTGACAACACTACTGGGGCTTCACAAGTTGTGTGTCCATTTTGTGAAAACAAGCTTATCTAAAAATGGGAATTTGATCTTCCTGTTTTATTCATTAATTCATTCAATAAGTGTTAGAGAAATCATCCATCTTTCTAAAAGAACTGCGTTTCATTCACTCATCCCATAATTGGGCAGAAGAATAAAGCCATGACATTTTTGATTAAGTTATGACATTATGTAGAATTCAAAAACAATAACTCTACCTTGTAACAATCTGTTTATCCTGAGATATCATGAACTTTTTGTATGTAACTCTGTTAAAGAAACAGACAAAGAGCAAAATGTTTGGAAATGTGTATTATACCAAATACTGGCCAAAGACATATTGGCACATTTTATTACAACAATTCTGTGCATGCATCCCACAGATTAGGCTTCAAAAATTGCTAGCAATCACATTTTTTTTAGGCATTGAAACATCAATGTAGAAGTATTTCCTGGATGCATTTATCAAGGCTCAACTCTTCAAATGCTGTGCAGGACTCCAGTCCCGTAAGACCTAAAAGTAGCATGTACTTGGTGCAATCAGTGCTGTCAAGAGGTTTGTAAAAAGAAAATCTCAGAGCTTGGTGACAGTGGAAGTTCTCTAGCTGTCAACACTGAACATATTCAAAAGATGTAAGCATTGGAAAATATTTTAGAATTGCTTCAAAATAAAACTTTTTTCATGCACTGTCTCTAGAGAAACGTGAAAATACAGAAAATTGCAACGTGGCTTCTAAAGAAGTAATCAAAGCATACCAGTGATGTCTACGGTAATTTAAAGGTAATTTTAAACATGTTTTTATTTCCCAAAATTCCTTAAATGACTTGATGCATCTTGTTTGAGACTGAGATTTACATAATGCCAGTAATGTGCTAGTTTATCTCAGCTGAAGAAACAAAAATTGGCAGCTAAAGGTGCTTTGCTCTGTAGCCACGGGTGCCTCCAATCAAAGATGTATCGAAATGTTTTTCAGCTTCCTGAGTGCACAACAGAGAATGAAAACATCTATTATTCTGATGATAGCAGTGAAGGTACAGCAGCAGCATTTGACAAATTTAGGAAGAGAACTACGCCCCATTGTTTGAATTTTCAAGTGAGAGCTCTTGGACACCAATTAGTTTACAAATGAATGGAAAATTAAAATGACTAACTACTCTACTAATAATGAACTGCATCTCCCATGTTGAGTAATATAGCAATAAGATATTATGGATTATGAAATAAATTTCTCCACTTTAAAGAGATGCAGAGTGCTGGTACTGTGAGTATAAATTTTAATCAGAAACTGAGTATTTGTAGACTTCTTCCCATAACAGATTTTTACACCAAGAATCATTCCTGTGAAAACTGTACTTAGAAAAAGTCAACTTATTTTAATATTCTGATGATGATAGAAAAAAGAGTTTCTAGATCTTAAACATAAGAATACAGAGATGACTATTAACTTTAATAAAGGTCATGTAGTTTCCATTATTAGAGTGAAAGAGCCATTAATCTTGCATTTATGTTCTGCAGTGTTTGCAATATAGATAAGAAGGGAGCTTTATCAGATCTCTTAATAGAAATTTGGTGAGGTTAGATTTCCTCAGTGTCGGGGAGCTGGCAGAAATCAGGCACATGGGCAGTGTCAGGTCTGTGTTAAATCAGGACTTTGATCAAAGCGCTGTCACTGCAGAACAGAACTCTGTCAGTTCTAGACCAATAGATCTGCTTGGAAAATGAGCAGGAAGCAAATGTTACAAAACCAATAGTTAATAAAAACTTGCAAGGATTTTTTTTTCTTTTGAGGCATATCCAATCAGTCGGTAAAATAATTTTGGCTGCTAACTACTGCCCTAATTATGAGTGTCATTGTAACATTTCCTGGTTGTGTGTGGCTGGCAAGATGAGGAAAAGGAAGGAGGCATGGTCCAGAACTAACATCCCTACAAATTCAGATGTACACATGCACACACCCTCTGGCTTTTCTATTTCATTACTACTGTTCCATGATCACTGTTCAGCTAAGAAATACTGAGAAAACACTTATGAAAGCAGTTCAGACTATAGAAATAGACACCTGTGAAAGACAATATAGAAATTGAACTAGTTTCATTCACTTCTCTGTCCCCCTTCACAGCCATCCTCATAATAGAGCTGCTTAAGATTTTATCTGTTTTGGGAAGAAGAACTAAAAAATAAGTGTTTTTTGTTTAAGAAAAAATACATAAACAAACAAAAGGTGTATTTTTGTCTCATTTTTATTTACAGCCACTCATGACAGGAATATTTAAAATAATATAAATTTTCCCTTCAGCTAGCCCATCAGAGCTTCAAGAAATTTCTTCCATTTACCATTGTCACGCTCAGCAGGAGTCTGAGTTGCTGAGCAAACTTTTTTTTTTATTTAATGTACAGTAATTTCATTATTATAAGCCACACCTGAATATAAGCCGCACTTCGGGGTAGCTGGGAATACCACGGGATTTGTCCATATATAAGCCGCACCCTAATATAAGCCGCGCCTTTTTTTTTTTTTTTAAACTCCGCACGGCAGAGGGGGTGGGGCGCTCCGGCCCGGCCCCACACAGCCCGGCCCCACACAGCCCGGCTTCGCAGCAGCAGGGGCTGGCCCGCCCTTGTGCACCCCCCGTTCCTGGCGGTCCCACAGTCCCAGCACCTCCCGGCGGCACAGGGGCCGGCCCGCCCACTTGCCACTCTGCTTGGCCGGCTCTCACTTCCGGGTTGGCGTTTCGCTGGGATTTGTCCATAGATAAGCTGCACCTGAATATAAGTTGCATCACTGGGGTAGGCTGGATTCTTCAATGAAAAAGGTGCGGCTTATATTCGTGAAATAACTGTAATTTATCTTTTGACTAATAGAAAGAACTACTGATGGATTGGCCAGAGAAGAAAAAACAAAAAACCAGAAACTACTACTGAATTTAGCATCTATAATTTAAACCAATTTTGACATTTAACTAATGAAAATTCATAAGTAAAAATAATCCCTCTCTATGATTTTTACGTTAAAAGCTTACCTGCCTTCGAAAAGAGTGTGTTGATGCATCAGTGTGCTTATGAGGATTTCATAGCAGTGCCTTGTTGGGTCAGAGCACTGCCTGACAAACAAATGATAGTGAGAAAAATTGTGTAGGCATTTACATATGTTAAACATGCACAGAAATTGTTGGTAAATGTAGAATTGATATTTAAGCGCAGTTATTATTATATTATTATAATATTTTAATAAATGCAGTTATTGATATTTACTAATTATATTACAAATGCCTTTAGAGGCCTCCTCAAATCCTACTAAGGCACCCTTGAGGAGAGGAGTGGGGAAACTGCAATGCTGTGTGATCACTGCTATGGGTCAATTCCAGGTATTTGCAGGGGCAAACTGAGCATTTGCCCAGAGAAACTAGCTGTTGTAGTTCTCCTGATTACTCTGCTTTCTGGAAGCTATAGGAAATCATGAGTCTGGAGGATCCTGGGTTTTGTGGTGTTTGCATTTTGATGGATAACCTTCTCATCCAGGGAATTCACAAAAGCAATGACTTTGCAAAAAGGGAAAAACTATTTTGATAGAGTCCAGCTCTGGGAAAAACTATACCAAGAACGAAATGCTAAAAATGAATGGATCAGGAAAGCTTTTTTTAAAATTCAGCATATGTGCCCTCTTGAGCTGAATCCATGACCCTGCCTCCCAGAGACACATACACTTATATAGCCAACAACTGCTGTATTCTGTCAGCCAGTTCCCAGAGTGTGGCACAGCCTTAATACACAGCACAGATTTCAGATCTCAGTGCTATGCACTGATATAACCCCTTTGAGCATGCATAAGAGGGAGAAGATTTACTTTTTCAAGATCTCAAGACCATCTATGTTTAGTTGCTCATTTATGGTTGATGAAACACAACTTAATCGTTGACTGTGAGTGACAACTGGGAAGACAAATTTGAAAATAAAAATTTACTTGTGGAAACACAGAATCAGGTTCTAAAAAAGGTATTCTGGTGTGGTGGAGGCAATTTAGTCTTTTGTTGTACTCAGTGGTGGACAGAATGACAAGGTACTAAGTGTTGCATATGGAAGGCCATTTACAAACTAACTGTGTAATTCTTAGATTGGTGTAGTGGCTTGATAAATGATTCTGTCCTTTACTGTTCATAAGTGTGTGTGTATATATAGAAATTGTTATTAGTCACTGATCAGCCATCTGAAGAGATATTCTAGATTTTTAATAGGGTTTTTATTCCACTCACATTAGTTCAATTTATATACTTTGCATTAATTTTCCCTGAAAGCAAGGAACTTTTCAATCAGTTTAATTTTTTTTTGTATTCTCTTCTTGCTAGCACATAAAAAAACTTCAGTTTTTTTCTTTTTTTTTTTTTTTTTTTTAATTTTATTTTGTTTTTGGTGTGGGATTTTTGTGTTTTTCTTTATTTATTTTTTGTTTTGTTTTTTTTTGTTTGCTTGTTTGTTTGTTTTTCTTGTTTGTTTGTTTGTTTTTGGTTGTTTTGTTTTTGTTTTTTTCTTTGTTGAAACTAAACACAAACCATTTTGGATAAAAATTTTGCATCTAGAAAATTTTGGTTTCTGGTGAGAGTAACTTACCAGAACAAGAGATCTATTTGCTAGCAAGCAGGACTGTTCCATGAGCTCTATTACCTAGGAGTTTTTTACTGTAAGCAGAAGCTGAGACTAAGAAATTATAAAATATTTTTTATCTGAAAAATAGATTAAGATATTTGATAATTTTGTTATCCATATTTGTCAGATGAATTTGGCTATTAGAAGCCAGGCTTCAGGGCAGACATGAATGTTGCTGAAAAGGATGAAAATATTTTTTCTTATGTGTCTTTCAGGATATCTTTAGTAATTGTTACTTGGATAACTTGTGCTAAGTCATAACTGCTTTATTTATTATCACTGAGGATTTAATCTTGAAACGGTTGTATGGAATTAGAGCAGCATGAATTGAATTTTAATTTTTACTTGCCAAGGTAGTAAGCAGGAATAGAAATAATCTTGTCATATAAAAACAGAAATTGTGGGAAAATCCACTTATTCAAAAAATAGTAATTATTAAGAATGCAAGACTTTACTCCTGTCACCTGTGATGTTTAGAGAGCCATTTTATTAATAGAATTAAGTGTGTGGGCTAAAGAGGAAATATGCTGAACTTCTCTAATAACTAAAAATATCATGTCCTTAACATATACAAAATACCATGACACTGAAGAAAATATTCAGCTGAAGAACAAGGAAACTGTATTCATCATTCACATCCCTCTTAAGGAAGCTCTGCTATAACTGCAATTCACTCTACAGTCAAGCCCAAAATAGTACCAACAATGGAAGTGGACACCAGTGTCACTTTTTCCCTGAATGCCACATAAAGCAGGGCACTGAAAATGTAAACGACAACCATGGGATTTTGTGAGCTTTCATCTATTCTTGTTCTGCTCTTGGCAAACCTTTAAAGGAAGGCTAACTTATATCTGCATTTTTATGTGGGTAAATAGGAAAAATGTGCGGTGATGTTGATAGCATAATTTGAAATAAATTAAAGTGTATCTTATCAGTAAAATACCCTTCTTTTTGCTTATTTTGGAGTGGCAAAAGTACAGGGACTTCCTTCTGGTGCTTTAATCTTTTCCAATAGCCAGTATGAAGTCCTGTTTGAAAAGGGTTAAACACTTTCTAAGGCGTTGTATATGCACATTTTTATCATCATGCATTGCAGTATCTAATCACTGTACAGAATATAGAGAGAAGAAAGTTAAGCCTTAAAGGAATATGTGATGTCAGCAACAGGAATTTAATGGTCAAAAGCACTTCTCAGATTATCCTTTCTTGGGGCAGCAAAACTATAAACAGCCCCTGAGAGTTCTCAAACATATTGTTGTAAGCTCCTTTACTAGATGTTTTCTTACAGCTGTACTGGAAGCAAACTGCAGTCTATAATTCATCAAACTATTCTCTTTATTCTCCAAATATTACTGTACAATGAATTATTGGTACCCCATTGATATCAGTGAATGAACCTGAAATTTCAAGGGCATTTGAAAGATTTGTAAGCTCTCAGGTCCTGGAAAACAGGAATACTGAAGAGACACAAGCAACTGAGTGTTATGGAAGTTATCTGTGAGCCAGTACAGGTTTCCATTTATCCTTCAGCCTCATCTCAAATGTACTTGGTTGTCAGCAAGACAGCAGAAGGATACTGAAGTTAGGAAAATCCCACATAGATGGAAATCTGCTCTGTGTGTGGCCCACCACCAAGCAAAAAGCGATAGGCTGGAGAAAGCACAAGTACATTGCTGAGAATCAATCTGAATTAGGTCACAAAAATAATTTTTGACATCTAAAGCTGAATTGATGTTTTATACTGAATGATAAAAGTTGGAGAACTATAAAGGAGCTTGTGTTTTACTAAAAACTGTGTTGCCCAAGAAAACAGTAGATTGTCAAAATACTCATGTAGATTTAAACCTTGCTTATACAGAATTGTATCAAAGACTAAAAAGCTCTCCAAGAAGAAATCAGACTTTTGATAATAAATGTAACTTCCCAAGAAAGATTAATTTAAGAATATTTAAAACTGAAACCCCTTTCTAATTAGAAAAGTACCCCATTAATAAGACAGTTACCTTGAAAATCAGAAAGGAAAGATGGCCATCTGATATGAATTTCCTCATGTATATTTTAAAAACTGTTATGAAAGCAGGGAGTGATAAAGGAATCTCTTTCAAATTCTTGCTGAAGAACAATATTTTCATTTAAATAAAAAGGGAAAATGCTTTGTTTTGAATTTTGAACGTGTTCCTTGTTCCCACTGTAAAGTTTGGCCAGCACTGGAATCACCTACGGAAATGCCTGCTTGAAAATGCTGCTACCAATATAAAAATATTTTAAAAGGAATATATTTTATTAACTATTTTAAATTCATGTAAAGTTTGGCTTTTCATTAAGTCTGTAAAGCATAAAAATTTGTAGTCAATAAGCCTCAGCTTGCTTAATTTTCCATTATTGAATAAGAGTAGACAGTAGCTTTAAAATAGAAAATAAATATATAACTATGCAATGCATTTCTTAGCTGTTTGAGACCTTGCACATTTCCATGACACAATGTCTGCAAGTACAATGGCATAATGCCCACTGGGGAAAAGACTGGAATGCTATTTGTTCCCAAAACTACATTTCCTTGTAAGGAAAAAGCTCTAACTTGGCAGAGTTTCCAACGTTTCACTGCATTTTCAGATAAAATCAAGGTAATATTTTTGAATTTTTTTTTAATTCCTTTTTTTATGTCAGAGGATTAGGGAAGGAGACATAAATGTCTTTCCGTGTCTGGTAATACTGAACACCAAGAGGATTCTTCCTTTCACAAATCTGAAAAAGTTCATTCCTAATGGTTAATAAACAAGCCACGTCAAGAGTTATTTCTTAATTTATATAAATAGTTACATATTTAAACCTAACAATTACTTCAAGGCCTAATAAAATGCTTCCTGAAGCTGCATTAGTACAGTGAACTGCAGAGCTCCAATGATAAGAGCAAGCATACAGTCTACTGCTGGATGCTGCTCTATAAATGTATACAGGATAATAAACACCAGACTTAATTGCATGGTCTGACAAAATATTTATTAAATTCACTGCAGCTGACTAGTATTGCTTCCAGCAATTCCAGAAATGGCCTTGTAGGAAAGAGCTGAAAAATTTTATACTATGTTGATTGATACTGCCTCTGAATTTAGATCTAAAGGAACTTTGTAATGCTTGAACAAGCATTTTTTAAGTGTTTGACGTTATTCTCCTTGCAGGAGTTATTCCCAAGGCCTAGGAGAAAACCAGAACATAACATGAAGCATCATCTAGTTTATTTGTAGGTTAGGATTTTCAGTAATGTTACTTGAGCAGAAAAGAATTTAGCTAGGTTCTTTTAAAACAGCCTCCCCCTTTTCATAACTCTTATTTTTGTGGGAAAGGGAAGATTTTAGGAATGGATAAGATTCCAGTGAAGAAGAAAGAAAAATGATAGAAAAAGGTTAATGTTTTGAGAGCAACAGCAGGTCAAAAAAACAGAAGCAGAGGGAGATTAACCCAAGGCAGCAGTGCTAATGAGCAAACTGAAAACCAATAAAAATGTGATTAGAAGGCTGGAAAATAAATTTAGGAGAAAGGAGAAATTTAGGACCATTCATTTAAAGTAAGGCCTCAGCTATCAGAGACATGGATTATGATGTTCTTGTAAAGCAAGAAAATAAACCATTGGGCTCATACCTCACCTCCTGCCTCAAGTGTTACTCTTGCTGTACACTCTTTCCTCCTGTATAGGCACACAGTATCTTTAGACTGTAAGTCAGCTAAATGGTCTCAATTTTTACATGAAGAAATGACATTAAACAAATGACTGAGATGAAATAAGAATCAACCAGACACAGAAACCTGTAAAAAGCTGGTACTTCCTTAGATTATTCTGTCACCATTGTCAAAGCTGGCCTGAGTCCTCTCCTGGGCTTGGCAGTGTAGTGCTGCAGTAGGCTGCAGAGGGTGTGTTCTACATGTAAAATCAATTTGTATAGATTTGAAAGATTTCTGTGGAAATCAGGAGTTTTGCATGATCTTTCAGTGCTGCTTTGATATCTGCCTGTATGCTACCACACAGAATCCATCCTCATGAAGCAGGCAAATAGGAAGTTCTCAAACATCTCAAGGTCTACAAATGCTCAGTCCTATCCCTTATATTAGCTCCCGAGTTTACAGCTGCATGATATAAGAATAGCCCTTGAAATGTTTGCCTAGTGAATTCAGCTTTACAAAGGGGCATACAAAATCTTTATTATCCAATTTTTCCTAATAAAGGAAAAACAAATCTTTAGGAAACATCTGGCTTCCCAGAATCTGTAGGAAGTCTGTGGTTAACTCCCTCTACGGCAGCATGAGAGGTATTTGTTAGCTTGAATAGCAGTATTTTAATAAAGCAGTAGACATCATCCTGCTCAGGGAAATTGCATTGGCAGATAAGACACTCATGAAAAGTGGACATGTTTACTCAGGGGCCTAAAGCTGTTGCGGATAGGAAAAGAGGGTGTTAAATACGTGTGATGACACTGAGCTGGGTGAGCTGATACTGAGTACAGTACAGCTAAACTCCAACACAACATATAGCCCAAGTTACCTCCTCTGTTCACAGCTAAGCTTTGTGAAAACATCTGAACTCAGCCCTATGCAATTATATATCATTAATACAAAATTAAGTACAAGTGTGTGGGGGATAGGAGGGGTGGGATTCTGAAAAAGGCCATTTTCTGATTTTCATCCAGAAAGCAACAGCAGCAAAACTGACTTTAAGTTGTATTTCAGAAGCTTGAGAAAAATGCCGACTTTTTGGCAAGATAGTCTTTTTAACAGCTGAACCAGGGAAGAAGTTCCAAAAGGCATTTCACAGCTGGAAGGCAACCTACATCTGTTCCATTCTGGCCAGACTTTCGAAAGAACCCAGTTTTAAGATGTTTGCTGCCATCTAGTGCCCTTATTTCTGTTTCCAACCCTTGGAAAAATGGCCGCCATACAGAGTGTATCAATACACTATTCTTCAGCTGCCACTGCAGAGAAACACAAATTAAATTATTATTTCTATAATTCGGGGCTTGTTTGGTGTAGAAAGAGGATGGAAGGTCATTTGAAGTGGTAACAACAAGGACATGCTAATGAGTTTTGGTTTATTTCAGCACAGTAACAAGAAAAGTAATTTATGTTCACTGGAAAGGGATATTAGAACTTATGGTTCAATTTCAATTTTTAATATGGTTGTGGGAAAAAACCTCCTATAAACACCTAAAACTGCTGTTTGTCAGCTGAATTGAAATGAGGGTGTCTTGCCACAAAATATTGTTTCAATGTCATCCCCTATTATTGTTATTTTGGTCATAAACAGTTCGCCCTGTGTTCCCCTGTTTAAATACTTGGCAGCTACCAAGTATTTTCTGAACATGTATCAGTAACCATTTCTGGAGAGGGAAAACACTCAAATGTGTGGAAGAGAGCACTTTCGAACTCTGGACATATATTTGTCTTGAGTCCCTACTTCAGAGGATGTAGTTGAGACATCTAGCGAAATTACACAAAACCATTGGTTTTGTTAGGTGAAAAAACTATATCTGAGCTCATTTGAAGGAGTATTAGACTGTCTTTGCATATATGAGTCCAATGAATATAATTTTACAGTTATTGCAACAGTAAAAATTCAGTAACAGCTTTCCTGTTACACTATAAGGTCAGAATCTATGGCCATAATTTATAATTCAACTTTTTTTTAAAAGTAAATTAAAATTCATAAATCCTTTCAAAGTCTTGAGGTTTTTTATTTAAAAGTCTTGCTATGGCAACTCTTAAATCTAATCTGAAAACATTTCAGACATTTGTAAATTTAGCAACACATTATCACTATCAACACTGCAAAGCTGTAAATTACTTGGGCTAAGAATATTTTTGTAAATTTTTTTAGTATCTAATAGAATGATTGATAATACAAGACAGGAATGTTTTCTGAAGAGAAACTGAAATAATTTCTGCTTATATTGGCTGTTTATGAAGTGAACACAAGAATCTAGCATGGTGCTTAAATATATGTGTAATTACAATAAACATAAGAAACCAAGCCTTCAAGGATCAGTCTGGGACATAAAGTGAAAAGGATGGTATTCAAGAAGAGTGTTTGGGAGAGGAAAATAACTGTCCCCAGGAAAATAACTGTGACACAGGAGGGTGTACATGAGACCTGAAGGGCTGTGGTTAATGAGTGCTACGGCTTCAGCATAGCTCTTCAGCTGAGACCAGTCATCAACAAATACTGGCTTGAAGCCACTTCTCTTTGATGGGGTAATAAGGTGTGCTGTCACAGTATTTTAAACAGAAGAGCCATGAAAATGATTCTGTTGACCATATCAGACTCATATAGCTAGGGTAAACTGAGTAATAAAAGCAAACTTGCTGAATAGCAGTAATTTGTACTAAATCAAACAATCGCTGTTACATTGCATTATTAATGCAATTAGTGTCTGTTCTTATTTATTGCATGTTATTGTGGATTTACAATTAGAGATTAATTGTTCATATTACAGATTTCTATTTTTTGTAAGTCAAAGCTGTCCTAGAGTAATGACACATGCAGAAATACAAATCACATTAATTGGCATTCATTTGCCAATGATAAGGGTTTTTTAAAAGGTAGTCATTTTCTGTGTGCTTCAACTGATCAGCTAACTGATCAGATAATAGTTTATCTGATCACACAATTTTTATGGTTTGGTTAAGGTCATTAACTATTGAGAGCAATATTCACAAATGTAGTTGTAGCCTAATTTCCCTTTAAGAAATATTTCTAAAGCTTGCACATGCTTCATGTATGCTTCTGAAGCTTTATTGCCCATGGCTTTGGGAAATTTTTTAGCTTGTCAATTTAACTTCAAAATTTCAAGAGAATGCCCTTGCACTGTGCCAGCCCTGGTAGCCCATGGATTTTATGTTAACACAATATGCAACTGACAGAATGAATATACCCTTTATTTGTACTCTATTCAAGATAATTTGAAACATTTGGAATAATATTACATTTTTGGGTCAGCCTTTCCTACTGAGATCTGTACCACTTCTATTTGTGCATCACCAACAGTTTTGAATGAGGGTCTGGAGTGCTATATATGTCTAAACTTATCCTTGGAGATTTGCATTAGAGCAGGCTTTGCTTTAAGTTTGTTAGGAACCTTGCTGCTTCACAGAGTATCTGAAGATAAAGTCATGTGAATGATAAAAGTACTTCAAAACCGTAGCCAGAGCAGATTCTATAAAGTTCTGTCAAGTCTGTCAAGGTTAGGCATTGCTGTGCACAGAATCATCATGGTGAGGACACGCCTTTAGAGAGAGGGTAACATTTTGGGAAAAGTAAGCAGATCCAGATGGTCCTGTTAAATGTCAGATTCTACAGCTTTTATTGACGTATAAACACAAAAAAGATGAAGCACAAGTTTTGAGAGCCTTTCTAGTGTAAGTACAATCTAAATACTGTACATTCTGCTTCCCTTCTTGTTAAGATCTCTGCTAGTGTGTTTAGAAAGTCTGAAAAAAAGTCTTTGAAAGCACAAGTACTTCCTAGGATGAGATTCACACTTAAAGTCTAGGAAAAAAGTCTCCCAATTCCAAAACCTACCACTATCTGTTATCAATACCCAACTTCACATTTTTGCGTTCAGTTTCTGTGGTAGATCATTGCAGAGAGAAAAGTTATTTTTCAACCTTTCTCTGAAATGCTATGCTATTATGTTAGTTGGTCATAATACTACAAAATTGCCAATCCAAAAGGTGAGATTGAAGATCATAACTTGACAAGTGCAAGGCATTTGAGGGGCTTCTTTATCCTTTCTATCTTTCCCATGAGAGCAAGTACTTGTTT
Organism: Sialia sialis; assembly: GCA_009812075.1. NCBI lineage: Eukaryota > Metazoa > Chordata > Aves > Passeriformes > Turdidae > Sialia > Sialia sialis. Next base: position 7,418,834 of record VRYO01002778.1, on the reverse strand, counting down.
TCATCTCTGACCTCCTTCTTTCTTCTGTCTGTGCATACCTCTTTCCCTTCACACAACTCACCCCCAAACCTTTTTCCTCATTTGAGTGATCTCATTTATATTTGACCCATAAATATTCGAATTAACCAGAGGTTTATCAGCTTTGCAGTGGTCAGTCATTTACTTCCTGTGTAGAACAGAGTGAGAAAAATGTGGGAGGGACATTGTTCTCTCTGTGCTATTTATAGAACTGTTAGTTCCCCTGGCAACTTCTCTAAAAGATGCCTCCTTGACTGAAAAATGCATAGATAAGAGAATGCTGGGAAGATTCTCCCCATTAGACACAATTTATGAGAATAAATTTTTTTTTTTTTTTTTGTTAGGAATTCTTACTGCAATTTCTTGGAAGCCTGAAACAAAATTACTTTAGTCTGTTGAAAATACCAGCCTTACCACTTTTTGAATCTAACCTAGTGTTTGTTTTGGGTTGTTCTGGATGTGCAGATTCCCTCATTTGTATTTAGGAAAGCACTTGGTGTAGCTTCTTAAACCTCTGCACTGGAAATATACAATGGCAAAAATGTAACTCAAACAGAAAAATACCAACTTAGAGTAATTCTATGCCTTAAGCAAGGCTATTTCATTAAAATACCCTGCAACATTAAATGTTTGGGAATACTTTACTGCTTCAAAATTAATTCTTGAACAACAGCCAGTAAGCACTTGCCAGTAAGCACCTGCTAGTGCTTTTGTTGAGAGGAGCATTCTAACCCATTTAAGAACAGGACTCTCTGAGGTGCTAATCATTCACCTCAAGCATATTATTTTTTGTGAAAAGTGTTTTAAGCAGCAAAAGAGATAGCCTGGGGAAGAAAATCCATTACAAGCTGGAGGTCATAGCCTGGCAGCAGCCATATGCCCAGGTTATAGAGACAGTCACAGCCTGCTTTTTCTCTGTGGTGCAGCTGGATTCCCAGACCCATCTTCTGGTGCAGGTTTCAAGGCAGGAGGCAGCTTTCATAAAGTAGCTCCTCTAGCTGCATCAGGGTGACAGAGGGCACTGGAAAGAGGCAGCTACGTATAGCTACTGCCTTTACAATTTGGAAGCAAAGCAAAAGAGTCATCTGAAATACCGTGAAGCATTAAGTCTTACAATTAGATATAAAATGGTGCCTGTGTTTTGGATTCCTGATAATGGAAGTAAAAATGTTTTCTCTGAGCACTGGAGGGCACTGCAGCACTGAGGAAGAATGTGCTTCAAAATGACATTCCATAAAACAGTGACTGTTTGCAGAAATGGGCTGGGGGGATCTGAAGGCAGCAGAACACCAATCATTCATTACCGATCTGGCACACTCAGTTTCCTTTCAGCTGGAAGTGTTACAACTTTATATAGCCCTGCAAAGGACTGGGCAAACGTCTACACAGGCAGGCTCTGTAGACTCATATATGTGCCTAACATTCCCCTTTTAAGTATGCCCATTTTCCTTCAGCACTTGAATTGATTTTTTAAAATGTGTTACAGAATGTCTGAGATGTTAGTGAACAAAATACACAGTTAACTCTTCTCACCCAAAATGTAGAACCACGTAGAAGAGGGTTCTTAGTTTTGCACTTTCAATGTGTTAATCAATCTGTCCACAATATAAACCTCAATTAGATCATTCTTTGATTAGCTCAAAAATGTTTTCTTAAAATCCAGGATCAGGTGTCATACTACATTTTTATTACTTTTCCAAACAAGTCTTAGCTCTTTATGAGCAACTCCGTCTTTCTGTATTTAAGGGAAGCCAACAGAAAACAATAAATATTCTCTGTAGTAGGAAAAGGATTGCTAAAGGGTATATATAGGATTTTTAAAGATAAATTCTTCCCCTGAATCTCAAAAGCAAATTAGACGCGCTGTGCCCAGGTGTGATGAATTCAAACAGAGCATGTATCAAAATGGTGTTTCCTTACTGCTTTGTTTTTCTTCCTACTCTCAGCATTTACACTCCTTATCAACTCTGGTTGACAATTATCTTCCATTCCACCATTTTGATATATTGACATTCTGTAACTTGGCCTGTAAGTCTTGGCAGCATCTTAATTATCTCACACTGCAGTTCTGTCCTTTCATCCTCCATTTTGTTGGAAAACCTCCTGATCCTTTGGCTTGCCAGTCTGTCTCACCTTCCATTCCTAATTCTTCAAGCACATTTCGGGGCAGTTTGTTTGGTTAAATCTTTGATCTCTAGCTCTCTCTTAAACATGCTTTTCTCTTTGCTATAGGTTTCCTCAAGGTCAGAATCCTCTTCATGTTAGTTTGGGAGATGCCTGTCTGCAATCCCTTCCTTAGTGACTCTGCTGAGGTCTCTCATCAGTTAATAAGGAAGGGAAGGTTGACAGCAAGAGAAGTAATCATTGTAGAGTAGTTAGACTGTGGTGAGAAACAGGCAGATAGATCTCCCAGGGTTTCTGTGAAATTGCTCACAAATTCCAATTTCATCCAAAGTAGCAAGATCAGTTTTTATTTTCCAGGCTGCAACAATCTCATGGCGTGTACATCACCAATTCCTGGGTCTCTGTCTCAGGGTGGTAAGCAGTGATTTTACTGAGCAGCATACTTTGCCACTATCTGAGGATAAAAGGATGGCAAATACAATTACTTAGAGCAGAAAGAGGCTGGAATGAGGTATCAGGAAATAAATGCAGTTGTCTTACAAGCCTGTGATTTTTACTCCCATCCATGCTGGGCTATGTACCAGGTGAAGAAAGCTGAGTTAGGTGTGCTTTAAGGTGGTGACAAAGACCCAACCAAGCTCATTCTTGGCTGTAAATCCCCTTCTGTGCTGACTTTCAGCAATATGAGCTGGTGAGGCAGAATGGAAGAGGAAAAGAAAGTGAAATGGGTATTTTGAGTCAGCTATATTTTTATCAATGTGAATTAAAAATTTGTATTTTAAGCTGCATAAAGTTATTTATCAGTATAAATAAAGCTTTCAAAAATATCAGCAGGAATTCCCTATTTGAACCTTTCCTAACAGGGTTTAGTATCTCTGTTTCTTACAGTTGCTTACTTTTATTATTGAATTAGGTATCTTTCCAACCAATAGTAATAAAAAAATGTACTCAAGTTTATAAATTGAAGTAAAAACAGATTTCTTGCTGTCTGTCTAATAATGTGCTAATCAGTGATGAGAACAGAGAAACAGGAGAAAAAGCCAGAGCTGTTTTTGTGCTTGGCATCACCAATTCTGCCTTGTGATAACATTATGCTGGAACCATTCATTCACTTATTACCCAGTCAAACTTGTTTAGATTAAAAAGGTCAATTAAAGTGCAGAATAAAGATTTCCTTATTCTGAAGTGATGTAGCAGCTGGAAAATTGAAAAGTTCTGCTTATACAAAATACAGCTTCTAAGAAGGTGGCAAGTCTGTACATTGTACTACAAACTGAAGAATTTATTCTGACATGATTTGATACAAAAATTAAGCAGCTTTTCATGCTAAATCTCATTTATTTGTTCTGTTAAAAAAGACCTATGCCACTCTTCTTCGTTCTAGGGTAAATAACCTGCAAGGGATGGAAAGAGCAGGAGATCTGTCCTTCAGGATAGTACTGCTCCTCACATGCATGTAAGCATGAGAGGAGAGGGAGAAGGCTGTGCCTTGCTTCCACTCCTGAAATATGCTGTGGCTGTGGTAAATGCAATTTGACAGTGCAAGTTTCCCCTTTAGAGCAGGATTATAGATGGTGCTATGGACTGGTTTTTTGTAGGTAGCTGCTCAATTTTTATGACATGGGCTCATTTCCTGCCTGGGAGAATGTCATCTCCATACCACAAGGCAATTCTCCCTCTGTCAGATACCTAAGGTAGCTCCAAATGGTCTGATTGTCTGTTCTGGTGAGTACAAATGCTCTGTTTAGTCTCCTTGAGGGGTCAGGTTAATCAATCTTTTCAGTCTGATTATTGTACCTGTTTCTGGAGATGGTTTATTTGCTACTAAGCTGAACATTACTTTTCCACTTTGTCGATACAGACTTCTTTTGAAGGATCTGAAAAATGCTTCCAAAATAATGCAAATGTACGTGAAATATTTGTGACTGTTTTCAGCTCATGGTGTTAATGCTGCAGAGAGCGAAAAAAGCTGGTTTGATTATTCCCAGTGTTATTCAGCAAGGATGTGCATTCACTCAATGTTGCTAGGCTACCAGCCTTATTTACAGATAGTCAGAACTTTCCAGGGCAGAGAGAGCTGAAAAGCTTTAAGAGCAGATGTAAGAAGAGGAAATAATAAATGGCACTGATGATGCATTAGAATTCATTTTAATGTGTGTTTTACTCTGGGGGCCCAGTGAGGGAACATGTGAGAAGAAAACACCTCAAGCTGGGAGAGCAAGAGGGAAAGAAATCACTGGCACTGCACAGTAGTTAAGTCAGTTGTCAAATTTAAGATAACTTTTTGATTTTGGAAGGCAGCAGTTGAAAAGTAAGCCACCAAGAATGCATATAAGACCAGGAAGATGCACTTATAGAGTACATTAAAAATTCTCTGCTAATACATGCCCAGTTCATCTAGCCTAATGAAATTGGGTCTTATTTGCATTTAGTTTTCATTGTTTCAGCTAGACACAGGTTGGTTCTGGAGCACCCCTTGTTTAGTAATGTGGTACCCAAAAAAAGAAGCCTTTCCTCCAAAAAGCCTCACAGAGCTCATTTTGGAGGCAGTGACAAGTGAAGGCAGTGCTACATCTACAAAGTAAACCTGCCTTATCAGTACCTTGCAGCACCTTTTCTTACATTCCTGGGGTCCTTCACCAGCTTTGCCTCTTTAGGAACAATGGCCTAGCTGAGTTCCCTCACCCACAGCACTGTCCCACAGGACTGGATATGGCGGTAGAACCATGGGCTGCAACATGTTTTACTGACAGCCTCCTAAGAGCAGAAGGAGTGGGCCATGCCCAGGCTCCAGCTGGGAGCTGCAGAAGCATTCCAGACAGGAGGCAGAATTGGAGCCAAGCACATGACACCAAAGAGTAAGGAGCAGAAAACAATCTCATTTATGGAATATGATCCCATCAAATACGGGGCAGAAAACAGATTTTTCTCAAAATAGCTGAAGTTCTGCCCCGTGAAAACCAAGTATCTGCATCTCCACAAGAAATCACTTGCACAAATGTGCAAGCTTCTGCTTCAGATCTAATGGATGTAGAGACATGATTCTCTTGAAATTGTTACTGGGAGGTATGTAAAGGTACATATGTTTGCACATCAGCTACCTCAATGAAAAAAAAACCCAACAGATATACAATAGTGGTTTCTTCCAGCTGAAGGACGAGGGGAGAAAATTTGCAATGGTGAAATGCTGCAGCTGGTGTGCTAACCATAGTGTTTCTGCAAGCCTGATAACCAAAACTTACTGAACACCATGAGTCATATGAGGCTGTACCTCCCTTGCCCTGGCTGGCTGGGCTTGCTCATGTCAGTGTGAATCAATGCTGGATAGGCAAGAGCATCTCGGCTGAGAAAAAGAGCACATTAAAAAACAAAGAGAGAAACGGGTAAAATGTGTTTACAGCCTGCTCTGTTGGTTTGCAGCTGGCATGCACTAACATCCATCACTTAAATGTTTAAGGGTCTATTACTCAAGCAGAGGAATAGCAGTAGCTGCAGGCGCAGAAGCAAATTTTACTCCATTAACCCTCAAATACCACCTGGAGTAATCTTCTCCAGAGTTCCTTTATTTTATCCTGCTATAACAGAGGATAGAGCTTTACTCATCTAATTCAGAGTGAGTAAGAGGAAAAGAGGCAAGATATGTAGGTAATACCAAATGCAGGGAGCCTGTTAATGCCTTCCAGGAAGGAGCAGTGAGGCTATGCATCCTTGAGAGGGTCCCACAAACACCTAGCAGCCTCTGGATTGTGTCTGGTCATGGCTCAGTTCTGAGCTAAGGAGCCTGATCCTTCTTGGCTTATGGCTCTGAGCTTCTCTCAGCCCATGGTGCCCAAGAGATTGCTGGCATCCACCTTCTCTGCCAAGGGAGAGGTCCAGCAGTGTGTCTGCTGGTGCATCTCCCCATACTTCCCTCCAGCTGCAGTGGGCACAGTTGCTGTCTCAGGTCACCTTCTGCAAGGAGATGCACAGATACCATCACCGAGCCAGATGGGGCAGGAGTGAAGGGCTGCTCCTCCACCACAGGGTCCTCACCCTTCACTGCTTAAACCCTGTCAGGACAGCTTAGGTGGCTCCAGTGAGGGCCAATTTGCTCTACACTGGGAGTTGTTCTAGGGGGCCTAATTTCTTCTATGCACAGCAGTGGAAAGCTGGTGCCCTCCCAGTAACATAGGTGGTGTGGGAAGCTGCAAATGCATGTTGAGGAGCACTGGAGCACACTAGGACCTTCCAGACTCCCCCAGATTAAAGATTCTGTTTTTAAAAGCTGCCACTACTCCCTTCAAGAAACTTTGGTATTTGAAGAGTTTGGATTAGTGATTTTTGGAGATGATTTTCACCTTATCTGTCTTAACACAGAACTTAATTTCTCTCGTTGTTTTTACTGCAGTGACTAATAACATCTACTGGCAATGAACATGGATGTTTCCATAGATACACATTCTCCTCACGCATTTGCCCTTATGCAGGTTGAATGCTTGATAGTGGGGAGAAGTCACTTTGGAGAAACATACATGGAATCTTTGGGAACTATGTGGAATCTCTGTTGTTTATTATGGTATTAAAATATAGTCTGTGATGAAATATTTGGGAAGGAAATTAATGAATCAGCTGTTAAGTATGGTTGAATGTCCCCAAAGAATCTCAGCTTCCATGATGAATGAATCCTTGAGATGTTTTTTATCTTTTTTTGCACTCTAACATACAACTGAATGTTTTAGCTATTTATCATAGCTATTTAGCTATGATGGAAACATTACCAAGGAAGAGGATTTTAAAGTTTATTTAGAAGAATTGAGCTGTTGATCTCCGCATGATTGCATGATTAGAAATTTATTACTTCCTGAGCCACTTATTACAGAAAAGATAGAAATTATAAATCATACATTATTTTATGTAACCTTAGTTAACAATTTCTTTTAAAAAGTAGCTTCTCACTTGCTTTAAGACAAATCTAATTTTCTTAAGTTACAAAATATGAAAAAAACCTAAACTCCCCTTTTCTGTTACTGAAATTTAAGTTTCCTTTGTTTGTAGTCGAACTTTTAAGAGAGGGGGTGTTTTCTTGATTAAGAAGAGTAAAATAATCAATTTAATCAGGTTTTGATCAAACACAAAACAATTAATAGGTCTAATACACATAGAGGGAAACATTTAGCCTGGATAGGAAGAAAAATTCAGTTGTGGTTGAATGTGAGCTGGGAACTTTTTGGTACCCTGAAACACTTAGGTGAAGGACTCATTTATCTCTCTTTTAGTCTCAGGCCCTTTGTCCTCTACAATTCACATTCTTGTTGCATTCACTGGCCATCTGATTCCTGCAACACACCCTATCTTTGGATTGAAAATATCAACACATCACTGTGAAAAGATAATGAGATTTGCTGCAGTAAACCCAACATGTATTTCCTAGGTGTCCTTTCAGTAATTAGGACTCTGTGTTGATGAAGTGAAAGAAGACAACTTTGGCTATTCCTATGGCCTTCTTGAAGCAAGAGAAAACAAATCGCATTTGTAGCAGTTGTTCAATGCAGTTTGAAATAATTTCAGACTGTCAGCTTTCAGGTAGTTCCCATTTGAACTTACAATTTCTAAAGTTTCTGTTTTAAACGAGATTTTTTGTTTTATTTTGTTTCCCTATGCCTAGCACAGGCACTAAACTATTAGAGTGAGATAAGAAATTAAGGACCTGCAGAGATCCTAGAATCCAGATAAGATTCCTTAGTTATTTTAGTGGAAGCTTTTATTCCTAGTTTGTATAATTCTTTTTGCTGGCTGCATCTGGAATAATTTTCTAGGAAAGATATTCCTTTCCCCACTCAGTCTGTTTTCTTTTCAGATTTTTTTTTCTTTGTGCTATTTTTGAAAAGTAATAAGATGCAAGTAGGCTACCCTTATCTGAAGTGGCTTTGTAAGTAGGACAAAGTCTGAATCTCTTAGAACAAACTTGGACAAAAGTAAAGATCTTAGGTTTTTTTTTTAAAGTTTTATAGCTGTTGGTATTATGTCACAACACAATACACAGCTAAATTTAAACACAACTTCAAATAAAAAAGGTAGCATTAATTCTTTTGTACATCTCCTGATTTTAAAAAAAACAATTGCAAGGCTTAATTCTTTCTTTTCTTGTTTGTATTTCCCTCCCCACCCCCGATGTTTTTCTGAACTTCTCAACTTTGCAAGGCACTTGCAAATATTGGAATAGATTTTTGCATTACAACAACAGAAGTGTCTTATTAAAAGCAGACCATCTTATGGTGTAAATTCCACTGTGCATCAGATGTACAGTTGTATAGGTACACAAGGAAAAGGACAGCAAGCAGTTCATTGAATTTTTAACTCCAGAGGATGTTTGGGCTGCAGTTTCTGGATTCAGTCAAGCCCATCAGATTAGGCACTTTGCCTGTCCTCCCTAGACAGTTCTCCTGCTCATTCTGGTGTTTCACTAGAGATATCAACCTGTTCTGTAAGAGAGAAACCCTCTTATTTTCGATATGCTTCTGTTGTTGCTCTAAGCTACAACAGAGTAGAGCTCTGGGCTCTAGCTGGTCCCATTTTTTTTCACTACCTTGTGCTATTAATTCACAACATCTTTGCTGTCAAAAAGCCACAGTTTTTAGTGGGAAGCATGAGACACAATCAGGTTGAACGGAGGAGAGGTGATTTAAACAAAGGACTATGACATTTCTCCATCTGTGCAGTTCAGCTGTCACATGTGGCCTCCCGGATGGGAACTAAAAGTGTGCTAATAGACTGCAACATTTCTAAGGTGTATAAACAGCAAATTCTTCTTTTGATGTATGAGTTGTAAATATTGTAGCAGCCTTAAAAATGCCACAACATGACAAAGAGAAATTCTATGTAAGTGATGGGGAGAAAATACTGAAGGGACATGTAGATAACCTTAAAGGAAAAAGAGGAGGCAGCAGATTTGTCAGCCATTGAAGCTGCAGATTACTTGGAAACATAGAAAATCAAAAATGTTAATTAATTCTTGTAAGTATTAGCTAGAATTTATTCATTTGATTGTCTTATATTTCTGTTTTGCAATCTTGTCCTTCGGAACCATGTCCTTTGCTAAAGGAAGGAGTGTTTAAGCCTTAATGAAAATGGATCAGCTAGAGGTATGTACTACCTCAGGGCTTCAAAGTCAAGCTAAAGTTTTATGTTTGGATATTTCTGGGTCCTGAGATGTGTTTTGGGAATTAGGGAATGGCTGCACATGTCCTGCCTTGCCCAAAGGACAAGTTTTGCACCATTGGATGTTATACCTCTGGTGGGCATGAAAGAGAACTGTTTTCTGTAGAGGACCCAGTAATTGGAAATTGCCTCTTAAGAAATGTTTCAAAAACATGTTAAACATTTCTCTGGCTAATCACAGCCTGTATGGTTTGGTATGATAAGGGGTTTAAGAAGTGCAACCTTGTGTATTCCACAGTGTACTGTCAGAAGCACTTTCTTGTGTGCTAGTCATAAAACTAGACTCTGTGATGTGAGCTGAAAAGTCATATTTAACCATGCTCCTACAAGAGCTTTACATGAGGACTGCCAAAACATGTGGGTGTCACTAGAATATGACATACTTTCTTTTGAGGTTCAGTGATGAATTGAAATGTTTCATAGAAACACAAAATTGTCAAGGCTGGAAAAGAGCTCCAAGGTCATTGAGTCATTTGACACAACACCATCATTTCAACTAGATTAGAGCACTAAGTGCCATGTCTAGTTTCAGTTCCTGGATTGTTACCTGAACAGTTCCAGGGATGATGACTCCACCACCTCCCTGTACAGCCCATTCCAATTCCTAACCACCCCTTGAGTGAAGAAAATATTCCTAGTGAAGTTCTTCCAACTTAAACCTCCCCTGTGCAGCCTGAGGCTGTCCTGTCATCCTGTCACTTGTTGTCTGAGAGAAGAGACCAAGCCCCACCTAGCTACGACCTCATTTCAGGCAGTGGCAAGAGCGATAAGATCCCTTCTAAGCCTCCTTTCCCCAAGGCTTAACAACTCCAGATCCTGCAGCTGCTTCTCAAAAGATTTCCTCTCTAAACCCATCACCAGCTCTACTGCCCAACTCTGAAGATACTCCAGCACCTCAATATCCTTCTTGAAGTGGGGGACCTAGGACTAGACAATCACTTGATGTGTGGCAAAATATCTTAAAGATAGGAGAGAAAAAATATCATTGTTTCAGAAGATATCTAAACATAGCTTTATTTGTTTAATTTTTCAAGAGACATTATATTGTTTGATATTTGCTTAGCCATGAGAACACCACTAAGTACTGCTTGGGACATAGCGTACACTGTTCATTCTTAGGAAGAGGAAGCTGCAGCTGATTTGGCAAGATTGGTATCTGAATCTGAGATGTAGAGATGTTGCTGCTAATGTGGCACACAATCTATCTTGTGCATGAACCACCAGCAGTAAAGCTGCAGGCAGAATAAGCTTCAAAAGGCTGTTCAAATGGCTCATGTTTTTCAAGTAGAATTTTTGACAGCTGTTAAGGCAGCTAAACTGCATTTTTAGAAGTGATTACATTTTATTTATATTTTATTTAGCTGTTTTCTTATGCAAGTAAACAATTATTGCATTGCCAGGGTTCCTCTGATGACTTATAAAAACCTATGATTCAGGGAAGATCTTGCAAGAGTTTGTGACATTTCATGCTCAATAAAAAGGGAAGACTGATATATTTTTCAGCACTGTTGACACTTGTACAAAAATATGTTTTTGTGCCTTGCTACTGAAATGCCCTGTAATGGCCATATTGAAGTTGTCGCAATGGCTTGACTGTGTGCTGTATAATTGTGAATAAGGAAATTGCTTATCTGAGGCAATGGATTTTTGCCTCAGCCTATTCCAGAAAAAACAAAACAAAACAAAAAAAAGTCCTTAAACTCATGAAGCTCACTCTGATACAGAAAGTGATATATGTAAGCCAACTACTAATTATTCATTCTAAAAAAGCTCTATACATGGGCATAGGGAATAATAGCAAATTATCCTGATCAGAAATTGGATAGATTGCAATTTGTATAGCATAACAAAGAATGCAGACTGAAAAATTTGGGCATACTGGCAACACTTCTTTGCGCTCCCTATGTTTCATAAATTATTGAATCATACAGCAGTAACTTACTGGACTGAATTTTCCAGTTTTGAATTTTATGTGTGGTTAAAATATCTTCCCCACTCTAGCTCAAGAGAATGAAGCAGCACTCTAGTAATTGCATAAGCTAAAACATACTAGTAAATTAAAACCAATTATTAATGGGGTTCTCCTCCATGATATCAGGTCTTTTTTTCTTATTTTTTAGAAAATGGCATCATAAGGAAGTAAAAGTTTTTTCTGATAAAAGGAAAACTTAAAGGCAGCTGCTATATTTTCAACTATATTATGTATATTCAGAGAAAAATAGAGAAAAATACACTGAAAACAGACCAAAATTCTTCGTATGACATTGAAAACAATAAATAATAAAGTTAGAATGTGCAACAAACCAGCAGGAAAATGACTATGTAGTTTTTTCTGCAGAGCACAGTGCCAGCTACAAGAAACTTGTTTCTCTCTCTACAACTATCCTTTCACTTTGAATTCTGAAAACCAGAAACCTTCTCCCACATTAACTGAATAGTAAGCAAGAGCAAGCTGTCCTCTTAGCTTAGAAACAGCCCTGAAGGAATGCAGCTACCATCTGATGCTCAGCAACACTCAAACTTCTCCAGTCCACAGCACAGAAGGAAATTGTCACTAGCTGCCATAAAAAGATCAGGTTTTTTTTCTCTACCTCATGACCTGGTTGCAGTTGTTAAGTTTGACCAATATGAGAAAATATGGAGTGTATTTCTTTCTCAATTGAGCAAAGTGTGCAAAAATAGATTTGACATAAGGGTATGTTCAGAGATATCTATTACCTTATTTTCTATTCTTTAGTGTTCTGTCTTTGATCATGAATTTGCACAGCTTCTAGGATCCTTTCCCCAATTTGCTTTTCTGTATTTGAACTGCCATTACCTCTCTAAAGCTTTAGAAGCTCTATCAAAAGACACTTGCACAAATTGCTAGTGCCTGTGCCAGCATGGTAGTCTTGTGCTACAGTAGATTACCTGCTGGTTCATGCAGGATGATGTGCAATTACCTAAATGCTCTTTACCTTTCTTTCAAGAAGTAGGGCTTAATCAAAAGTAAAAGTGGGTTGTCAGGGTCGATAAGTTGTGCTTTGAGCTGGCCTGTTTTTCTTCTGAGCCAGGCTATGTTAATGAAACTCTGAGTTTTGTTCCTTTGCATCTGTCATCTGAAATCTTTGGAGGATTGAAAATTGGTAGTTTAAAGAAAATTAGTAAAATTAGTTTCAGTGAAATGCTGTGACCTATGAAGTACATGCTGAATAAGATGAACTAATTTATTTTTCCTGGCCTTAAATGTTGTGAAACTATGAGGCAAATAGCATAAGCAATTTGACATTGCTGTATGCATGATGATAATTGTTGGAGCTGTTTCCCCATGTGGCAACCTTCATACTTAACAACTGAAACAGTTAAGTCAAATCTAGCTTCTATTAAAAATTCACTGTAAAGATTTTCTAGGCTGACACTGAGTGAGAAGAGCTTTAAAATAATTTTTATATTTAAAATGGATACTTATCTCATGCCAAAAGATCAACATCTAAGCTTTAGACAACTGTTTAAAAATGACCTTATTAAAGGCTAAGCTGGCAACAAGAAAAGGATTTATTTTATTTTTCAATATGTATTTATTCTTTGCATCTCACTTGATGGCTCTGCTCAGCAAGAATTTTGTTTCATTAGATGGGTGGAGGGAATCCCAAGCTAACTTGGGCTTGGTTGTGAATCCAAAACCTGGTTGTGAGCAAACATAATACATTGACTCTAACTCGTGTCTCTGTTAGAGAAAATGCACTTGAGTGACTGTGCACAGTTGGGTCAGTCTTGCAACAGTCTCTGCATCCACCTGAGCTAGCAACCAGAGTCTGTGACCCTCAAATGTATTTTTCCATTCTCTTTGATCCTTGAATGGCACAAATTTCCACAGCAACTTTCATACCAAAAAATATTCCCAGACTGTGTAAAAGCATATAATTTATTGTGGCTAAAAAGCAAATTTTAATGTGAGATTTTGGAGGACTAACACAAGCTGAGCTTTTTCATACAAGTAGAAAATTATGTAAGTGAAGTCCTCTCTTCCCTTCGGGATACCATAGACTACTACCATTTCTGTATCAGAAATGCAAGTGACAAATGGTACCTTAAAAATATGTTCAGCCTTTCTGCAAGCTCCACTAGATGGTTTTGCAGGCAACATTTTAAATAATGGAAGCTAAGAGTTTGGGTAAAATCAAAAAGTTGCTGTTTCACATTCTACTTTGTACTCAGGAACAATGACACTTAGCTGGAGTCAAGTAGGTCTTTACCTCAGCACGAATAGGGTTGCAAAATTTACAATTTTCTCAAAAACATCACCTCCTAAAACTGTAATTGCACAAGAACCTCAGTTTTCTAGGTCAGTATTGGAAAGAGAAAAGAGAAAATATAATGTGAAAATATCCCTGGAGGCAACTTCCCACTACTTTCAAACCAGCACATTATCATTGCCTTTATAATTTTTTAACAGCTCATGTTGCTAACTTTTATTAATCACTAAACTCTTTGGAAGCCCCACCAGCAGAAGTTTATTATATGTGCTAAACAGAAGTGTGAATGGCTTTGAATGGTTAGATGAATTTTCAAACCTCAGTGTGTATTCAGCTGAAGCCAACTACAGCTGGAACAGAATATGTCATCACTGAAATAGTTAACAATGAAATAATCCAAATTGTTTATAATTTCAGCCAATCTGGAACTCAAATTCAACCAGTTGTTCAAAAATCTAGTAACCTATCAGGCCCTTCCTAAAGCAGATTTCTTCCAGTTGGGAAAAAGTCTTCATAAACACTGATATGTCTGGGAGGAACACATAGAACCAGTTGAGACTCCCAATCTATTTAAAACCTTTAGCACTAGGAACCTCTGCAAGCTTCTACTTGTGAGAAGTGGCAACCATAGTTTCCACAACAGTATTATGTTTGAGATGCTTGTCTTCTGGTGATCCTATTAGTTGTAGGTCTGAAACTGAGACAGTTTGAGAGAAAATGAATCAAAAGGTTTTAACACCTATCTCCATTACACCATGTAGCAGCTGCATTTCAAGCAGATCAATGCAATCCTTTTATTATTATCATCAGACAGAAGTGCATAAAACATACTTTAATTAAGACACATCCTTAACCTAAATTAAGCATGCCTTTAAACAAGCTCCAGCTTGCAATGCACATAGTCACCACCACAGGCCTGGTGTCTGAAGTGAGAGCTAACCTGTAGGGAATGGATTGATACACAACAATGATGTGTTTTCTGTAGCTTGGGTGTCAGAAACTAGACTGCAAAGGAGGATTCTCTGTCCACTTAAGATTTGTACCCCGAAACCCTCCTCAAATTGTAGCCGAGATACAGGGCTGAAATGATTTAGTCCCGTAGCATCTACTATGATGGGAGAAGCTTTCCTTGGAATGCAGAGGAGTTTTGCATCTTCTTTATGCACCAGATCAAGTTCCAGAGGATGAAGGTTGGTAATGGATTACAGAAAATGTGTCACAAAACCGTCCCTATTCTGCTCAGAGCACTTCCATCCATTTTATGGATTTCTTAAGAATTAATTAATAATACCAGCTTCTAAGCAAAATGTCTGCTCTTTCCTTATGTTTGTATCAAAAAAATATGCTCATCTCAGCAGTCAAATATGGTATATTGTTTTGAATTCTTTGGATAAATAATTTTGAGTGCAGTTCTGGTTTTCTGTAAGTGAACAAGGAAGGAAATCTCTTTAGTGTAGGTAGTGCTTTTATAATATGAAGATAATTTTGAATATATGTGCAATAGCATCAATAAGCTGTGTATTTGTTGTTCTTTTTAAAAACTACTCTGCAGAACATCAAAATATATTATGTTTTAAGTGGAATATTATTTTTCTCATAATGATGGACTGAGGTCCATCTAATCTAATTTTGTCATCATTTATAGTATCATTTCAATGGAAAGAAAATTATAACCTTCACTCTCATTTTTTCTTTCTGAAGATCTTAATTGATTTTTTTTTAAATTATTTGTATTTAGTAGGGCATTTTACTTTTGAATTTTCCATTCTGTTATAAATGCTGTTGATTAATGCTGGAACACAGCCAGACAAGCCTTGCAGTAGAAGGGCGGTGCAATTCTTAAATGTTCTACATAAATATTCTTGACATGGCACCCACTCCTCAAAACAACTTCCACTAAAGCTGCTGATCAAGGGAAGCACTGGCCATCTGTGATGTTAATGTCAGAAATGTATTGCTATGTTTTCTAAGAAATTTAATTATCCTTTTAAAAAATAAGGTCTGATATAGCTTGGGAATTTTTAAAGAAGGAACTGCACAACACAGTGTGACATTCTTGAAGTGTACAGAACTTATGGTCTTAATTCCCCACGACTGTGAAAAGGGTGATAATTGCTGAATGCCTTCTGTTACTTACTTCCTTGACATCTTGGCTGAAAATCATGTAAAATATGGTAAGTGGGTGTTCTGAATTAAATGGGTTTGTTTTCTTAAAGATCATTAATGTCTTTGCTAGCACATTCCAGGCTTACCTAACCCCATTGAAAGAACTGACTAGTTTTATAACATTTGGTTGGAAACACATTTACTCAAGTCAAGGACCAGGTGACAGAGGAACCTATGGAAAGTATTAAATTAATAAACCCATCTGTAATTTAATTCTTGTGTGACTGTCATTTTATATGCTAATATTGGAAATGTACTTCAATTTGAACAAATTCAGTCTGTATCAGGAACATTACCTCTTGCATCTGTATGAGTCCTTGTTTGGGTAGTATGATTCTGAATTTAAAAATTTCCAAGGATTTTGCATTCGCTTGAGCTCATTTCACAAAACCATGAGATGTTTCCAGAAAAAAAAAAAATTAGTCTAAGTCTAAAAAGTCTAAGTAAGAAACTAATAGGTCTGGACAAATATTGTATATCAAACCTCCAGGTGTACCATTCTTGCCATCAGATGCCTGCAGTGTCTTAAACAATTTTCATGAATGGGAAGTGAGAAAACAACAATTACAATACCAATGTCCAATAAAGCTTTTTAGCAATACAGCCCTAGCCTGAGGTTTCATTTGTAAAAACAGCATAGCTGATAAAAATCATGGGAAGTTTGGTGAAAAATCTAGACAAAGTATTCTATTGCTGTTTTCTGTGAAAAATCCTGCAGCTACCTTACCCCTTCCTTAAACTCTCTACTGCTGTTTTACTTTGCTCCTCTTTTAAGCACAGACTTAATTGACAATGATTTTCACACAGTAGAGTGAGACACAAAGAAATAACGTGTCAAGAATCACACAGGTGAGGTCTCAGATGCCTTTAAGAAGGCTTTCTGTCCTCTGCACGAACAGTAGAAACCTCTGCAGCTACAATAGGTCAGATGTTGAAGAGCAGCTGACAATTTTTCAAAAATAATCCATACCTAAGATAAAACAATGTTAATCCAAGATTCCAAAATTACTGAAGAAACAGCAGTGTATTAATAAAAATTGCTTTACAGCAGTCCATATTTACCACCAATGAGTCTAGCTATAGGTCTAAAATCAAAAGACTGCTCAGCAGAACTTCATATTTGAATCACATTTCAGGGCAGTGCCTTATGACAGCTTTGCAGTTGTTTAAAGTACTATCACAGCAACATTTACTAGACCAGAATTTTGATCCATTCCAAATTATCCTTTCTATGCCAGATATTTTGCAGGAGTAATATTCTGACACAATTCCTACAGTTTTCCTACATGTGCAAGAAAAATTATCAAAGGAAAAATAAATTGACTATTAAGAGTGCAAACTGGAATGGCATCTCTGATGATATGTGCTGAGCACCCAAAACAATCTTGAAATAAAAGCTACTGAATCTAAAGTGGTTTCAGGTGGCTGTAATATCAAGTCTTCTCAAGCATGATTTGAACCACTCTCAAGGGAAAATTTTAATTATGCTGTTCAGGCATTTTGCCGCATAACATCCATTAATATTGACAGAAGATGTTAGCACGCCTGCATATCATGGACCTTATTCTACCACTTCATGCCACCACTAAGAGCTGGTATCTGCTGGAAACAGGGCCTTCTGACTAATTCTGTAAGGGGAAACAGTTTTATTGTTACTACCTTAAAAGAGTCATTGTAATGTTTTTGTCTATAATGACAAGGCAGAAAAGTGCTGTTCAACTGAAACAGAACAGCGAAGCGCTCAGGTTTTATTTTTTTCATATGGACAAGTGGACTCAGTTTAACTATTAATACCACAGAGTCACTAGGTTGGAAGAGACCTTCAAGATCATAGAGTCCAACCCATGCCCTAACAACTCAACTAGACCATGGCATCAAGTACCATATCCAGTCTTTTTTAAAACACATCCAGAGATGATTTGTTTAAAACATTTCTGCCCACCTCCCCAAGCAGACAATTCCAGTACTTTATCACTCTTCCCATAAAAAACCTTTTTCTCCTATCCAACCTATATTTTCCTTGGTGCAGCTTGAGATTGTGTCATCTCATTCAGTCAGTTGCTGCCTGGAGAAAGAGACCAACCCCCACCTGATTACAAACACCTTTCAGGGAGTTGTAGAAAGTTATAAGGTCATCCCAAGTCTCCTTTTCTCCAGGCTAAACAATCCCAGCTCTCTCAGCCATTCCTAATAGGGCTTGTGCTCATTCCCATTGGTCTTCTTGGCCACCAGGACACACTACTGTCTCATGTTCTATCAGCTGTCAACCAGTACCCCCAGGTCCCTTTCTGCCTGGGCACTTTCCAGCCACTCTGTCCTCAGACTATAACACTGCAGGGGGCTATTGTGCCCAAAATACAGGACTTGGAACTTGGACTTATTAAACTTCATCCTACTGGACTCTGCCCATCCACCCAACTGTTCCAGGTCTCCCTGCAGAGCCCTCCTACCTTCCAACAGATTGACACAGGCTCCCAGCTTAGTGTCATCTGCAAATTTACAGATGAAAGACTCAATACCCTCATCCATGTCATCAATGGAAACATAGAACAGAACAGGCCCCAGCACAGACCCCTGGGGGACACCACTGGTGACTAATCCCCAGCTGGATGCAGCACCGTTCACCAGCACTCTCTGGGCCCGACCATCTGGCCAGTTTTTAACCCAGCAGAAAGTGCTCCTGTCCAAGCCCTGGGCTGCCAGCTTTTGTAGGAGTGTGCTGTGGGAGACAGTGTCAAAGGCCTTACTGAAGTCCAGGTACACAACATCCACAGCCTTTCCCACATCACCAGGTGGGTCACCTGGTCATAAAAGGAGACCAAGTTGTTCAAACTTGACCTGCCCCTCCTAAACTCATGCTGTCTGGGTCTGATACAATGAGCATCCTGTAAGTGATGACCAGTTAGCATAGCACAAAGACATTCCAGTGTCAGAGATACAAAACCCTGTGATTTAATTGGAAACACAATAATAAAACATAAATTTATCTAATCATTTCTGGAAAGTATGATTCTTATGCCTCAAGTAGGAATTTTCACAAGTTGATCTGGAAACAGATTTGTGTTTTGCAGTGCTAGAAATAGTTGGATGAAGTGACAATTGCTGGACACTGAATCAACCTCATCTTTAGGTGAGGGCTGGAAACATACTTCTTTGGGGGAGAAATTGGTGAAATTTTCAAATGAAAGTGAATTTGGGAACTTTATCTGGTGACACTGGACAATATCTGCCTTAGGAGGGTGATGAGGCAATGGGGAAAGAACTTGCTCTTTGACTCTTTGGAGGGAGGAATTATTGTCACCTCGACTTCAGTTTGGAGCCTTTAAAAAATTGTTGTAGAAATGTGTGAAAATCTGTATTAATAGAAGGCAGAATATAAAACCATTATGCTGACCAGCATATAGAGAAAAGTAATCCTTCTATTTGAGAAGCTATATTTCCCAGACTAGAAATATTCTTATAGTTCCATTCCATTCCATTCCATTCCATTCCATTCCATTCCATTCCATTCCATTCCATTCCCCTAAAAGGAATGGCACTATATCTGATTCAAGCTTTTGTATCCTTATCTTCCTAGGCTAAGTCAGATGTACGCTACTAGATTATCTTTTTAGGTTATTTAATATAATTGAAGGTTGAGTGACTATGTGTGTCCACATAATCAGTGCCTAATAAATAGGCAACCTATTTTTACTGGCCAGATTCCCAGGGTACAGATCAGTGACATGCATTGCAATGTCTTTAAAGTCTACTTAAGACCAAATTAAATTCTTCCTTGCAAGAAGGTCCTGTGCAGATGCTTTTGTGACAGTGACGGCTCTTTAGATGCCAGAGTAGTAGCAAAAGGACAGTCAAACTAGCTATGTATTTAAAATTCTTCACCCTCTGCTCAGGCGCTGGTCCAAGCTGAGTGCTTGGTTCGAATCAGCTGCTTGGAAAAGGAACTCCAAGGTGCTCATTCTTCTGCAAAATGAAAAAAAAAATAAATCTGAAAGTATGGAGTGGATGTATAATAAGAAATGGTGACTGGGGCTTCTCATTGAATTTTCCTCGCAAATTTTCAGAATCTTTACTTTGAGGTAAAGCAACCTTGATTCACTATGGATGGCTGTCAATGTGAGAGGAAAAAACATAACAAAAAGGTACATGCATTCAAAAAGAATGGTTGAGGTTGAGAATTACCTTTAATGTGCATACTGTCTAGTTATAGAAGTCTTCTCACTATCAGCATTTATGGAATGCACCTCTTCTGAAAATTAGATTTTTAAAATGACAAGTAAAGGGCGTTAGCCCTCAGGATTTCAAAGCTTCACTTTCTTCCTGCATTTGTGGGTAAATGCGATGTGTGAATTCCATAGTATCAAGTATCCTTGCTGTCGTAGCAATGTGTCTTATGCTGCTAAAAATTTACTCATGAGTATCTCCTTTGCATATTTGGAAAATAACTTTGAAATGCCTACAGAAAACATTAAGAAACCCTTGTTTTCTCTTAAATAAAGCCACATATAGTGACCTTTTTCATTTTTGCAAGATGGCAATTTTTAAACTTTTTAAAATCTTTGTCTTTATAAAGATGTCACTAAAGTAGCCAAAGAATTTATGTTAAAAGTTTCAGAAGTAAAATTTGTATTGCACATAGCCATTGGAAAATCTTTTCCACTTAGACAGAGGAAGAAGATGTAGGATTTTTCCTTCTTGTATTCATTCAGATAGTAATAGTAAACCACAATGGATATTTATATAATGTGCAGATAAATATTACATCTTTCACAAACAGATTTGCCAAAATATTTGTTAAAGTACAGTAATTTCATGATTATAAGCTGCACCTTTTGCACTGAAGAATCCAGCCTACCCCAGTAGTGCGGCTAATCATCAGTGCCACTTATTTATGGACAAATCCCAGCGAAATGCCAACCTGGAAGTCAGAGCTGGCTGGGGAGGGCATCTGGGGCTGTATTTAAAGGCTTCGCTGGTCTATGAAAACTGTTTGCAACTTGAGCACTTGACACCAAACCCTGCTCTGGCGTGATTCTGTTACTAATTCGTTACTTTGTTGCACATGGATCCTTGCTTAAAAAAAAAAAAAAATGAGGCTTATATTTGGGTGCGGCTTATATATGGACTGTTGCATTGACTGACCAACATATATTTGCTCCTTTGATCTAAGGATCTGACCAACAGGAAGAAGATCCTAATACCTGACCCCTTCGACCCCCTCCCCTTCCCCTGTAAGGCTATATAATCTGTGTACCATGTGCTTGTCTCTCTCTTCCTTTGTTCTCTCACTAATAAATCTTGGAACCAAGCCAACAAGGGAGAGAGCCCCTCCTGCTTATTCATTACAGAATTTTCTATCCCTAATTAGCTAGCCAGGAATATTGGGGAATAGAAATAACTGTGTTAGCTGGACGCCCAACGTGGGCCTGCATTTATAGTTCCACGGGATTTTGCTTTGTGCCCTGATATAGGGAAAAATATAAGCAGGGTTGTTCAGCTGACCTGTAGGTAAATAGTCACTTTTTGTGTGGCTGCTTATCTCAGGAATAGGTTGATCAGCTCTGAATGACCCACAGAAGTCAACCTGAATAAGCTGTCCTTTTTATACAGCATAGACGCAAAGCCGAAGAGATTCTAAGAGGTGAGTTGAAAACGCTCGTGTGTCACTTTAAATTCCACTTCTTGTCAGAATCGGGGGTGGAACGGGGAATCTCAGTTACTTTGTTTTAAACTTGGGGAGTTGTTTTTCGGCGGGATTTTTAAAAAGTTCCCTGGCTAGCTTTTTCTCTCTCGATCAGGGGGAGGGAGAAGCTGCTTTCTTTGGCGTTTATACTGTGTAAAAAAGTTAAAACGATGTAGTTTTAACATCACATTATGGGTTCAAAGATTTCTACGCTGGAAAAGAGGGTTTTAAAAGAAATAACTGACATTATAAGCGATACGGATGTTAAGATCTCTAGAAAAGAACTAACTCCTTTTGTAAGCTGGCTATCTATGGAAAAATCTGATCTAAATTTACAAGAAATGAATTTGGTTTTATTTTGGGATGAAATAGGTAATTTGCTAACCTCGAAAGTGGAGAATGGGGAAAAAAAAGCCTTGAGATATATTTCAATATTTTTGCAAATTCGGAAACTTTTAATTCAAACAGAAACCCACAGACAACCACAGAAAAATACCCCGGATAATCATTCTCCCCCCGCCATTCCCTCTCAGGACCCTACCCTGCCATTTGGAATTAATCCCTGTAGATTAGCCGTCTGTGAAATGCAGAGTCCTGCATGCCCAAATAATTCTCTGTATCCCTCTATCGAAATCCCCTCACAGCCGTCTGCTGAAATTTCTAAGCTCGGGTTTTCTTCCCAGGGATATGGAGACAAAGACAAAAGCCTCATGGCTCCTCCTGGGAGCATGGCCGATCACGTGATGCCGGGGGGGGAGGGGGAGGGCTGGCTGTACCTCTGCTCCTGACCACCATCTCTACTGAAATGGCTCAAATAACACCTAGTATGTCCCCGCCCTACAATGGTAACGGGGAGGCGGGGCGAGCTCTTACACAGCTCGGTGGAGACGGGCGGGGTTTCCCTTGTAACCTAGGTAACATGCAGGCTACAGCACAGCACAGAGACACACAGGATTTAAACAGTACTATAGAAAAGATTCCTACGGTGGCTCTGGTGGTCTATTTTGGTCGGAAAAATGGGAAAAGGTCATATGAACCTTTGTCTTATCAGGATAAAAAGGAATTATGTAAAATACAAAGAGAATTTGGTAGAAACAGTGAGATTTTTAAAAATATTATGAAAGCAACTTTTAGTTCAAATGAAATGGTACCGACTGACATCAGGGAATTATTTAGATGTTTGTTATCTCCATCAGAATATGATTTGTGGGAAGGGATGTGGAAAAAGTCTTTAAAGGTGCTTTTGCAGGAGTTACAACAAAATCCTAATAATTCTGTAGATATAGAAAATAATGAGATAACACATGATCATTTGTGTGGGGAGGGAGAATTTCAATGTCCAGAAAAACAAACTCGTGTGCTGACTAGGTCTGTTTTGGATAAGATTTGTAATGTTGCAGAACAGGCTTTTAATCAGCTACCAACCACAGAATTTAAAGGCAGTTATGTTAACATTAAACAATTTCCTTCGGAGAGTTTTTTGCAATTTATAGACCGTCTTCTTGTGCACGTGGAAAGACAGGTACTAGATCCGGTGGTGCAAGCTGAATTGATCAAGGAGATGGCTCAGAGGAATGCTAATGAAGCCTGTTGTAGAATAATTCTCAGCTTACCATTAGAGCCACCTCCAACTCTAGCATAGATGATTGAAATATGTGCCAGAAAAGAAGAGTTATTCGGTGCACCAGAGAGGAACCAAGGACCAGTTCAGCCAAAACCTACAGCAACTGCAGCACC
>VRYO01002778.1:7363828-7391582 GCA_009812075.1 Sialia sialis | reverse complement strand
TAGGGATCCAGAAACATGGGAAACCAAAGGTCCCCATGAGCTTGTGACCTGGGGACATGGTTATGCGTGCATATCCACTCCCTCAGGCCCTCGATGGATTCCCCAGAAATGGGTGAAGCCTTTTATCCCCAAACATCCAGATCCAGTGGAAGGGGACGAGAAACAAGTGGCAGCTGCTTCGAATAGAAGACGCCGCCGGAAGGAGGAAGGAGAATCTTCGTACATTCTGGCAGATACAGAGACCTTTAACATGTTTTAAAAATGTTTGTTTTTCTTTTTAGAGAAAACCTTCCTTCCACCTAGCCTGTGATGAACTCCATCCAAGTTTTCTTCTTGCTAACACTGAACTGTCTGGCAGATGCATGGATTGTTCCTCAGTCGTGTCAAAACATCTGGGTGACCCTGGCACAGACACTCCAACAGGAAAACATATGCCTGTCCACTGCATCACCAGAAAACCCTATGTCTACCTGCCCGGTAGGAGTTCCTTTGAAGGCTGGAGAATATTTGGCCAGCTTTGAATCACTAAGGTCCCATGAACCTTCTGTAGCACACACCATAGCATCATACAACCAACTTGGGCAGAAAGCTGGAATAAGTAATAATCCTATAGAGGTATTGCTGCTAAGTCTGCCCAAAGCAGCTCAGGAACCCCAGGAGTTAGAGTTGTTAGGATCCTACCCAGCACCATACTGCATTCATTTCATGGTCACTTCA
The DNA here is from genome assembly GCA_009812075.1 of Sialia sialis. Lineage (NCBI taxonomy): Eukaryota > Metazoa > Chordata > Aves > Passeriformes > Turdidae > Sialia > Sialia sialis. The sequence continues at coordinate 7,390,865 of VRYO01002778.1, read as the reverse complement.
AATCCTACAGACACCAAGGAATTTCACAACATAAAACAATACGGGCAGGAATTCGCAGCCAAGAGGTGGTGTAATACTCTGAGTGAGATTCCAGCTGACAACCCCTCTGAAGCAGATCCTAAGAGCCTCCCTAAGGGGTTGTTCTTGATTTGTGGAGATCGGACATGGGCAGGAATTCCTTCTCGGCTATTAGGAGGGCCATGTACCTTTGAGCGGTTGTCCCTGCTGGCACCCAATGAAATCTTAATTAGTGATTGGGCTAATAAAAACAAATGAAGTGGTAAAATCCAAAAGAGAAGTGTGGAAAATTTGGATCCAAATTGTGGTTCTGAAATTGTACATTTGGCTAAATCAAAAAAGATTGCTGTATCCCTGTTTCTTCCATGGGTCTCAGCAATCAAGACTCTGGATGAATTGGACCATCTAGAGTGTTGAGTAGTCAAACAGGCAAATTTGACATCCACTGCCATCAGTTCCCTCCTAGAAGACGAAGATATTACCAGGAAAGCAACACTCCAAAATTGTGCTGCTATAGATTTCCTTCTGCTGTTGCATGGACATGAGTGCCAGGAATTTGAAGGACTTTGCTGCATGAACCTGTCCTCGAAAGCTCCTAACATCCATGCTGCCCTTCGAGACATGAACAGCTTGATCGAACAAGTGAAGCAAGAATCGGAAGATTGGTTCAATGGATTGTTTAAGGGCTGGGGATTCTCGGGATGGTGGACTTCTATTATTATGACTATCTTGTTGATGTTTGTTATTCTTTTTCCTTGTAACATTGGCGTTCGGGATCCTACGTCACTTAGTTTTGAAGGCTATTAATGACCTCATTCCTTCTACCCCAATAGTCAATCACTTAGAGATGAAAAACCTAAAACAAACTACCTCTCCCACTAACCGCGAGTGGTGGGCAAAATCATAATTCGAATTGAGATGAATGTAATATCTTCCCTTCTTTCTTTTTAAACCAAAAAACGAGGAGATGTTGCATTTACTGACCAACATATGTTTGTCCCTTTGATCTAAGGATCTGACCAACAGGAAGAAGATCCTAATACCTGATCCCTTCAACCCCCTCCCCTGTAAGGCTATATAATCTGTGTACCATGTGCTTGTCTCTCTCTTCCTTTGTTCTCTCACGAATAAATTTTGGAACCAAGCCAACAAGGGAGAGAGCCCCTCCTGCTTATTCATGACAGAGTTTTCTATCCCTAATTGGGTAGCCAGGAATATTGGGGAATAGAAATAACTGTGTTAATGGACAAATACCCTGGTCTGCCCAGCTACCCGGATGTGAGGCTTATAATCAGGTGCGGCTTATAATTGTGAAATTACTGTATTTTAAAGCCTTATTGATTTTAATTTCCCAGTATGCTTAGAAAGACAAGTGATATTCTGTAAAAGCAGATATTATTCTCTTGCCTGCCTCAATCTAAATTTTTGGGGACTAAACTGGTCACTTTTTACTTTTCCATGGCATATTCCAGACTTCAAATATACAGTTGACTCTGAATATTCAGCACTGTTTGCCTATGGGAAAGTCACTGGTAAAAAATATTACACCAGCTTGATGGTGAGCCCTTTGAACTGCTGAAGCCAGCATTTAATATCCTTTGTAATATGACAAAATTTTCATCAAGTAGAAGTTGGAAAAGCTACAATAGTGCTAAGAATGCAAAAGGATGACCTGAGGAGCTTTAGGATGCTCAGTCTCATATCAAGGTCAAGCAAAAAAATCAGAAATGCTGCTGCAGCATGCGAAGATTGTTAGCTGAAGAACATAAGTGCAATTAATGTCAGTCAATGTTATAGTTTATTTTAATTGGAAACCCCTTATGTCAAATAAACCAGTCTATCAAATAATCACGATTCCACAAGGAGGCAGAAAAACTGCTTTAGATTAATAGTCTTTGTGCTGTGTGTTGTAACTACAAGAAAGTGAATCTCAGTTTGTGAGGTCATTTAAAAGTATTAACAGCTCAGCTTCAAAATTATCTATTATCCTGTGTGGTGATTAGCTTGCACGTAGCTCCTGTGTCAGTGTTGCAGCCAACAAATGTCAATGTCACTTTCTGAACACCTTGTTTTTCAAAACCAAAGTTCTCTCTTTTTCATCTCTTGGCAGCTAACTTGCAAGTACACAGAGATCAACAGAACTTGTGTGGTCTCTTATCTTCACACCCTCTGCAAATTCTCTGCTTCCACTACCAATATAATCACTGTTGCTCCAGAGCACCAGTGGCAATTCCCTTCTCACATGTGAGGCTGAACAGAACTGTTGTTCTGGTAACACTGAAATGGCTATTTTGTAATTTCAAGTAAAGAATTGAGACAACTCTGCAAAGTTCCCGCAAGTCAAGATGTATCTACACTAGTGTACTAAAGGAATACAGAAGGGAATTTCCTGACCACCCCTATTTACTGTTTTTGTCTCCCTCTGTGGAATGATTTTGGAGTGTATGAGAAAGATTAATTCCTGTTGAATAGAACCTGAAAGGATGCACTCTGACCATTAACATGCATTAAGTTTAGGGTTATAGTTTCAGAGTTGATGTCAGATTGCCATCACCAGCTGTTTTGCTGAAGACCTGCCCTGATGCAATCACATCTTCCAGATTTCCTCAGAATCATGTGTCACATTGTCAAAAATGAATTCATACCTAAATTTTCATGGCTACATTTTTATATCTTAGCTCACATTACAGTGTAAGATTTTTGTGGTTTCTTCAATGGGGCAAAATTAATTTAGCTGATAAGGGAAATGAGTATGAAGGTATTACATTATCTGAAAAAGAGAGATTAATAAATTGGTTAAGAAGAGACCATATTGAAGATAAAAAATTAACCAGTAATATTCAAGAAAGCTGAGTGACCTTGTCAGCAGCTAAAGGCCCATCTCAGAAAATGAGACCTATGAACAATTCATGGGTATATACATCTGTTTCTTCAAGTAGGTGGTCTTTGAAAGGGCAAGAGGGTAAAAAACCCAGTTACATAAAACTCCTGCAATAATGGTGACTCTAAGCATGTTTTCTCTTTAATTGTGTCCTATAGCATATTTGTGTCCTTTGGGGTGCAGCCTCATTTTCAGTCAAGTTAAAAAAACACTAACATTTAAGCTTAGGGCCCTCTTCAACATTACTTCTGTTCTCCCGGATGTTGCATGTGAAGTTGGGTTAACCTTATCCCTAGCCTCTGGAGATTACATTATCAAGGGAAAAATTGCTGTTGCCTATGGGGAAAATCATTCCTTCTTAATTGTCCAGATGTCAACTGGAGCAGACAGGTCTTGTATAATAGTAGCCATTCTTGTTTCTTTCTCTTGGTGCTATTCTTCACCTGATATCATGTATTGTGTAAATGTAAATGTATACATAAAGTGGTCATACCTTCATAAAAAAATATACCCTCCCAAAGCATCAGATGCTCTCCACAAATAAAATACAAATAATCAAAATGGGATTCTGGCATCCACCTGAAAACATTACCATAGCAGCAAGGTCATACAATAAAATGTAATAGTCGTAGTTATAGCACACATACAGTATGGAAAAGGCCTGCTAGTGGTTTGTGTACAGTAAGTGTTCATCCATAGAGGTTTAGCTCAGCTAAAACATTTCTGTTCAGGCATCTGAATTCCATAGCTGCCTAAGATAGACATGGTAGATACTCTGAGAAGTAGTAGATCCTTTATTTTCACCAGAAATGGAGAAGGAAAGTCACAACAGGAGTTTAAAAAATAGTTTGCATTACAGATGTAAAAAAATTGTTCAGTCTCTGAGAACTAACCGAGAATCTCATTGTCAATGGACCCTTGGAAAAGTTCTCAATAGCAAGTTAATAGAACACATTAGAACAGTAAAGAAACAATTAAGTAGTTGTGTATTCTAATTAACCATTTGACTATTGCTGCATGGAGTATGTCATTGTAGTAGATGTTATCTTGCATCCTGTCAAATCAAACCTTCCTGATATGGTATAAATACGAAACACTGATTTATAGTACCTCAATAAGGCAGCAAAGGACTTGGGGTAAGTTGGAGAGAGCAACCAACTTTTAATGAATTTAATTTTCCTTGTGTCAAACCTAACAATATAAAAGGCTTTCAGGAATACAGAAATGCCTCTGCTGGACCTTGAAGTGGTCAGACCATTAATTCTGCATCTCACTTTGAGCTTTGACAGGTTTCACACAACTGATCAAATGATCTATTTCTCTTTAGTGGCAATTAGTTCTGGCCAGAATCAGCAAAGTCAAAACATTACTTTTTTTTTGCATGTGGCATTAAGTTCCCTGGCAGAAACTTAAGGAGATAAATCTTGGGGGATTTGCTCCCAATAAACAATGGTATCAACTTCTTGGCTGTTGAATTTTACTGTTAAAAGCCAGTTCTATATTTATACTCCAGTTTCATGGCGTTTCAAGAAGAACTTGGTGCAGAAACAGCACAATTTCAGATTGGCCCATCACCTGCTTTACTGAGACAGTCAGCGATCTCCCAGTGCAACAGATTTCTGTTGTCTAGTGAGTGGTTAAAGCTCTGGGTTGCCCCTCATCCAGGCCCCTAGCATGTCACTTTCAGTCACGAACAGGGGAGACAATGTCTTGTATTATGTAGCAGGGTAGAGCTCTCCTCTGTCACTGACAAATCCTGGTGACCAGTAAAATGGCTTGTCTTCAGGCCCTGTGAGCGACTCGGTTCAAACCAGTTTGAGAAAAACTGAAGATTGTATTTGACTTTTAAATCAGGAGGCTCTTATCACCTCTGCTAGCTTAACTTCCTACTCCTATGGTCAACACAATGAAAACCTCAGCAAGGCCAACTACATTTAAAACATTTCTTTTATCCCCCAAGATAATAATGTTTACAACTGCAGATTCCCTCCCCTGCCCCCAGTAAATGCAGCTCAGCAAACTAAGTCCTAGCTATTAGAACCTCTTGGTTTCTTTCCATTATCACTTGTCACAAAAGTGCTGCAAGTGAAATGATGCCCTTCTGTTAGGTCCTCAATGCAATTACCTTAGTGTATTGGCACTGACATGCTTAAGTAGATTAAACACCTCTACTGATATAGGATAGGGAATGGTACAGCAGCTCATTCACGCTTAATTGTGTTGGTTTTGCCAAGGCTGTAGAGTATAAAACTTTTCACCAATATGAATTGTAATTTACAATGCACAGGACTAGTTTTAGTGCACTGGCAGAGATGGTTACCATGGGAGTCAGCCTGGCTGGGACACAGAGTCAGCCAGATTTCTTGAAGAAGGAACCAGGCATTGATTTCAAACCCTGGGAAACATTTGTTAACTTAGGGCAAACCTAAGGTCCTTAGTGTTGTTATGTTAATTGATTCAAGTTCTGTTCCCCTATTGGTTACTCGTTCCCCTTATATGACCATAGTTCCAGACAGTTCTCCCCCAAGGATATATATTGTCATGGTCTCCCTTGTTTCAGGTATTCAGAGTATGTCCCCATACAGCATTCGGTTTCTGGGCAACGTCCCTACTTTATTTTCCATTAAAGTTTTTTGGCCAACTCCGTTGTTTCCACTCTCTTATTTTTGCCACTTGAACCCTCAATACTCTGAACCCAAAAGTTTTGTTGCAGCCACCCTCAGAGCAACAGGTTAGTTTGAAAGCAGAGCTGTATATTAGACTCTGCTCTTGCATCTGTTAGATCATATTTATGTGGAAATTAATTTTGAAAGCATATACATCTCTGTCCTTATGACATCTACTGTGCCTCTTTGCCCTTTTTCTTTGCCAAGTCTCTTGGTTCATGTAGCTTCCTTCAAAGGGTGAGCAGGACTTCTTTGTTGCATAAACTGTCAAGAACCCCATCACATTCTAACAAGCATTGCATGTAATTCACAGTACAGAGCTTAGGTACAAATTATAAAATTTCTTTTTGAAATTCAAATGTTGTTATACAAAAGAATTCATCAAAGTGAATATCAAGAGCAAGATTTTGTTATTTCCCCCCACAATGATCTGAGCAGTTCACCTTTTCCACTCTCAGAAAGAGGACGTCTTGTTCCAGCTCCTCACAGCCCCAGGCCACAGTCTGGCTCCCAGAAGGTTTGTCTGGGGATTCAGAGGAGAAAAGATGTCAGGCAGGTTCCTTCCTCCAGCTGCTGTCTGCAGATCAGCGCCAGGCTTCTGGCATGTGATCCGCCAGTGTTCCTGTTGTCCCATTCCCAGTGCTCCTTTTATCTCAAAAGAGATGCTAGTTGGTTTAGGATGGGGAAATAGAGGTCAAGCACAGTCAGACTTTGATTGTGTATGGATGTTTGGATTTTATCATGTATCTTTAGTTTATTCAATGCTATCTTTAAAAAAGTGAGAGCAATTGTTCTGCCACTGTATATTTTTGGCTGCTCTGTCCAGTCTGAATTTGAGTGGTGGAATGGGGTTTTAATTTTAGGAAAACCTGAATTCTTTAAGAGATTACCATCTCCACTGGGGGAAAACTATTGCTTTCAAGATGGGTGGAATATTAGCTTGACCATTAAAAAATTTTGAAGGAATAGCATAGCATCTGTTTATAATTTAACATGTGTCAATGGCTGCAAGAGGCCACCTTACCCTTATGGATCTCTCTCTAGCTGTAATTACAGCTGTGGTTATTCTCTGCTGAGTTACCTAGAAGCTCTTTATTGTAAGACTTTTTCTAGCTTGGTTATTACACTTCTGACAGTGCAATTAGTGATAAGTGCCCATGATTGAAGGGGATGCATCAAGTGATATTAGTTGCCTGAGGTTCAAACAGGAAGAGAGGGTGAATCCACAAAAATCAAGAGGAATTGAAACTAGCAGATAAATTTTGTTGTGGAGCAGAAGACTCTCTGAACAAAAAACTTTCTGAATTCTTTCAAAGGTCATATTTTGGCAGAAGATTCTTCAAAGTAGTCTGAACACAAAAAAAAGCCAAGCACATTTTCTTTCTTTTAGATATAACTCTCATTACAGATTACTGTATTATTCTAATCCAGGGTAGGTGACATGATGTACAGTCAAGGACATGACAGCTATTACCACATAATAATGAATGAATTAATAATGGGACTGTGGTAGAATTTTTGAAGAAGAAAACACACTTGACTGTTCATGTTACTGTTAAGTGAATTAACTACGATTAACACTATACAGTCACTCTCAGAAAAAGGGCATGCTTATACCTTTCAGAATATTTAAAGTAGCAGCCTCAGTATAAACTGTACAGGCTTTTTTTCCCAAGGAGATGAGAATGAATTAAACCTAGCTTTAAAAACAAAATATAAAAATGCCTGACTAATACATTGCATTAATAGTAACCAGTGAGAAGATAAAAAGCAGTCCATTGGAAGTGGGTTTTCAATGGAAAAAAATTACTTTAAATACTATTTTTCATGGCTGGAAGAAGCCTAACCAAAAGGGCAATATGTGGGCTACCATTTGAGACATTTGAGACTCCCCAAGAGTCATTGACAACCATGACTCTTTCTTATGTACCTTTATTTAAACATCCGAATTTTTTTTTCCTGGAATCCTTTGCTAGCAATTTAGAAGAAAAATCTCAGTGGTAACTGACTTCCTAAAGAAAATTTTCAGGAAATCCATTTCAATAAAATATATGAATACATTACATTAGGATATTTACTCATTCCAGTTTTTTTGACATATGCAAATGTAATAAATCTATTCTCACAGATGTCATTAGTGCATACAAGTATTTAAAATTTGGTGAAAAAACACCCAAAAAAATCTTTGAGAAAAATTCTGAAAAATATAGCAGAAAGAGGTCTCTCAGATTTTTAAATGAATAAAAAGTAATTAATATCTTATCTTGAGTTGAAAACCATTTTTAAATTAATATCACTACCACTTTATTCTTTCTGAAACCCTTTACCAGTCCAAAGTTATAGGTACAAGGGTTTGTGAAATAAGCATAGCAAAGAAACTGAACTTGCAATATTTGTTCTAATTGTTTCATTTATGTTCTGGCTAGGATAAACTACAAATTTGATTCAGTAACCAGAGTCTCTGATTTTTAATGCTAATGTTCTGGTTAGGGGAGAACTGTATTTTTGTTATATTTGTTAAAAGAAGTACCTTAATTGCTTGGAACCAATAACCATTTAAGAACTCCCAGGTATATCCTGCTTAAACTTGTATCAACTTGATTAAATTTCTTTCATTTGTTTCAAAACATGATTGAGACAGCATTGAGAAAACAAAAACTATTTGCAATATTTTTTAATCCTTTTAACAAAATTTATTTATTTCCCTAAGGCTGGGAAACTAATCTGAAGAAACAGATATCCATATATCAGAATGCTGTGTCATGGGTAGCATCTCCAAAGCATTACTGCTAGGGTACCTCAAAATAAAACCCAGTCTAATTTGTCATATTCTAACTCTCATTTCTGTGCTAACTCATTCTGCTTTAATTTATGTGCCTTGAGACAGCACTGCACTGTGTAAAGGACAGTGGTGAAGGAGAATGATCTACTTAAAAATTCCATGTTGAATTATCAAAAGTGAACATGGAAGAAAGTTTTAGTACAGTATAATTTCTGGAGTAGAAAGGCTCTTCTGTTCATGTTTAAGACAAAATAGGTTCAGACACTTTATAACGCTGAAGAAAGAAAACATGAAATAAAAATAACATTTGTGAATCTCCTATTTGAATGTACTTTCTCAAAATTGTGCCATGAGCAAATTCAGCCTGCAATATATAAGAAAAAAAAAGCTCTTGAAATTATATACAGTAATCCCACACCTATAAGGCTCACCGGAGTATAAGGCGCACGTCCAGGTTGTTGGCAATTCCCGTACTTTGTCCCTATATAAGGCGCACTGGCTTATAAGGTGAACTTTTTTTTTTGCAGCAAGGATCCGCTGCTGGCTCTCCCCACGTGGCTGCAGCAGCTGCTGGCTCCCTCAGCCCGGTGGCTGCCGGCCGGGGCCACCCGCTTCCCCCGCGGCTCGCACTTCTGGGTTGGCAACTTTCCGAAATCTGTCTATATATAAGGCGCACCTGCGTATAAGGTGCACTTCTGGGTTCAGCTCAAAATTTCGGTCAAAAGGGTGCGCCTTATACACACGAAATTACTGTAATCGCTTTTGCAACCCTTAGGACAATACTTACTTGAGGTGTCAAACCTCAGTGTAACAATACCAACATGGAAATAGAGGTAAACAAAACCTTCAGAGCTCAGACTGCTGTGCAATTTCCCATAATAAGAGTGGCAGAGATGGAGCAGCAGGAGAGTAACAAGTCATGTAGTGTTTCCTTTATGGTTGTGCACAAAACCTAATGTCAGTAACCCTTCAAAGGAGTTAACTTACAACATGCGACCAACTTGTATTGCATTTGCCAAAGGATAAATTCACTGAAATATATGGGTGGTAAAGTGTAGCTCAAATATGAAAGGAAGTATTATTTTGATACAAACTTTTCCTTAAATGAAGTAATGGCATAATTTTGCTCCTACTAGGTTTTATGAAAATTGTGCTGAAGACTTGACTGTGGCTAGAAAAAGGCCTTTTATTAGTCATGTGTAGCTAGAAAATGAGAAAATAGGGCACTGGAAGAAGACATATTCTAATGAATCTAAAACAGTGTAAGTTCTCAAATACGCCCACCCCATTTTTACTTTTTATTCAGTCTTACTCTCTCCACAAAAGAGTTTGCAATATTAAGCACCCAGATGTTTCTTGGCTCCTGAAATAGGCAGTCTTGCAGCTCTCTTGGAGTTTGTCCTTTCTGCAATGTAAAGCTAAGCAATTGAATTTGAGAGGTTTTGGTGAGGAGATGAAAGGTATTCTGCATCACTCCCGTGCAGGTAAGCTCTGGCAGAAACAAGGGTAGAAGAAGGATGGGAAGATACTAAGGGAATAAATATCAGTAAATGTCTAATCTGGAGCTTGCATTTCAGACATAGAGAGAATTTTTCTTTCTTCCTTTCCCCATCTGATATTATCATAAAGATTATTTCTATTTCTGTGTGCTGATAAACTTTGAAGCTTAACAAATAATTCATACATGGAAAGAGAAGCAGTTGGTTTTGGTTGATCCCCTTCCCCTTCCCCTTCCCCTTCCCCTTCCCCTTCATTTCATATTTTTTTTGTTCCTCTCTAATGTTTTCTGTGCAAACTGGAAAGAATTTCCACATAGTCTGTATCTCGCACACACTAATTTTTTCTGGTGCTTCAAGCTTGCTTCATCTAGCTTTGCTTTGCATTTAAAGCATCAAATTCTATATTCTCATAACTATTACATATATTAAACTCCTTGGACAGTGGTACTGTAGTGGGCTGACCCTGGCAGGATGCCAGACACCCACCAAAGCCACTCTATCACTTCCCTCCTCAGCTGGACAGGGGAGAGATCACTCACCAAATAGTGTCATGGACAAAAATCAAACTGCAGATGTTAATTTAATTTATTACTAACAAAATCAGAGAATGATAATGAGAAGTAAAACAAGACCTTAATAAACATCTTCATCTTCCCCTCCCTCCTTCTCAGCTCCAGAACCTGGAGCACTGTCTCCCCCTCTTTCTTCGCTGACCTTAGTGTCTGCAGAGTTGCTCCTCTCCCATATTCTCAGTCCTCTCTGGCTACAGTTACATCTGGTTTTTGCCTTCTTAAATATGTTATCATAGATATGTAACTACCATTTCTAACTAGCCCAGCCTTGGACAGTGGCAGGTCTGTCCTGGAGCCACCAGGGATTGGCTCTGTCAGACACAGGGGAAGTTTTCAGCAGCTTCACACTGAAGCCACCGCTGTGACCTCCCTGCTACCAAAAAACAAGCCATACAAACTCACTACTCTTTTCTGAGGTGGACAATACTAAGTTTAAATGGACTGTAGTTTCATGCATTGAAACACGTGCAGATGGCAAAGGGAGACAAACTTTAAGGCCAAGGGCTACATACAACTTCAGTTTAGCATGCCAGGCACTGGTGTCTTGTCAGTGTGGCTTCACAAGCTTTCTCATCCTTGATCACAGTAAATTCTCTCCACTTGCTTATAGCATTGAATTGAATTTTATCACTCTTTCCTACCTCAAACTTTGCTGACAAAGAAAAAAGTAAACCTGAGGTTATATAAGGTTATGTCTGATGGTTATGCATTCTTATTTCCTAACTCTGATAAAACTTTAATTATATAAATTACATCTAACTTTATGCCTCTCCACTTTGTGGAAGAGCAGCTGCTTTCATGAGGTCTCTTCCATTTTGCCTCTAATGGGAAGGAAAAAAGTGTCAAAACACAGACAACACCCAAACCCCAAATTGGTGAATATGTTTAAGTAAACAGAGGGAAAATGGAGGACAGTCACTGTCCAGGATAGAATATCTCCTCTATTCTTGAGTTTGTCTTCTTTGTCTTTCCATGAATTTTCATTTCTATCAATACCATCAAGTTGCCTGTTGTCAACTGACTAGTTTTTTCAAGGAGGGTTTTTTTTTGTGAAATCTGTTCCTCTAATCATGGATTTGGTCAAGTGTTTATTTCTTGATAAAACTCTAAAAGCTAACATATCAAATTAAATAAAAGAAAACAGCAATTCCAAAATTATTTTTATCTTTTATTTTCTCCTTTCTGAACAACATCTACAAATTTTACCAAACTAATTTTGTGTAACTCTTTCCAGGCTGCAAAATTTTCAAACCTTGATTTCTTCAGTGGAAAGAAGACTTATTTTCATGCTTTTCTGGTGCTTTGGCATGCCTTTGAGTCTCCATTCACACAGAATCCTATAGGCTAGCAGCTCTGCAACCTTTCCTACCATATCCTGCAGATGATTATGAAGCATGAAGGAAACTTAGAATGACTGAGTAAAGATATTAGCATTATTTGGAGGATATTAGGAAGCTGTGTTAAGGGACACTGGGAAGGAGGGGAGTAGAAATCAATAAGAAACATTATGTTAGCAGCAGAGGCACAGATGTCAATTGGTCCCAGAGAATCACTCTATTCTACAGTATAGGTACAGATGAAGCTGCAGGCACTTTGCAGTGTCGTTCTAAAGATTTCTGCATAGTGTTCAGCTGACATTGCAGGTTTGTAATGTAGTTAAAAGCTGTTCCCACTTATTTCACTAGTTTTGGCCCACATACTGTTTGCAAGCTGAACAATCTCTAATTTCCTGCTATTAAAAAAATAGTCTGCTCAATAAACAAGTGAAACTATTATTGGAAATACTGTTCTAGACTGATCCCAAGTCTCACTGCAATTATTGCTGACTCAGAGTAAGTAACAGCAATGATGGCCTCCTGTCCTTGAAAAAGAAATTTGACAGTTCCATGATTTTGTCAAACTCAATTTTCCAGCCCACACAGTAAACTACAAAAGTCAGACTTAGGACCAAATTCCTATGGTGTCCAACCTAAGTCTGCATAGGATTTTTTTTACCTCCTTCTGGAAATTATTCTTCATAAACCAACTGCAAACTGCTGTCAGATCCATATGGGATAATGTGCACAGCAGCAAACCATCAAATACTTTTATCAAAGGAGATAATGACAACAAGCTGAGAAGTCGGACTGGCTTGGGTAGAAAAGATCTAGCAAAATTTTCAAATGCCATTTCAATTTTCTGTATTTCTCTATCATGTTCACCAGAATTGCTTCTGCAATTGGATTTTATTCAGTGAAATTGCTGGGGGCATCCATATGTAACAGCAAGATGAGTATTTGTGACAGTGTTAGAAAATGTGATAATGTTAACAATAATCTATAGTTGGAAAGTTGTAGTCAGTTGCAGCTATCTAAAGATGTGGGCATAAGAAAGATTCAGAGCTAAAGAACAGTTTTTTTTCTTTTTGCTTAGGTTGAGCAAATAGCACAGATACTGTTTGATTTCACATCCTTGTAAAAGCTAAATGAGAAAAATTTTGAAGATATAAATTAAAGCTATAAATTTAATCATACAACTGATGGATGTACAGAGAAATCATATATATAGGCTGGGTAGAGATTATTCTCAAATTTAACATAAATTGTTTGTTGAACCAATGAGAAAGATTAATTTATTGTCTGTTATCTCTGCTATCTTACTAAATTGCATTTTAATAATCTCATTTGTGGACTGTTAAATTCCCTTTTTTTTTGGGGAGGGGGGTGAAAAACAAATAAATACAGAAAATACAGGGCATAAAAAGGGAAAAGAACAGGATAAAAAAGCTGGGAAACAAAAGTGGAAAGGTACTGATACCAGTCAAGAAACATAAGCAATAAACAAATCTAATTTCAGAGAGAATAGTCATATTGCTGAAATCTTCCAATTAGGAATGCACAAGGCTGACATCCAAGTAGCTTAAAGAAATAATCTGAAACTGAGAAGCTCTTGTTTAATAGATTTAACGATAAGATGAAATTCTCAGATGTTCAATATAAACTGCATTCCCATCTGCTCACATAACTATTGGAAGGTGCTACAAGTCTGTAATTCAAATCAGCTCTTTAACATTGAATTTCCAGTGACAGGAAGGATAGGAAAACTGTGTCTCCAAGAGCTTGTCACCTGGAGGGGGCCTGCTGTTGGGTAGAGTCCAGGAAGCTCCTGGCTGGTAGTCTCACCCTTTGCCACTGCTCCTCTGCAAGGCCCTGGGCAAGTACAAGGTAGCTACTCAGGAATTTCTGGAGCTGCCTCACGACTGAGTCTGGGCTTCTTCTGTCTACCGGGACACAGTGTTAAACAGCAGCCCTCTTCTTCCCAGGCCTGTAGAAGGAACTAGTAGCTAATAGTGGACATCGCTAAAAAACACCGAATACTTAGAGCTGATATCTTGTTTGAGCTGATCACTGTTTTATGTTTTTGTACACGAGTTCACCACCAGCTCACAGATTTGTGTTGCCGTAGGCAAAATGAAAAACATCTGCCCCTCATGCAGTCACTCATAAAATAGGAGTCAAAAGACATTTAGCTGCCTCTGCTACCTTTCTCATTGTCAGCCATAAGTATTTTATATTGTAAACTGCATCCGGCTTACTGTTACACTGCTTCAGATTGCTTTTTTCTCTAACTTTTTCATGGATATATGAAGCACAGGAAAAGATTTTTCAAATTCATGGTTCCATAACTAAAGCAGCTGTAGAATTTTCCTAAAGGAATGTCTAAAATCACACTTGTCCTTATGTATCATGAGTAAAATAGGAGTAAGGAAGCACAATACTGGAGGGAATGAAGCTCTCAGAGATACAAGCTCAGAAAGAAATCCATGGATACCAGGAAGGGGGACAAGACTGGGACTAATAGTTGTTAAACTTGGTAATTATCAGAGGGGAAAAAGAGGGACAGAGGAAAGGAGAGAAGACAATACAGCAAAACAGTGTTTTAAAGAAACTATTGAAAACTCAAAGCAAGTTTGAGTTGCATGAACAAAGAGAGAGACATATTCAGATTGCACAACATTCAGATTTCATCTAAAATCCCTTTCTTTCATGCATTTTTTCCCCAAAATGGATATTCGAGAAGTGAATTAATGATATACATAATTTCTACATAATTTTTTTCTTTTTTTTTGTTAAGAATATTGTTTGTAAAAATCTTTGGAGTTAACACATCTGTGAAATTTTGTTTGGTATTTATAGACAAAATAGAAAGGAAACTCAAAGTTATTTGACTAATCTTATATACGAAATCACTTTTTTTCATAGTAAAATATTAAACAGTGATAGGGATGTTGAGAACCTTCAGCAACTCCTCCAGTACAAATCTTGTATATATTGAAATCCATGTGTATAATAACTTCAAAAAGACTAAAGAAAACCCCACTACACTTTCAAACTTTAAGTATATCAGGTAGATCCTAACTAAACTTGCAAACTTGCTTAGTGCAAAGTCCTATTCTATTATTTCTTTAGAGACTGTACAACTGGATCAAAATTTCTTCCTGATTTTCTTGTTTTTTCTTTTTTTTTTCTGGGTGTCAAGATGTCCCTTTAGCTCTATCCTCTGCTCACAGGTTCACCCCAATTCTTGTTTAAACCTGAACAGAGTTTTTCTGAAGATTAAAGAGTAGGGACTCATTCAATATGCCTGTAGCAAAAGGCATACAGATTTCATTCTTATTTAAAATACGCAGGCCTGTGCATGATTACTTGGCATGTAATGTGAAGTACACGTATCAGTAGCGTGTACATTTAGCTTCTTAATGTTTCTTTTTTGAAAAATGTTTGTTTTAGGTCAGAATACTGATCATTTAGGATTACTATTCAAGAAATTTCAGTTAGAATATTCATTCTGCTTGCAAGGCTGAGAGCCTTAGGGGGTAATTTGTATTGGTTCTTCTGTATCTGTTTATTTAGATTTTGCTTCTGAAGAAATCATCAAGACAAAATGTGTTTCTTCATGAAAACAGAGCGCAGTGAATTTTAATAATTAAAAATTCTCCTTTCAGAGGAAAAATCGTAATCCTTTATTCCTTTATAAACTTTGCCTCTTTCTTTCTCTGTTTGATCAAGCTTCATTTGTCAAATTTGATAAACTACAGCATTCTATGGGATACTAATGTAGGCTTCAATTTTAAATTATTGAACATGTTTCAACTACTGTTTTATTTTGTGTGTGTGGGAAAAAAATTTGTGGCGTTCCAAATTGCCATAACAACAGGCTGCAGTCCTTAAAACAAGATAAGCTATGTGTCAAAGTAAAATTGTTTCCATGGTAACCAGTTGACTATTAAAAGTGCAGCATCCTGATTTAATCAGTCAAATTGCCCCTTTTCCAGAAATCATCTACACTGACATTTTTACAGCAGAAACAGTGAAAAAAGGAAAAATGTAGAAGATAATAAAAAAAAATTTCTGCCCTCTATGTTCACTTTCTTAGTGATTTTGTTTCAGAAGAGTCACTCAAAATGCTTCTTTCTCATGAGATTGCAAATATTGGATCCTGTCTTTTATCCTAGAATTCTCAGTAATTTCTCTCATCTGCTCAAAATATACTCTCTCTTAACAGGTTAGTAAGATATTAGCATGTAAGAATATAGTTGCACATTCATAAAACCTTCCAGTGACAATAATACATATTTATAACCTCTCTGTTCATAAAGAAGATTTTAAAAATGGCAGTAGAACTCAAATTAAACCGCTTTATGAACTTTATTATTAGATGGCCTAAATACTAAATATTATTTAGTATTGGTCTAAAGCTAATACTATTTCATCCTTTAAAAATTATTTTTCTGATTTTTAAATTTTTTTTATGTGAAGAAAATTTTTGTGCACTGAAAATGAGATTGTTTTCCTTTGAAATTTTAAAGAAAAATATTTCAATTATTAAACTGTTTTTATCTCAAAAATCAGAGTTTTGCAGCATAGATATCTGTTGTACCATAACTAGTTGTGTTATGCCATCTCAGATTCCTATATTTTTGGCCCTGAAAGTCACTGAAGAGTCAAGAAAGTGACATTTATGCCTCAGAAGAATGCAGAAAGGGAAAAAATGTAGCATTTTAAAGGATACACATATAATCCACAATCACTGTACTGCTCCTTTGAGACACTGGTTGGTATGAGAAAGGGTGAATAGGGTCCATTACTGATACACAGCTTTTGTACAAATCCTAGTTCCCCTCCTAAGGTCTTTAAGAAGTGCCATTAGCCTATGCTTCCTAATAAGGATTTTGAGTCACAGAGCCTGACTCTGAGTCTCAGTGGTATAGTTGCTTGTCCTATTTCTATTTTAGCCTAGAGAACAGAGTGGTTGTAGAGGGAAAAACGATTCTGCAGATTAGGAGTGGTTTCCTTCTTCTCAGGAATGGTCAGCCAGTGCTGCATAGGAGTTGTAGAAAAACTCTTAGAAATAAAATGGCCTCTTAAGTAAAGTGTTTACAATTTTCTTATACTAAGTAGAATATCACATATGTCATACTGCTTTTTCATTAGGTGTTTTAAAAAAATCTATGCAATTTTGAGCATTACATTCCTTTTTGCAGGCCCCACAGAGAAAATATATACTGTTTCTATTATGTTATTTTTTTTCTGATGCTTCTATTAAGCCTTACTGAAAAAGAAAAAGCAAGGATTCAGTGAGGCCTTGCTGTTTCCTGATGCAGTATCTCTATGCAAGATTGTATGTATCCTGGTGAATAAATGAGGAAACCTTCCTCCAAAAAATGCTGAGAAGTTACTAATTTCTAAAACAGAACAATAATTAATTCAGAAAATATTTAATATGACTGTAGAAAAGGTTTGATTGTATTTTATGATTGCATATGTTATTGCTACTGTGTTATGATAGCTTGAAGGTAACATTACAGCTGAGATTTTTAAAAATTAAATATAGATATCTATTTTCTAAGTGGCTGTCAAGACATTTTTTTCCTGCATAGAGTGATAAATTTCATTTCTTCAGCTGCTACAGAGACATTGTTTTGTTTTTGATATGTGAGGGAAACTTCTAGATCTAGATGATGATTAGTGATATCAGAGTTAATTGTCAGTTTATAGGCCCTAAGATGATTCAGGCTTCAAGCACGTTGAAGTGACATAGTCAAGAATCCTTTTCCTCCTGCCACAAAGAGCATTCTTTGATTCTTTCGAGTGATCATCAACTTTAGAGTTTGAATGAATCACGTGACTCTCTGCCACCCCCCAGATATCAGGGTCTATGGGTAGACCTTCTTGGTGTATGTGAAATTGGACAAAAATTCTACCTTTTTTGATAAGGGTAAGATGGCTGCAGCAGACTGTTAACTGAAGTAGTCATCATGGAATGAAAATAGCTTCTCTCAAGAATCCTGGTCCCAAGTACGTCTTCTCCACTGCAGGAAGCAGATGGCTTCTGAAAGCGGATTTGGAGGATATTTTTATGCTGCAGCCGAGATACAAGTGCAGCTTATGAAGACAGCAAGCAAATCTGCAGTAACAGGGAGCTCAATGTAGGCTGCAGGCTGTGGGAGGGATCTTCGGTGAAGACACACACAGGTATTTTATCTGATGCTCTGACTCAGAGAATTTGCCTGAAGCTGAGCATTGCCATATGCTATCCTTATGTTACTCCTGGAGCAGAAATCTAAAACTACTTTAGAAGAATCCAAATGAGAGAACTTCCTTTAGTTGCGTAAATACAACATCAACATGGAAAACAAATATATCTACAATTGTTGTAATGTACCCAAACAGAAGGACCAAGAACAACACTGCAGTATTTCTTAAAACTAAATGGTGCTCAGATACAACCATTTTTAAACTACAAATAAAAGACAAATCTCCTTAGCATGCTGCCTACAAACATGGATGAGGAAGGCAACCCAAAAATTAGATCAGCCACTGCAGCTGGTGAAAACCTCATTCAAGATGTCAAGTCTTGCTCCATGCTGAGCTACCTAGAGCTGCCCACAGACTGACAGGAAGATCTGTGTGTCAGCAGGAAGTGTCTAGTCCAGAGGTACCCACTGCTCTGCTGAGTGCCTAAGTGGGTATTTTGGCTCAGACATCTATGCGGAGTGTCAACTGAGGAGAGACATCTCCCTCAAGGTGCTTGAAGGGCTTTCCACCTCACACCTTGGTGTCCACAGTGCTGTCATTTGTATCACATCTTGTGTCCTCCTCTCTAGGCCTGGGACCTGTGTGGGCAGCACTGTCCTGCTGATGGCCATGGACTGAGGCACAAGGCTGATTCCCAGGACTGCAGTGGCTCTTGCCACCTTGCCTTTGGCCTTGGGCCATCCCGTCCCCACTGACCTACTATCCATGGGCCTGGCTGCTCCCTGGGAGCTGTGTCCACCCCAGGCTGCCCTGCTGGGAAGGACAGGGCCCTCTCCTGTGTGGCTGCAGGGACAGAACAGTCAGTGCAGGGTTCCCCAGAACCAGAGCTGGCAGCACAAGGCCCAGCCTGGGGTTCTGTAGGGCCAGGGACTTGCTGCTGCTTGGATTTGCAGATGAGAAAATTGTAGTAAAAATTTAGGTGGGAAGGGCAGAGCGCTGCCCTGTGGCCAGTGCCATGACCGAGGAGCTGGGCAGAGCTGAACGAGCCTCGGCACCTTTGTGCTCTTGTCCAAGTCAGGTGGGATCTCCTTGAGTTGTGCTCATTCTCTTGCATTGTTTTGCCCCTGGTGATTTCCCATCTGCAGGTATTTATGCGTTTACACTGTTCACACTTTAATTAACATAACACTTCAGTCTGACATTTAGTGCATGCTACTCTTTTTGTATATGCAAATTGAATTAATATCACTGTACTGACAGCATGGAAATTTTCACTGATGCAAACAGAAATACATATTCTATGTTTTCCCAGATTTCCATTTCAATGAAATAAGCTCTCACTCAGACAAAAAGGCCTTTGTTATTCCTGTTCTCTTCAAGTCTTAGTTAGCAGTTGAGCTTTGAAAAAATAAGAAGCAACAAAGTCCAGCCTTTGTAGCCACTTTCTTAGTGCCCAGGACAGAAGCAGCTGTAAGGGACACTGTGTTTCCTGATCTCTTGGGTTTATTTTATTGTCATTTGTCTAGACTGTTTTTCCTAAAGTGCCTACTGCTTGAGGACTGGCTTACAACTAAGCCTGTCAGTTTTAGCTGGTGCTTCTCTTTTGGTTTACCACACAGCAGCCACAGCTGGGTAGGTAGGATCTAACACTGTTCCAGATCTTGTGTTCTTTCAGCTACAACTCTCAGTCCAAGCAGAGCCTGACCTGGGGCTCATGTAGCGGGTAATATTCTTGTGGCACCTGTAAGAAGGTGTTTTCTGCTATACCGATGCACTGTTTCATAGTATAGTAGCATTTGTTTTTCAAATTTTTTAACCTCTATAGTGATGTTCAAATCTCCTCCTACAATACAAGATCTTTTCTTTTTGTTTATATTTCTGCCGTTGACTTTAATTTGCTTATGTATTTTCTCTTTCTAAATGTATCTATTGCATGTAATATCTTCATAACACAAGTAATTTCATCTTTTCACACATTCCAGTGGCAGTTAGGAATAAAAAGGGAAGTATCAGTCTCAATATAAATTATTGGTATGATTGTACGGATTGCTGCTGCTTGGCATCCTTCTCACAAACCTAAAGACATCATTACAGATAACCAAGAACTCTGTGTATCCTGTGGGCGAAGATGTCCTGCATACAAGGAGCAGCTTGGATGATTGTGGTGGCAGGCCTAGCACATATTAATAGAAATAATAAAATAGAAGTCTTCTCTGAACTCCCAAATTCACTTTAAAATCCTCATCTCCTGAAGGCAGGCAACACTGTTTGTTCTCAGTAAGACACTGTGTTAGCTAGATGAATACATTCCATTAAACCTGGCATGCAATGTTTAACATCACTGTGAATTCAGAATAAACTCTGCTGCAGTATTTTTCCTCCTCCTTTTTTTCTTTTTCCCTAGGGCATTAATTAAACACAGCATTCACAAGAGTGGCCCCTTTAGGAATGATCATTCTTTACATATTACAGATATCAAGCAGTGAATACATGGGATAGTTATATTACTTTCTAATCACTTTTTAACAGGCAGTCTAGTTTGCATGTAGCCAGCAGTAGATATCTGTAGGATTTTAAACATTTTTATCCGTTGTTATGTGAATGCAGAACCAATTAGAATCTTATTGCTAGAGGTATGAATTTTATTTTTTAGAAAATATGTGAGTAATCATAAAGAACTCAAAATTAGGCCATGCTCCACCTGAAGAGAATTATTTATCATTTTGCTTAAAAGAAATGCCTCATATTTACACAAATGCTGTCAGAAGTTCAAATGGTGTAAAAATTTACATCCAAACGTGCCGAAAATATATAAATGTTGGGAAATTCATCAGAAACCTGCGGTCATAATGTCACTAGATTACAAATCTCAATGAAACAAAGACTTTTGTTTCTGTAAAAAGAAATTATAGAAGGAATATAGTTTGAATTTTGCATGGAATGTTTTTATTCTCAAATTGAATTGTTTTTCTTGTGATTTCTTTATTATTTTGTCTGCATTGTGCTTGAAATCACATTTCTTTATTTAGGAAAAACATACTCTTTTATGTAGCAAAGTATGCTACAATCAGTCCTTGGCCTAGATTCTCACATTTCTCAGAAATTATGTTTCCATTTCATAAGAGAGTGAGTTCCTGGAATGTAGTATCTAGTCAAAGCTCAGTGTGTGAATCAAAATTGGACAAACCTCACATTGTTCTACTCTCAAAAGCCATTTTTAGCATGTTCAATAATTACTTCATAGCTGGCTTTAATAAAATGTGTGCTGGAAAGGAGTCAGGTTCATGTAATATTTAAATACATGTTTAGCTGGAAAATAAACAGAATTTTGCAATCTAACTTTTAAACTGAGATAGAGCATAATTTCTAGTGCAGAAGTAGGGAGATGAATGTAATATACAATCCTTGTTGTAATCATTGAAATAACCTGCTGCAGTTTGAGTATTAAGAAAAATCCACTGAAATCTCTGAGCTAGTTTGTACCCATAGCTTTTTTTGAGATCTTCAAAGAAAATATGATACTATTTAAAGAGGAAAATGAAAGCATTGTTTACCACCATAAAGTATCAATAATTAGGGAGAAAGATTAATTAGAATAATAACCTAGCACAAGGTAATAATTTCTGTCCTTTTACTGGTGTTATGACCAAACTAGGAATGAGAGGGTTGCATGATCAGGCTCAGAAATGAGGTGTGCATGTCAGGACAGAAGCTGTTATTGCAGTATAAATGAGCAAACATCAAAACCAATGGAAACAAGTAAATATGACAGTCATAAGGAAGACTAGATAGCAGCCAATGATTAGAACAAGGGGCAGTACTTTAGTGTATCTGTGCCTACCATGTCTAGAGGTAGGATTTCAGGCTAAAGAAAGAAAAGAGCAGCTGAAGCATGGAACGTTAGGTCTGCAAATTAAGAGTTGCTTTCACAATTAAAAGGGCTATAGATTCGGAAAAACTTAGGTCTGGTTCTCAAAATGTTTAGAAGTTAATGGGAGCTGAATTAATTCTTTTAGTCCTGAGATGTTTATTCTTTGTTCAACATCATGTTTAACAAAGCAAATGACAGTGTAAAACATGTCTGTATCTGTGTCATGCCATTCAACAAGAAGACCTACATTGTATTATGCTTTTAGATAATGTAAAATTTTTAATATCTGGGCTCCATTTTGTGCATAAGACTTAGGAAGCATTGTTGGCTCAGGTAAAAACTATGAATATCCTTAGTTTGGAGCTTGGATTTTCATGCCTGAGAAGAGTTTTCTTAAGTTTTACCATCTGAAGATGATATTAGAGAGTATCTGTAGCCAAATATGACATATTTTTATTTGCACTTGGTCTGGCAGAAGCAGTGCTTGCATGGAGGAGGCCCTGACTGCAGAGCGATCACTGCCATGTGCCAGATCTGCAGATGCATTGGGAATGTCTGCTTGTGTAAACAGATGCTACTTTGCAAAAGTTTCTAGATAGCAGCTGAATGATGACTCAGACATTTTTTGTCACTGCAGAGCTGCACATGGTCCTGAGTAAAGCATTGTGAAAGGCACTGGAGCAAACATGCTAACAGAGAGCTCTTTACTCTGGAACTTTTGTGCACACCACATTTTTCCCACAGTGCTCTCTGCAAAAGCCATAATGCTCTTCTCTGAGATGACATGCATAGTAATAAGAAGAGGTAACTGGCTTCCTTCTGTTTAAGTGAAATTGTTCTGAAAAGCAAGTTTATTTAATGTGATATTTCACAGAAATGCAATGACTTCAGTAGAATTTACACAAATGAATTTTTAAAACCCTGAACTTTCTGGTAACTGTACATGTTTGTAAAAATGGAAGAAGAGTGGAGAGCAAAGAAAAAAGGGAGAAAAAAATAAAGGCAGATTTGATAGCTTGCTTCTTTATAGACATTTTAGCACGCATTTGACACCTTATTAAAATTATTGCCTTGAATGAATGCCGATCAAAAGCAAAGGGAAAACGTCAAAACTTGCCACAAAACTGAATATTTATCTTCCACAGAGTTTTAGTGTTAAGCAGATTTTAAACAGCTGGCTTTCTGTGGAGAGTAAGAGAAACAGATTAGTATAAGGAAACTTAAAGGAATTATTGTAATTGGGATCAAATTAGTTTTAGATAAAACTACTAAGAAAATGCAGAATATGATCTCTGAAATCAGAATCAGTTTCTGAACTGGAAAAAGGGACTGAGTATGAATTTTATTGCTCATAAACATGAAACTTGGTTTTAATAATTGTAGATATTTTCAATATGAGTGGTTGAATATTTTTAAATGTTCAACACTGTTGATTGTCACTGTGAAATCAATGTGATGAAGAAATCTGTTTTCAAAGTGAAATCTGCTGGTGGAAACATGGCAATTAAAAGCTTAGACTAAATGATATCTATGAACTATAGTTAATTTTTAAATTTTCAAAATACGTTACCATTTATTGATATGATGTCTATCAACTATTTTATTTGATCTGGCAATTTGTTGACAGTACTCAGTTTACAGCATCATTTCTCATTTCTGCAACCAGAAAAAGTGATCTATGGTAGGAATTGCATCATTTTGCTAGCACTATAGATGTAGTGATATTTCTGGTGTAGTGGTTAGGAACAGAGTATAAAAAAAAAAAGAACTTGATTTGAAAACACAGATAAATGTTATAGCCACTTGAAATTTTCGATTGCTAATACTTTGAATTTTTCAATGACAATTTAATTATTTTCACATGTGTTATATTTCTAGCACAGGATAACTGCTTGTTAGTTTTTAGAAAATTATATGTCTGAAAGGAATGGCAGGATATTTCTTTCATGTATATGAACTTTTTCATACACTGATTAAATTTAAATATATAAACACTTTTGTGGTAGTTAAACATGTGCTTAGCTACGTCTCCTTAGTGTTTTGTTTTAAAAGAATGTGTATTAAAACAAGTGAGCTCTTGAGTAAGTTTCACTAGAATTTTCTGCTTATTTCAGATCTCTGTTTTTGCCAGCACTGTCGACCTTTCACTATTCCCTTTAAATCTGTCTAAACTTCCTTATTGTGTTGATGGTGTTTTCTACTATTTTGAAAGGCACTGCATGATTTCTTGGAGTATTTTCCATTTTCCCAATACTTTCAATGTTAGCCCAACTGGCTAATCATATTTTGCCGATCCAGACAAAGGAAACCTAATAGAAAACTACATTTCCTGATGTGATTTTTGTGAAGTCAATTGAGTCAAAGTATAGAAGCATTCATATCCATGACTTAGTGAGTCTAACTTTTTAATGCTCTGAGTCAGGGTATGGTAAATAGCACTTGGTAATCTTTCTGGTTCAGTCAGGCTTGATAAGATCT
Source organism: Sialia sialis (assembly GCA_009812075.1). Classification (NCBI taxonomy): domain Eukaryota; kingdom Metazoa; phylum Chordata; class Aves; order Passeriformes; family Turdidae; genus Sialia; species Sialia sialis. The sequence goes on along the minus strand of VRYO01002778.1, from coordinate 7,366,581 downwards.
TATTTCCTTTGATGCTCAGAAAAAATATTATTCTATGTGCAATTAGAACCTCTGCATACACAGGTGCCAGAAGCACAGCCTTAGAAGGTGTAATCAGTAATAAATTCAGGATGCAAAAAAACCTTATTGCAATTGTTTTAGATAGCAACTCAAGCTTACTAATGACTAGTCTCCTTGACAATGTCATAAATCCTGGTATTGCTGTTCAGTCCTTCAAAGTAATTATTGTATTATTTCTACCAACTTGTTCGGTGTAGACTCTTGTAGATGACACTTTATGATTTGATGAATTGAGTTCTGAAGTCAGAAGCTGACTGTTTCTTAGAGTGTCACTCATATCATGGCAAGATTAAAAAGCTTTTCAGTGCACTGCTATGTTTTGCAAATGCTCAGTCCAGTTGTAGCCTGTGAGGTCCTTGTATACTAATGCCAGCTTTTTAACTAATTACTAGACAAAGAAATACAGGTCGTCTGTTATTGAACGGAGCTTCTGACTCGAAGCACAGTTCTGACCAAGTGTTGACATTCTTAAAACTTTTGTAGTGACTTTCCCTTTGTAGTTATGTTCTGTAGTGACATTTTTGTAAATGATCATGGCTATGGGTGATTAGACCACTAAACAATCTTATAATGAATATAGGGAAGCTGAAGAAGACAACAAAGGAAATTTCCTAATTGCAGGTATACAATGATGACAGACTCATTTGATTTATAATCACATAAGAGTATTAGCCATTTATGAGAATTGAATACTATCTGCAATGCAAAACTGTTCTGTCTGGCAGCAAATAATATTGTGGTCTTCAGTATTTCCGAGGGTTTTTGAGAGGAACCTGATCTTTTCTTCTCATATGTACAATTAAATATTTAGCATAAGTTGTATATGTTCAGGCTAAGTATATCTTAGGTTCTGTCTTCTCCTCTATGGTACTTCTTACTCAAGTACAGACTGAATTAGATCTCATCTTTAGATAGGTCAAAATTCCAGTCTACTTCATCCCGTTGTTAGGATCCTAAACAAAGGTGTCTTTTCCATCTTATTTCAGAATAAAAATGCTCAGCACTATCTTGATCTGTCTGAAATGATATTTTACTATGTAGGACTTGTTTAAGAAAATTCCTCCTAATTTTGTTTTGCATCTTTTAATAAACTCTGTAGAGGTACAACAATTTTTATTTTATATTTTGGATAACTGTCTCACAAAAAAAACCTGAAACTGCTTCTGACATACCACACCAGGTCAGGTGTATATTATTCTCAAATAATCATGCCTTCTTCTAAGTTTTACAGCTCCTAACAAGTGACTGGAGTACCTGTGCAAAATGTAAACCTAGAAAGTGAAATAAGTGCTGTGTTTCTGTTCAGAAAAGAGAAAATTAAGGAAACACCAAAATAAACAACTAAATAAACTGATGACATCTTAAATTACATCATAAAAACAAAGTTATCACATGCATATAGGGACATCGAGACAAAAGTATGTTATAAAGAGCTTCTAAACATGGATGATTGATGAGGTAGATATAAATTACCACTTGAGAGCCATTATGTTCTATTATATAAATAAGCATTTAGAGACTTTTGAAAATTTGTAATTATGATACTGCAGAAGCTCTAAATTGGTTTTCCATAAATGGTTTATGAGGCATTTGTTAATTGCAGTGTTAATGTAATTCCTTAATTAAAACATTCTACCTTTATGTCTCTAACAGATTTTAGGCACATTGGAAGGATAATCTGCTATAAAGTATCCTTAATTTAGTTTTGGATGCTAAAACAAGACACTACTTAACTGGTGATTTAGCGCAAAAAAAAGTAGAAAAAATAACTCTAATTGGACAGATGTTACAACATGAACATTAAAGGTCCAGTAGTTTTCTCTGCTTGTTTCCCTGTTTCTCTAGTGGAGTAGGTAAACATCTTTTCAGCGAAAAATGAGGGAGAGGAGGGGTGGATGTGGGTGAGGAAAAATACGTATTTTTCATTTTCACATATGCCACATTTACTTCAGGATGATATCCTTCATGAAGAGAGGTTTGAACTGTGCTTTCTCATTTGAAAAGACATACAGTAATTTCATGACTATAAGCCGCACCTGAATATAAGCCGCACTTCTGGGTAGCTGGGCAGACCATGGGATTCGTCCATATATAAGCCGCACCAGAATATAAGCTGCACTTTACTTTGGCAGGGTACACGTGCAACAAAGTAACGCCGCGGTCCCTGGCACTGTTCATCCGGCCTGAGCTTTATGCAAATGCCATAGCGGAACCCGAGCCCGGCACAGCAGTCGTAGCTGCAGCTGTAGCTGGGCTGCCCTACGCAAACTACGTAGTGGAACGCGAGCCCAGCATAGCAGTCATAGCTGCAACCTCAGCTGGGCAGCCCTACGCTAACTACGTAGCCCAACCGCCACCCTGATACGAGCCACAGCCTCAGCCGGGCTGCTCACATTAACTACGTAGCGCAATTGCCACCCCGATACAAGCCACAGCCGTAGCTGTGCTGCTCCACGCTAACTACGTAGCAGAACTGCGAGCCCGGCACAGCAGCCATAACTGCAGCCTGAGCCGGGCTGCCTTACGCAAATGTCGTAGCAGAGTCGGCTCACCTGTGAATCCAGGCAAAGAAAGGAAAACACTACAAAATCCAGAAAGAAAAAATTCACTTATATTAAACTTTTAATCAGCTGTTGCATTCCCTAACCCAACATGTTTGCCTTCCGGTCAGAGAACTGACCAACAGGAAGAAG
>VRYO01002778.1:7330505-7354207 GCA_009812075.1 Sialia sialis | reverse complement strand
GGCTGCAGTTATGGCTGCTGTGCCGGGCTCGCGGTTCCGCTGTGTAGTTAGCGTGAGCAGTCCAGCTGAGGCTGTGGTTCGTATCAGGGTGCCAGTTGGGCTACGTAGTTAACGTGAGCAGCCCAGCTAAGGCTGTGGCTCATATCGGCATGGCGGTTGGGCTACGTAGATAGCGTGAGCAGCCCGGCTCAGGCTGTGGCTTGTATCGGGGTGGCGGTTGGGCTACGTAGTTAGCGTAGGGCTGCCCAGCTACGGCTGCAGCTACAACTGCTCTTCCGAGCTCGCGTTCCACTATGGCATTTGCATAAAGCTCAGGCCGGGTGAACAGCACCAGGGACCGCGGCGTTACTTTGTTGCACGTGTACCCTGCCAAAGTAAGATGCAGCTTATATTCTGGTGTGGCTTATATATGGACGAATCCCGTGGTCTGCCCAGCTACCCGGAAATGCAGCTTATATTCAGGTGTGGCTTATAATCATGAAATTACTGTAATATCTAAGCTATAAGATGGAATACATAGATAGCTATCTTGTGATGACAAAGAATACATTGTTTCATTAAAACAGACTAAAATCAGGAAACTTTTTTGTATAAAGAAAGAATAATTTAGAAGGATATCAAGGAAAGCAAGTTTGCTTTATGCTTTCAAATTATTGCAGCATGTTTTATCTCATCTACTCTTCAATGAGTTGAGATTTTGTTCACTTTCCTGATAATAACACAATTATAGAATATGCTGAATTTGAGGGGACTCATCAGGATCATCAAGTCCAACTCCAGAAATGCATCAATTAGTAATGGCACTTCTAGATTTGTTTCACACAATTATTATGGAAGTAGGGTTAGAAAATGCTTAATAAGTAAAAATAGGTATAATCCTATATTTGTAAATGGAAAGTGCACTCAAAAGTGTTTTATTTCCCTATTTTTATTCAATTTAACCAAGGCAGGATTTGAAGTACTTATTTGTCTTCAATTTTTCTTCCCTGATCTTCCCTGTTTGTGTATGGATTTTTATATATTGGAAAATTGATAAAGACAATTAGGAAATAAAATTTTTAATTTTGACTTGTATAATTACCCATCTGATTTTCATGTTGACTCTCCTGCAGTGCTAGTGTGGTTAAAGGTCCCCTTAGGATAGCTGTGACGTCTAAATGCACAACAATAGCAAGAGCACACTGACTAAAATCAGAAACTAATGTTAGCTGTCATTTGACTCACTAAAATAGTTTGGTGGATTTCTATTTTTACTTTGTTAAGCAAGGTTGATATTATGTCAGAAATGTTCAAAAAACAGGGATGATACATAAAATGATGTGCTCAAAAGAGCATATATGAATTAATGTTTATCTTCCTATTTTTGGGGAGCTTCCTTTCTGATCAAGACTGAAATAAAAATGAAACAAAAGGAGGAGTACTGCAATTTTTCCTCATAATTAGAAATTAATTTTCAGTTGTTATCTGCTATTTATCCTACTGTAGGATCCCTGCCAGCAAAGTCCTGATGAAAATGCCATTATCTTTTAATTTTGAAGTGATGATACTAATCAATTAAATCTGCATGTTTAACCAAATGACAACAGTTAACCCTTTACTCTTTAAAATCCTTTATGCCCAGTACAATTACTGAATGATATTTGTACTGCCAGGAATTTAGTATCAAACTGTCTTCACTGTTAAAAACCTCTGTAGTTTCATTATATCAGATCTAGTGTTCACTGAGACATTCAGATTTAGATTAGTCCAGGAAAGCAGGAGATAAATGATCAGAAGTTTCTACTCTTGTGTCAGTCACACTTATTGCGCCCATAGCCACTGAGAAGGGTGGAATTCAAGATACACTGCACCAGTGAGTGAGCTGAATCAAAAGGAGCCCCTATGGCTTGAAAGTTTAAATCCATCAGACTGGTAATGGAATTCTACTTTCCAGACCCATTCTGGCATTTTTTATATGTATTATTCTGCATTTCACTAGCAAAATATAACAAATGCCCTCAGAATGAGGGCTAGAACCAATGAAGATAGCATAGAAATTTAATTTCAGGATTCTGATTAAATTTAGACATCAGGCAGATGTTAACCTAGTCAACATGATCACTACAAAGATTCTATAGTATATACCCAGAAGCAAAGCCAAAAAAAGGTAGATTTGATGTGCTTTAATTAAGAAATACAGAATTTTGGGATTTCCAGAATGAGGTGACAACTTGCATAGATATTTTTATTCTGCAGATTTTTCTGCCCTTGCACCTTTTGATGTTGAAGTTTTGATTACATTTCAGATTTAGACTCTTTAATTCTTATGGATATGACCATTAAAATTATTGTTTCTTTTTAAATGAGGGAGGAGAATATAATTTTTCTTATTGAGGATCAAATAAGAGTAGGGTTTCCTTTTACTTTGTTGTTAATTCTTTATGCCTTTTTCTCTCCATGTTCAATATAGTGTAAATAAATAAATAAATAACATTCAGATTTAGTACTACAATCACTGTAATCAATGATCTGAAGGGTTGAGCAAAATCCTGTAAGTCTCTGGGATATCATTAATAAATCAATAAATTGTATGAGGACCAGAATATCTGATGAATACCTGATATGGTAGCACACAAGTTCTTGTCAGGGTCAGATGAAGCCCTTGGGAAATAATTAAAATTTTTAAGAAATGAAAGGGGGAAAAGATAGTTGCTCAGTGAAATAAGAATAGATATACTGTGTTCTTCAATAATGTGTTTATACATGATCAGACTCTCAGAAAGTTTGCTTTAGAAATGGTTACACATACTCAATTCTACCCTGAAGGTAGGAAGTGGGATTGTGAATTTGTAAAGGAATATATTACAAAAGAAGTATCTGCCAAAATAAAAACTCTATCACTGAAATGTAAATATTCAATATCAGAAACTTGGGTTTTTTATTAGAAATAGCTTTATCTGAGAGTAAAAAAGTACTGATATTAATTATTTAGTCATAATGTAAAAGGTGGGGTTTTTTTGAATATAAGTCTGTGTATAACTTTGCTTTTACATGAAGAGTGTACAATATTCACTAAGCAATTTTTTTAAACTCTAGTTAAGATATGATATAGAAAAGGATGTTAGAAATTAAATGCATGTTCTGGTATAGTACTTCCAAGTTCTTTAGTTTTCTTAATCTTTCCCTTTTCCCCTGCCTGTTACTCACTGCTAAGCCAAATTTTCTCAGCTCGTTCCTCAGTATAAATCTATTTTTATCTTATTGATGAGTCACTCATCAGTCTGTAGTTTAACACATCCTGTGTTTCTCTGGATGCTCTCACATGCTTTTTATATAAAGGGAGAGGAGGACTCTGTAATTGCATCATGACTCTATTCTTTTTTACTGTAAAGGAAATTAAGATGGTATTTATTTATAGCCTGGAATATTCCTGACTTTTTTTCCATGAAAATTTCCATCAGATTCCTATGAGCATGTTTACCCAGGTCTGCTACTATGTTTTTTTCTTGCTCATGGCCTGTATAAATGCTGGTGTTTATTTGGTTATGCTCCTTGTCTGTTCAGCTGCAGCTGAAATCACTAAATTCTCATATAATTACAGTGGTGCCATTCAAACAGCTAGAGTTTAGGTTGTGTCAGCATTTCTATTATAAATCCTTAATTTAAATGGTTTGCAACAACTCAACCATAAAATATATTTTGAGCTGAACCTTAGCTTGTAATGCTTCAGCCCAGGAGCAACTTCCTTTTCAAAAAAAAAAAAAAAAAAAAGCAAATAGCTCCTCTCTGTAGCAATGGGGAACAAAGATACACAGACCACTTTGTGAATCACTTTGGGTCACTGTATTGTAGAAAACACTCTCCTTTTATACCTTCAACTTCCACAGGGCAACATAACCAAAACTTAACAGATGAAGAGCGCCCATTGGCTGACTCAGCTGTAGCCTGTTGTCCATGCATCTCATCGTCCAAACAGCTTCCAACCATCCAGGTTGTAGCTGTACCTTCCTACAGGAATTTCTAGTAAACATAAGCCTGCACAATTATAACAAATATAATCTCATATCCCATATCTCTCATCATTTCAGGAGTGGATTGAGCACTTGTGAAAAGGCTAAATGTACTGCTCAAGGAACCAAGCTATGGTAAAAGACTTCAGTGATACAGAAGACAAGTTACAGGTTTTCTTTGTTTTGCCTCATCTCAACTTACAGATTCTGATTCTGTAGGGGAATTGTTCGTGTCTCACATTTGTTTTAAGGTTGATAAAAAAGAAAGTAATTTGATGACAATTTCAATAGTATATTAAGGGACCAATTAAAGGCATCCATGACAGCCAGCACAGGGATACTGGTACCACCACACTGCTCTTCACAGAGTTTCAGTCACCAAGGGACCATTCAGGATACTGTGGCCTGAATCTGAGCCATGAGAGGTTCATAAAGTCCCTCATTATTTATTTCATAAATAATCTGGCTTTGCAGTGGCTTAAAGCTTAACAGGAAGACAATAAAAAGATACATGGACTGGGCAGAGGCAACAATCATTCAAATGAGTTAGTTTGGATGCCTTTCGTGTTCTTGTTCTGGCTATTTTTAAATGGAATATCTTTTTCTGTATTTCTCAACTGCACCAAAGCATATAACCAAAGTAGAGCCTCTGCCTCTGTAGTTTGAGATAATAAGCTGAAAACCCTTTCCTAGAAATGCAGCCAGTGTTCTTGATCACAAGACAGGCTCGCTCACAAAAAGAATTAAAATAGCCCCCACCTGTAACAACTCACAGCATACTCTTAGGCAGGGGATATCTCACAAAACACCACTTCATACAAAAATAACAAATAGGTCTTGAAGTTCTATTGATATTTAAATAGTAAAATCCAAATTTAATTTGACATGACCTTTAGCTACCACAATTCAAAATCCATCTAGAAAATAGAGTAAAGACAAGTTTTAAAAAATTGATTGAGGATTTTCCTGGTGAAGTGCTTTAATCCATGCATTTTGGCAAGTGTCAGTTGATTGTTTAAGAACTTGAAACAGAAGCTTTTGACTTGAAGCTACTGTTTCTATTAAAGCCACTACCAAATCTTGTGTTTTCAGTTAGCCAGGAAAAAAGATATTTTGTCCTAAATATTTATTATTTGTGTCAATATGGCCTCAAGAGGCAGTATAAAGCTAAAGAGAGTCCTAAACTTAGCCCTTAATTATCAGATTATAGTTCTTTCATGCAAATCTGTTCTCACATCAAATCTCATGAAAATATGATTTTCTCCCCTCTGCCCCAGTTTAATTAAGCCAAAATTAGTCTTATTCCATTTCATTTTGTTACAAAATATTTTGCTTCTCTTCATCTTGGTTTTACATAGTACATTTAGAAATTAATAATATAGGAGGAGTCCATGACTCTAAAGGAAAAAAAAATCAGGTCTTACAGTTAATAGCATAAATTGAAATTATTTTTGAAGTCTGTTAAAGAAGATATTCCATAAAATGTGCATCTTCTACAATATGACTGATTAAGCTCTAATTCTCCTGGAAAAATGTACCTTAAACAAATACTTGCAACAGTAATTGAAATTAAATATAGAATATTTTATTCTATAATAGATATAGAATATAATTGTCATATATATTATATAGAGATAATATAATTATATCTATATTATAATACAATATATCATATTATCATATAATATATATAAGTATAGAATATAAAATAAAATAAAATAAAAATATGATATATAATAAAATTACTAGATCTGATTAAAATCTAAACCTGAAACTTATGGTTTTCCCTTATTGTGTATATTTCCCTTATTGTTATATTTCATGAAGCGCTTTCAATCAGCAATTTTCTATCCATTTTTGTATTTGTTATCTGGACTATATTCTCTGTGAGTGTTTTATCTCCATCTGTATTGTCTAGAAAGTAATATAACCACATTTAGGATGCCATAGAAAATGAGGAATGTTACAATGATGATATCTACTAAATTTACAGGAGGCACATAAACTAGTTCAGTGGTTATTGATTTCTTCCTTACAGTGAACTGGTGCTATAACATCAGACATTTTTCACATCCCTATCCAGAGTAGACAAACCACCACAGTTGCACAGGTGACAAGCAGCATCACTCTGGGACCAAGACAGCTTAGTGATGCCTGTGGAGAGCATTGCTTGTGCACAGCACTGCTGGAGTGAGGCTTTCATTTTAGGGCTAAGGCACCACTTCATCTCAGCACCAAGCTGTGCTGTGCTGGGCCTTCTGAAGAGCATGTAGGGCTCTGAAACTCAAATGCCTATGCACAGACATACTGAAAGGAAATCTTGGGTGGCTGCAATCTAAGAAAACCAGTCACGCCTTCTAGCTTAAAACTACACCACCATTTTACAGTCAGTTGGCCAAGTAAATGATAAGATCTGTGTAGAAAACTCTGCTAAAGTTCTGATCCATATTTTCCCACTTTCAGAATTTGTCCTTTGAATACTTCTTATGTTAGCACCTATGATAGAAAATTTTGGCCAACACTGATATAATTCACAGGGCTGCTCCATTCTTAAAAATTTACAGTGAGGTAATTGCTTATTTGGGAAAGGCAGTTGACTGATTGCACTGATTGAACAGTTTTGATGCTCGTCTTAATGATGTAGAAAAATGTAATGAATGGCAACTTATTGACACAGATAGTGCCAGTTGTGAGTGTTCTGGGCATCCTGGGACCATTGATTTTGATAATGGATTATATAACCATAAGATAGTCACTTCCTTTTCTAAGGTGTGAAAAGTACCACAATGTCATGACAGGTTGCACAAAGAATATCTTCTGCTTTAATACAGTAACTATTGTGGCTCATTGCTTCAGGAAACAGTAGTCTTTAAAATCACAAGGAAAACCCAAATACAACCAAGTTTCTATTCTTCCCTGGTGGCAAGGAAAAATCAGGAAAAAGGGACAGTACCTGGAAACAAACCAAGTACAATATTTATCTTAAATTATCTTTATACTTAACAGTGAATCAAGTGTTTATCGTGGACTGTCTAAAAGTACTTGCAGGATTTCTCACTAGACATTGTTCTCAAACACAATCATAAGCGTTTGATTACTTTTGCCATGCGTCATGAGCAGGGATGCTTTTAAGCTTCTGTCACATAGAGCATTAAAGTTATTTTTTATAGACTCATAGTCTTGATCATTGTATAGATAAGACCGAAAAAATCTAGCTCTGTTTATAATCGCAAGTATCTGTCCACTTGTATAATTTCTTCAGTTCATCTTTAATTCTTGTTTAGTACTCAATCAGGCTTTGAGATGTTGGCTTATACAATATTATCTCAGGTTTTGGATTTCTTTCCTACCCATATATAAAACAAAATTATCCTGGCCAAATAATATGAACTTATTTGTGCATTTTTCAGAATGTTCTTTAAGACATTGATTTAAAACAACAAAAGAAAACTCAACAGTCTGATCCAATCCACATATTCTTTTGAACAACTTCTGTAGTCCTTGTGAAAGGTTTTATTTCAATCCAAAATTGCTCTTCTCCCTCAGATTCTTATTTTCTACTCTCTGCTGAAGGATCACTAAGGAACATCTCTTACTGCTAGTTTGGTGTGATACAAGGACACAGAAAGCTATTTTGGCCAAGATATGTTCCTATGCCTTAGAGACAGACTCTATCATTAGCATCTGAGTCATTGTCAGTAATTACTCATTTCATCAACACAGGTCTGTTTTGTTACCTTATGGAAGTTTTTAACCCTGTTTATATCTAGAGCTCTGTTTGTTTCTTTTTGTGCGTCCTTTTGTTATTGACAGATGTTACTTAAAACTTCTTCTCTGTCAGTTGTTTACTTTTCACAGGAACATTTATTTATTGCATGTTTAACTTTTGTTCAGTAGTGAAGTTCAGTATAAACAGTTTCAAGTTCAGGCTTTTCCACTACAGTCAGTGGAAGTAGGCTTGACAATATTTGCATAGCATGTCATAACTACTGTCAAATCTGCCTTCAAAACCATTTTACGTTCTTGCAGGCAAAAACACCTGCATATCAATAGACATAGCCTGAATTCATTTTAATATGCCACTGAGAACTTAGCTAGGGAAACTGTGTGTGCAGACAAACCTAGCCATGGCAGCTGCTACTTGTTCTAGGGGGTTTTCTGCCAAGTTGGGGAAGTGCTAAATCTATAATACAACTTGAGATGTTGCTATTCAGGTCCTCAGTGATACCTTGTTCCATAATTTATGAGCCTCTGACGGTTTTTAAACAGTTGTTCTTTTGACACCTCTCTCCAGATTTACCCTAGCACTTTCAATTTGTTCTTGTACAAAAAAAAAAAAAAAAAAAAAAAAAAAAAAAAAAAAAAATTCCTGTGTCTGCAACTAATAAGCCAATCTGCAAAACTGTAGTCAAAATAGGTATTCCCTGATTCCTTGCCCAAACTAAAATAACTCTGCAGCTAAAACACTCACCTCAGTACTGCAGTAGCTTCAATGAAGAAGGTGTTCCTCTTACCCAACCTGCTCCTAGAAACCCGGTCCTGCAGTCTGCAAGTAGAGCCTAAACCCCCAACTCCTAACTGAACTCTGTCCACTTCCATTCACATTGTTTCTCTGTCTGTTAGCCATGAAATGGCTTCAAAAAATAAGGGAAAGAAGAGGAAGTCTTGTTTATTGACTGCAAAAGGACTTAAGTATAACAAGTGAGGAGAGTTGCCAGGAATGAGCAAAAGCTAAAGTTCCTTGGCTGGGGAAACCTCAGTGCTGGGAAAAGCATCTTGTAAGATCTTGAGGAAGGAATAATGCATTTTTAAACTCATGATGTACTTTAGAATTTTCCATTAAAGAACAATGTGAAGGATCTGAAATAATATGTGGCTGGAGATTAAACAGTAATGACTGTTGTCAAGAAATTCAGATCACTAATTAAGGAGCAACTTTCTTTCAAAGATGCTGCTGCTGGGAGTTAGAGTTGATTGTACACTGAAGAGCAGATGAACAATAATAACATGGTCAACTCCACAGACAATTAAAATAAAATCTATTTCTACTGTTTAATTAATATTTTTTAATATAGTTTATGTCTTTTTTCTAAGTAGTGGAAGTATACTGTACTACTTGGGGTTCTTATTCTGTAGGATAGAGGTTATAATTATTAAAGTGGTTAGGGCTTATGCTCACCAGAAGGCCCTGTGGGAAAGGCACAGCTGCAGGCTGGACAGGTAGGAGTCAGCTGAGGGGTGAGAGGCACTTGTGAGTGAGGTGAGAATGAGTTGAGTGACAGCTGGGAGTGAGATTGTGATTGGCTGGAGAAACATGTGAACAGCGTATGAGCAGGAAGCTGATTGGATGGTAGAATGTGTAGACAGCAGTACGGCTGCTGAGCCAGCTAATGGGTGCCTTCAGTTATGTCGGGTGGAGATTAACGGTATGAAACAGCTGCTATTTTTACAATAAAATTATCTCCTCCGGATGCATAAGGGGGTCTATGTTGCTTTGTTCCCCATTGCTACAAATGGTTGGCCTGAAGGTGGCTGCGCACCTCTAAGGTGGTGCAGGGTGTGTGGACCGCTCCAGTAGCAACTTCCATTAGATCAAGGAACAGACGGGAAGGGTCTGGGAAAAAGATCCAGGGAAGGATCTGGGAAGGGTTCAGGAAGGAAGTCAGGAATCCAAAAGTATGCACAGCTCACCTAGGGGGTGACTAGACAAGTGGGAGCAAATACTAGAGGTGGAATATCTCTGAAACAAAAAGGAGCTTGGAGTAAGGTACAGTGGTTCCTATATCAGCAATCTATTAATATGGCTGGTGTGAAACTAAGTACCCTGCTGGACTGAGTGTCTAATCACATCAGAGATTTTCTCTTTAGCGGACCCCTTCATTAGAAACCTGGAAATGGTAGGGCTGCGACTTTTTATTGTCACTGGGGACGGCAATGTTGAAGCTTGCAGGCACCTCTCTACATGGGGGACAATTATGGTGGCCATTGAGGAAGTTGTGCAAATATCAGCCATTATGCTTCTTCGGAAGGTAATTCCCCTGAACCTTCAGTGCCTGATAAAAGTCCCTGTGCAGGGGATCCCTCAGTGCAGAATTCTCACATCGTGAGTGGGCACTGAGCTCACTCCCTGCCCAAAATGGTGATCAAGTAGTCCAGTGATGGCAAAAATGCTGGGAAGCCAGCATGAAGGAGGGTAACTTGGTGGTCATTACAGTGTGCCCAGTAATACATGTGCTGAACCAAAGGCCGGCGTGCTAAGAGTTTGACTGTAATGTGATTAAAGAACTGAGGACATTAGTAAAAGGAAACAGCACATCCTCCCATCATGCCCTAAGCTACCTAGAATCTATCAGTATTGCATACATCCTTACACCCCGCGACTGGAAAAGCATAATGAGAATTATTCTAACAGCAATGCAGTTTGCAATCTGGCTAACCGTTTACTGAGAACAGTGTATAACCCAGGCAGAAGCATTACAGGACAGAAATCTACCAATTGTTGCACAGCTGACCGGAGAGTCCCTAGACTGCAGGCAGGCTACACGTGTGATGTGTATGATATCATCACTTGCCTTGCCCTGCAGGCCCTGCAGAGACTCCAGGGGTGGGTATAGATTCCAACATGTCTTTTGCTAAGATTTTACAGGGTCCAGCAGAGTCATTCATGCAATTCCTGCACAGACTGCAAGCTGCATTCTCTGGCAAGTCAATGATGAAGGCAGAGGTATTCTGTTGTGGTGGCTTGCTTTTACAAATGTGAATGAAGATTGTAGAAAAGTATTGTTCACTGTTTGTAACCCACATGCTTGTGATATAGATATAGATATAGATATAGATAGATATAGATATAGATATAGATATAGATTAGATATGGTTAGAGCATGCCAAAATGTGGGAACTGCCACTTGAATTACTAAATCGCTCGCAGCAGCTTTAGCCATACACTTCTAGGTTTCGGACATGTGGGCAGGGGGGTTGTTTTAAATGTGTTTCAATGGGTTATTTTACAAAGCATTGTCCTCAACAAGGGGACAGGATAGAGCTACCACCTAGAGACTGCCCAAGTGTGGAAGAGGGAAGAATTGGGCTGCTGACTGCTGCACTTGGTACGCTGTAAAAGGGAAGGCTACAGCTGGGAAACTTCTGGTGAGGGGCGGGTCCGCACACCCTGGAGAATAAAAAAAAAAAAAGCAAGACAAAACATTTGGCAAGAGAGCTCCTGCTTACAACTACAGGCAGTGCAAGGCTGGACCTTACCTCTAGAGAAATCAATAATTCTTGTGACATCTTCAGTACCTTTAGTTCCTACTGGAGTGTGGAGACCCCTTAGTAACATCAATCATGCTCTGCTAATAGTTCATTTGTCTGCCACTGGATTGGGACTTTTTGTACTGACCAGAGTACAAAATCATTGATTTGGATTAAGAGGGTGAGATACAAATTATGCTCTGGACTCCCGCGCCACCCTGCTTTGTGCCAGCAGGTCAGCACATAGCATGGCTTATTCCGTTTTCCAAAAGGGCCCCTAGTGCCAAGGCTTAACATGTCACAAATAATTTTGGTAGCACAGGTCAGCCACAGATTTTCTGGACAAGTTCTATTACAAGAGTTCAACCAACTGTAACATGCACTAAAGATGGCAAAAAATTCAAAGGGCTTGTTGATACTGGAGCTGATGTCTCTATTATTAAAAGCAATGAATGGCCTAGTGATTGGGCCACATCAACCTTTTTTTTTTTTTGGTCTTTAGTCAGAGTTGGGATTGAAGCACAAGAGATGAAGTTTTGGATTTACAGTAATTTCATAAGTATAAGGCGCACCTTAAAGCCTGAAATTTTGATCCAAACCCGGAAGAGCGCCTTATAATTCAGTGCACCTTATATATGGAAAAGTTTGAGTATTAAAGGGGTCTCAAAACAATTTCTGTTTCACATTGGGCAGTAACAAACATGAAGCTCACAATCAAATGACCGTGAGCAGGCAGAGCACACATGTTGGGCATCGGGGGGTTTTTACTTTTTCCCTCTGTGGAGAAATTTTCCCCATTATCATGCTAACAAAACTGTCTGGGCAGCTCCCTTAGGTTTTAATTGCTCAAGACAAAAGAGATAGATGGGTGCTCTGGTGGCTCACGAGAGCAGCAACTGCGAGCAGCCCGGCACCAGGGTGGGCCAGCACAGAGCTTGGGGGGGCTCTGCTGCTTGCCAGGAAACTCCTGCCTAGGCCCCTGCCACCTCTCCAGCCCAGGGTGGCAGGTCCCTGGCCTGCCCGGCTCCCCTGCCCCCTGGGCTGTGCCCTCTCCTTACCTGGGCAAGAGGGGAGCCAGCAGGTTTAATAAAAGTGAGTGATTTTTCTCTGTATTGTTTTTAGTGTTTTGATTCTTTTTAGGCTGCGTTTAAAGGCTATGCCGATCCATGAAAAATGTTTGCGAATTGAGCAGCGGGGCCTGCCTGGTGCTGGGGTGGCTGCAGGGTGCAGAAGAATGGCGGCTGCAGGGTGCTGGGGCCCGTGGCGTTACTTTGTTGCCCGTGGATCCTTGCTGGTGGGGGGAAAAAAGTGCATCTTATAGTCTGGTGCACCTTATATATGGATAAAGTCAGGAAATTTGCTGACAACCCCGAAATGTGTCTTATAATCCGGTGTGCCTTATAGTTATGAAATTACTGTGGTTGTTTGTTAATTTTTATTTATACTACAGTGAGTGCTACAGCACTCCTAGTTAACAAGCTAAAAGCAAGAAAACGGAGCTGTATCTTGCTTGTCATCAGGTCTTTTAAAGGCAAATAGTCCAATTAAAAGCTAATATCCCATACCTATTACTATATTCTAAAACCCCAAATTCCAAACTCTTCACCATGTGATATTACACAGTTCTACACAAGCTACACACTAGTGATTCTAACTCCATCACTCAATTTTGGAAGCCTTCTCCAAGGTCTCAGACTGGAAGCAGTGGTCTTTTGGGGGTCAGAGCCAGAAAGCACAGAAAGTTCTGTTCACAGAAAGGCCTGTTCCCAGGCCTCAGGGTTCCAACATCTCCCCTTTCTGTTTGAACTATGAACACTGTGGTGACACTTCATCATGAATTGAATGTGGAATTTTTCTTAAATTTTTCTTAATTTTTCTTAAAGTTGTTATTATAGTTAGGTTTATATTGATTAATGAGCTAGTTGGGGTGGGAGGATGCAGCACCCTAGACAAATTGCTCATCTTCTTGTCCTTGGCCCTGATGGGGAAACTGCCCAGATTCCCCCATTCATTGACTTATATTGTGCACATTATGGAGAAATGATGCTCTGGAACAATTTGGGACAGCCATACAAATAGACTCAACCTCACTGGAGGGCCTTTTTCATAGGGGCCATTTGGATCAGCCATTCCAAAATTGAATACTGGACATATGTAACTTCACATGGCAGATTAAAGACCCTGTGTGGGTGACCAATGGCCCCTACAAAAGGAATAGCTACTAAATTTAAAACAACTTCAGGAAGAACAATTGTCCTTAGGCCATATCTGTCCATCTTCTAGACCCCAGAACACCCTTATATTCTGTACACCTAAGCAAAATGGCAAGGGGTGATTGTAACTGCACTTGCTCCTTTGTGGTGCTTGCCACTGCATGCTGGGGGAAGTCGGAGACAGACACTACACAAACCTCTGCTCTTTCAAGGATAACAGTGTCAGTTTATTCATGGAGGCTATCTTTTATAGGGGGTTCAAAATTCACACACCTGACCATATCATTGTTCAAGGTCTTGGTGCTGCTCAGCTCCTTTGCCCAATCATATGTCTGCAGTCCAGGTGAAATTTGATTGGATGAATACCCACTCAGGGGCTGGCCCATGGAACCCAGCCGGGTTTTCAAGGCAACCACAAGCTAAGTACAAGCTGAGCTTGTTCTGCAACAGTGATTATTACAGGATCTACAGCAATAAATGCGATTACTGAACCTATGGGGGCTCTACAGCCTGGGCTTCTATCACAGTGATTCCCCTCAATTGGACCTTAGTATTTTTTCATCACCCTTGATGATGTACCTCAGTTTGCTATTTCAGTGGCTACTTAAATCACCTAGAACCAATAAAGAGAGTTCATTGGACCATGTTGCCACAAGGCATGTGTAACCGTCCAACTATATGCCAAACGTAAGTCAATCTCGCCTTGCAGCCTGTTCATTATAAATTTCCTGCTACAGCCATGTATCATTATATGGATAACATTTTACTTGCAGCTCACGATCAATCCTTTTTATGTTCTATTCAGGTAGCTGTCATGCAGGCAATTCAAAATGCAGGACTCAATGTGGCACCTGAAAAGGGTCAACGTGAGTCCCCGTGGCATTATCTGGGGTGAAGAATTACTCAGCAGACCATCAGACCTCAGCTTTTAAGGCTTTGTGATAAAGACACCCCAACTTTAAATGAATTAACAAAACTGCAAGGTTGCTTCAATTGGTTGCATCCTGTCTTGGGTTTATCTACAGAAATTTTAAAAGCCTTTATTTGACTTACTCAGAGGAAACCTCCACCTGTATTTGTTTCTACAATTGATCCCCGAAGTTAAAACTGCCCTTGCGCACTGTGGTCAAGCACTAGAAAACCAACAAAATTGGAGATGGGATCCCGATAAATCTGTGTACGTTACCATAATTGATAGAAAATGTCAACCTTTTGCTGTCCACTTTCAATGGTTTGTTAATGATGAAGATCCTTTGCATGTATTAGAATGGTTATTCTTACCCCACACGACAAGGAATGTGTGGACTGTGCATTAATGGTAAGTTCTAGTGTTCAGTTAAGTTCCATAGCAGAGAACTGTTCAGAGGGCTACTATAAATTCTTAACAGCCAAGATTCACATACCATTTACATACCTGCAAGTAAAGACAATTTGTCATGGTTGCTATCAGAAGACACTAACTTTCCAATTTGCACTTGCAGATTTTTCTGGACAATTATCTATCTGTTATACGTCACATCCGTTCTGGACAGAGATGGGTAACCTCCCCCTGTATGCAAAATGTTGCTGCAGCATGATCCCTGTCAGCTGCTGGATCAACTGTTTTTACAAATGCATTCAGCAAAACCAACAGAGCTGCAGTGATTTGCCGTGGAGGCGACTCTTCCCAGTGGCATCAAAGGGTATTAATGTTAATGGATGCCTCCATGCAAATTTTAGAATTGGCTGCTCTCCGATATACTTTTCAGTTATTTTCGCAGAAATCGCTTAACATCATGACTGATTCCTCATTTGCCACCAATGTTGTATTCCATTTAGAATCTTCATATTTAAAACATGTTAATGACCATCCTTTGTTTACAGAATTGAGAACATTGTAGATGTTGATCATGCTGGAGGCATGATTTTTGAGTCGATTATTGAGTTGATCCCTCCCACACAGGTTTACCTGCACCTATTACAGAGGGTAACAACTATGCGGACATCACTGGTATAGTGCTTAATTAAAGGTATTAACCTTTGCACAGGCCAAATTATTTCACAGCTTTTTCCACCAGAATACTTGCTGTCTTTGTAGGCAATTTCAATTGACTTCCTCACAAGCTCGTGATTTCCTGTTGTCTTGTCCCTCCTGTCATGGAGTTGCCCCTGCTCTTTTAGCAGAGGGTACTAACCCCCAAGGTTTAACAGCTAACTCAATTGAGGCAAACTGATGTTACTCATATCCCAGAATTTGGCTGCCTAAAGTATGTGCATGTATCTATTGACATCTATTCTCATTTTCTAATGGCAGCCATTGACACCAGAGAGAAGCCCATTATGCTGTCTGGCACTGGCTCACCTGTTTTGCTACTCTAGGACTTCCACATACCATCAAAATGGACAGTGGACCTGCCTACACCTCACAGAGAGCTCATAACTTCTTGCAGCAATGTGGTATGCACCATACGGGCATTCCACACCCATACACAGAGCAAGCTATTGTGGGGCATGCTCATAAAAACTTAAAAACCATGCTTGAAAAACAAAAAGGGGGTGAGTTGGGGTACCTTCACACTAGATTGGCTAAAGTCTTGTATGTTCTTTATTTTTTAAATTGCAATGAGACAGGAAAAAGTGCATGTGAAAGGCAGTACAGTTATTTCACATTGATAAGCTGCACCTGTTTCACTGAAGAATTGAGCCAGTCCCGGAAGTGCGGCTGATCACCAGGTGTGGCTTATTTATGGACGAATTCTGGAGAATTGCCAACCCGGAAGTGCGAGCCGGCTGGGGAGGAGGATGCTGCAGAGCTGCAGCCAGCCAGCCAGGAGGGGGGTGGGTGGGGAGCGGGCTTCGCGGGGTGAGTGGGTGATGGGGCCACAGCTGGCTTCGTGGGGCGGGCGGGCAGTGGAGCAGCCGCCCGTGCAGAGTGGGTGGGGAGCTGTGGCAGCCAGCACCGAGGGCAGAAGTGCCAGGGCCCATGGCACGGGGAAGGCTCATGGGTCTGCATTTAAAGGCTTCGCTGGTCTGTGAAAACTGTTTGAAAATTGAGCACCTGATAGCAAACCTTGTGATCGTGTGATTCTGTTACTAACTCGTGACTTTGTTGCACATGGATCCTAACTTTTATTTAAAAAAAAAAAGTG
The DNA here is from genome assembly GCA_009812075.1 of Sialia sialis. Classification (NCBI taxonomy): domain Eukaryota; kingdom Metazoa; phylum Chordata; class Aves; order Passeriformes; family Turdidae; genus Sialia; species Sialia sialis. The sequence goes on along the minus strand of VRYO01002778.1, from coordinate 7,337,629 downwards.
CAGCTTATCACCCCGTGCGGCTTATTTATGGAAAAATTCTGTGGTGCTCCCAGCTACCCAAAAGTGCGGCTTATAACCAGGTGTGGCTTATGAGTGTAAAATTACTGTATTCTTTTAACACAAGGGTTCATCTAAAACTTCCTGTGATGGTCAAGGACTTAACTGACTGGAGAATGGAAGGGACCACTGTTGACATGGGAAAGCAGCTATGCCTGTGTCTCCACAGGCCATCATGGAAGTGGATTCCTTGATGGTATGTGTGGCCTTTTGTTGCACTGTCCTGATCCTGTATAAATAGTTGCTATGTTATAAGCCTATGTTACAGTTTTTGGAAAGTTGTTATAGATATTATTGTCATTGTTATGAATGTCTTAGGAATTGGTTATGTTCTTCATAGTAGGTTTTCATTGCTTAATAAAAAAAAAATAGAAGGGAGAGGTAGGATATAGTGTTATAATTGTTAAAGTGGCTAGGGCTTATGCTCACCAGAAGGCCCTGTGGGAAAGGCACAGCTGCAGGCTGGACAGGTGGAAGTCGGCTGAGGGGTGAGAGGAATCAGTTGAGTGACAGCTGGGAGTGAGATTGCGACTGGCTGGAGAAACATGTGGACAACGTATGAGCAGGAAGCTGATTGGATGGTAGAATGCGTGGACAGCATATGAGCAGGAAGTTGACTGGATCTTAGAACGTGTAGACAGCAGTACGGCAGCTGAGCCTGCCAATGGGTGCCTTCTTTCTGTTGAGTTCTGTTAGGACTCATTTTGGTTTCAGTTATGTCGGGTGGAGATTAAAGGTATGAAATGGTTGCAATTTTTACAATAAAGTGATCTCCGGATGCACAAGGGGGTCTGTGTCAGTTTGCTCCCCCTTGCTACATTATTCATCAGAAATTTTAACAACAAATCTCAAAATGAGGAAAAATCAATGATAGCCAACTGAAATTTATGCTTTTATAGATCCTTGTTACTTAAAGGAATTGAAAAATTGAAAATCTGTGAAGTATAAAAATTCCTTAAATAGTAAGGCTACGGATCCTCATGTAGTAAACTAATTTAGATTTGGAGAGCACTGTGAAAGCTTGCTGAGGACATCGTTCAGTGAGATACACAATCTTGTCTGAGAGGAGCCATACAACTGAGTTTAAGACCTACTGCATTAAATTCTTTTAAAACTTGCTTATATACACACTTCAGCTTTATTTCCAGGCTGGATTTCTCTAATTTTTTTCTGTAGCAAATTGTTGCATTTCACTGACCAACATATGTTTGCTTCTTTGATCTGAGGATCTGACTAACAGGAAGAAGATCCTATTACCTGACCCCTTGACCCCCCCTTTTTCCCCTGTAGGGCTATATAATCTGTGTACCATGTGCTCCTCACTCTCTCTTCCCTTGTGATCTCACGAATAAATCTTGGAACTAAGCCAACAAGGGAGAGCCCCTCCTGCTTATTCATGACACAGAGTTTTCTATCCCTAATTAGCTAGCCAGGAATATTGGGGAATAGAAAAGCATTGTGTTAGCCAATGAGTCTTGTTAAGTCTTTCCTTTAATGGCTTTTTTACGTGCAAATAGCTATGTGTGTTTGAGCCATGTTTTGGCCTCTTAAGTAAACAGAATAGTTAAGCCTGATCAGCGTGATCTAATAGTTTTGCTTTATAATCTCTTAATAATTACACTTTTCTCTTCTTCTGTTTCTCAATGTTAATTTGCTTTACTGGGACCATTCCAAAAATGAATGCTAGTACTGATCTTTGCTAGTGGTGTGCACAAATACACAGATGCAATCCTACTTTTATTTGACACCTCTTATTTTCATAACACTGCAATGAATTTATTTGCTCAGCTAGAAAGACACTATAGGAAGAGTTCACACTGAGGCAGCTACTTTTACAATGACCTGCAAATCCTTTGTGAGGGACTGTTTTTTGAGGGATTAATTCTATAAAAATAGTTGAATTGTTAATTTCTCACATATATTATCACATATTTAATTGTAATGGTATGCATCGATTTGGATCAAGCCACTCAAACAGCATCTGTCCTTTCTTGTTCCTTTCTTATTTTCTGGAGTCATCTACAGAATGAAATAGAAGTCTTTTAATACAATTTTCTAATCACTGTAAAAAAGGTGCACTGACAAAAGAAGTAGTAGCCAGTGGGCCCCCTAGTAATTTACAGACACCTTTCTTTTAGAAAACATTTATTTTGCAGCAGATTAAAATCCAATTACTTTTTGAAGAAATTTGCAAAATTTAGACTAGTGTTTCTTCCTAATAGATCCTAGAGGTAAATTTTTTGTGAAACTGAAAACATTCAAGGACATCCCTTGAAATTTATTAAAATCCTCATTTTATTTGTATGACTCTTCACATTAAATAATGTTTCAAATAACTTTCTTTCAGAAAGTGCCTTTCAGTATCTGGATAACCTTAACTCTTGCTGAACGCCAGCTTTCCAGTATTTTATACATGCACAACAAGAAAAAAGAAATACTGCTGCACTTTGTAGGATCGAAGCAGTACCAAGAGGCCATGGTACATATTATACTGGAAATAGCATCAAAGTCATAAATGCTGATTCAGTTATCAGAGGCTGTGGGTTTACTCGTATTTATAAAATGACAGAAGAACTCACAAAGGCTCATAGCCATTATTAACAATGATGTGGTGAATTATATGGCCTGAAAGTGGGTTATGCAGTGCTCTAACACCCAGGGAGCAGGTCAGGAAGGGAATTATGACTGAGTTACAACTCTTTGCCTGATTCCACATACTTCAAGCAGGGAGCAAGCTGTTTTGTCTGTAGAAGAGTATCTTTATCCCTATGGGGACTTGAATATATAGGCTTGTTTTTTAGTTGTTAGTAGTAATGAAAAACTACTAGGAACAAAATGAGGCTTTGCTTGGCTTTAATTTTACTTCAGTTTAACCTAAACCAGTGATAAAAACATTAACTGAAAATTCTCCCCTTAGGACCATGTCCCAGATAAAGGATGGCACTTCTGTTAAATAAGGTAAGAATGGACTGTAGAGGATACTTGATGGAGAAGTAAATAGCTCCTAATAGTTTCTATCATACTGACGTCTGAGGCTTAGGTCTTGGGCCCTGCTTCAGAGAAATAGATTGAAACACACTCTTTTTCCTTTTAAGCTAGTGCTTCAAAGCCCTACTCTGGAGAGTGTTGTTACTTTTGTCTATGTGGGTGTCTTCATTTTGTTTTTCGTGTTTTCATTTGTAGGAAATGACAGATCAGAACCAACATCACATGCAAGTAAAACCCTCTCTTGTTGAAACAGAGAGAAAATATTCAACATTGAAATAATCCATAACAAGAAAATGTTTTTTTCTACTGTGGACTAGCAATGATGCATGAGCTGAGCAAATATGTTTTTATACTTTATTTAAGATCACTATTAAAATAGGGTTAATACATAGTTAGGTTACTCTTAATGCATAGCAGTGTAAGTACAGTAATTTCACAACTATGAAGTGCACTGGACTATAAGGAGCACTTCTGGGTTGACAAATATCCGAACTTTGTCCATATATAAGGCGCACCAGACTATAAGGCGCACTTCTGGGTTTCTATCAAAATTTTAGTCAAAAAGGTGTGTCTTATAGGCGTGAAATTCCTGTAATCTGATTCACCCTGTACAATGTAACTGATTAATTTAATAATTTACTGAATACTGAAGCATTTATTTCCTTGTATTTACTCTTTTCCATTCTCTCTGGCTAAGCCTTCGGCATATCTGAGAGGGTCTTTTCAGCCTAGATGGAGAGTAAGTGATGTGAGGAATAAGGGGCCCTGTCCAAGTTGTCTGATACTCTCAGATCACAGTGGTGTTGCACAATGTGCAGAAGAAACTGACTTTTCAGAGTCCTACCAAAGAGATTTCTATGAAAGAGGATTTGGGTACAGTCTGAAAAATTCTGAATATGATTGTGCAGGTCAAGGGATAAAAGAAACTTCAGAGAATGTGAGCAATCTAGGCAATAACCTTTTGGCTTGCTGAATGGAGAAATTAGCTCCTCTCTAAAGACAATTCCCTAAGTCTTACACTCTGTTTACATGATTGTATATGTGTATCTTATTTTTTATTAAGAAAATAGACAAAACTTAATTCAATACTTGCTTTTGAATGTGATGCCCTTGCTTGGCACTTCATGTTTTTGCTATCATTTGGTTATTTAACGGTCTATTGCATTGCTGTGAGCCACTGAGAGTTTAAAGGTTCAGATATTTCCTTTACCTCAGATACCTGCTTGCTGATATGAAGAAAAATGGTGTCAACCCCACTTGCACTGTGTTCACTCCAAGCAAACTTCACAATTTCTCTCTATCCTACTTCTGCCAGCATCAGTCAAGTGCCCTTCTCTTTGTCTTGGCAAGGACCATTCGCTCTGTCCCTCTCGATCTGCATTTACTCCTTCAAATAAATCCAACAAACTGATACAAACCACATCCTGTTTCACACACCTTTGTGAGGAGTTTACTGTACAAGGACTTGAAAAACCTAAGGAATCTGTAAGAACCAATTAAATGTCCTAAATCTTGTCTCTCCTATGCTTTGACTCAGTCATTTACATTCATGTCAGATCACTCCATGTGATTTCATAATTCTGTTAATTATGTCCAGTAACTCTTGTTATGAAGAACTGAATTTCTGAAGTGTTGATAAAGTCAAGAGACCTTGATGGACATTCTGCTTTGCAGTTTTAATAAAATTTTTGTGAATTACAATTGAAAAATTCTTCTTCTTGTTTTATAATTAAGGCAGTAATTGTAAGTCTTGAATATTTGGCTACAAACCTGGTATCTATGGACACAGTCTGAAAAAGAAAATAAAGATATTTTTTTTGTTCCTGTCCTCATTTCCCTTTCTGTTCTATTTGATTCTTTTTTCTATTCAGCCTTGGATTCTGGCTTTTCCTGTGTTGTGTTATTAGAAGGCAGTCACCCTATTTTCCTCAGCCCCATACAGACTCCAAAAATGCTGTTTTCGGAAAAGAGTATTTCTAAACGGTCACTTCCACTGGAATGCAAATAAATAAATAAATAGATCCTAAAATTTTAATTAAAATCTTAACTAGCTGAAGCCCTGGCAAACAGGCAGAGTCTAGTTAACATTCTCCATTAAATTTGAAGTACTTGTGGAGTGCTCGAGAACTACAGGATAGGTCCATGTTTTATTCAGAAGCCAATGAGAGTTTACTGCTGTGCCAAGTGACTGTCAGAAAGCTGGCATAAGATAAAGACTGTCAGAAAGCTGGGATAGCCAAAAGAATTAAAACATGAGAACAGACATTCTGGATTTTTAAAATGTTGCTTCAAGTACTAGAGAATTCTGAAAAGCTGAGGTTTTATAAGAGATGCTGTAAGAGTAACGATCTGCTAAACTGATGAAGATTTTCTGTTGATAATTTAAAGTAATTAAAGCTATATTTCTACAAGAACTGTAATAATTTGTACAGTCTTATTGTGTGATTTTGGGTTGGATTACTGCAAAAACAGCCCTAAAAATACAGTTTTAACTAGGGAAAAGAATCCCCAAACTCATAAGTATTAACACAGGAAGTGAAATATTTTGTTTTATAATTGCAGCACACATTTATGGTGGAGGGCAGAGGGAATGAATGTTTGTATGCCCAATGAAGAACTATATAAATAGCACACAGTAATCAGTCATCTCAGTCCAGATGGACCTCTGAGGGAGTGAAAAGGGACGGCAGAGGTGTAGGGGCTGGGATATAGAAAGTCTTGTTCCAGTTGTTCTTTATTTTGTCATTCTCCAAATGTTTCAAGCACTCCTTTGCAATGCAAATATATGTGACCTCTATGTTGATAGCAGTTGAGTAGAAAGAAAGACAGAGAGGGTACGCACAAATCTAAAATTGATTTAGAGATACTGTGAATTGTCTGCGCATTCTATGTTTCCTTCTGTAGTAGTTTTTGCTGTGTAGATTACAATTTCTCAACATTTTACAGCAGTTATGAAGAATTTTACCCATGTACTGCCTGAAAGTTCACTACAGCTATAGTGATTTAAAATCTTTTACAAGATGGCATTAGTTTTAAGTTAAAAAAGCACTGTTTATGTTTCCTTGTTGGATTATGTTAACTAAACTGGAATACCTTTCGTATCACAGGAAAGCACACATGCATAAGGAAATGTAGTTTCAGAAATAGAGGCACTGAACCAAGAGAAAATCCCCAAAATATCTATTTTCAAAATTATTTTTCCAAAGTGATTTTTGATGCATTGTTTTTTTGAAATTAAAGAAAATTTTTACAGAACATGGCCAATAGGGAATTTAAAAATTAAATCAGAAATTAGTATCCTTTTCTTCAAATTAATATTAATCATGATTTATTTATAGTGACTGTAATTACATTCAGAACCTGACCTTCAATCTACTCATTCTCAGATTTGCATTACAAAAGTCATAAAACTGTGTTCAGAAATGAACATTTCTTCCTGAATATTTCTTCTTGATTTAGATGCCTGAATCCCATTAATTAGGTGATGAGCACTTATATCATCCAGCTACATACATAATAAATCAACCTGCAACAAATGAACATGAATGTGAAAGTTATACTGCACACCATAGAGGCAGATGGTTCTTCTTTTAAAAGCTGGTAGAAGCTAGATTCCTTTGAGTATGTCCTAGTTTGAAAGACAAGTGTCTGCTAAGAAAGGCAAGAGCCTCTCTTGAAATGGAAAAATGTAGACCTCCTCCCTCCCTAGCATTCAAATTATTATAATTTTGAAATTATGGGGCTCTCAGGCAAAGATATGGTAATATGGATAACAGTTCTTTACAAGGGAAATTAAAATAAAAATACACTAATACAAAAAAACCCCAACACTGACAGAGTCAGAATACAACCTGACACCCCATCTGTCAGGGTATTGCTAGCAGTCTAATTAAATGGTGGCTCCAGTCCTCCTGGTGTGACAGTGACCCTTCTGTTGAAGCAGTGGTCCTTTAGAAGGGTTCAGTTTTCCTTTGAAAGTCCAGTCATGATGCAGAAACATCTGGTTTCCCTCTGGAATCCAGTGGAAAAAGGCTGCACTGATGTTCCAAATCTCAGATTTTATCTAGGTAGGAAATGCT
>VRYO01002778.1:7275967-7329505 GCA_009812075.1 Sialia sialis | reverse complement strand
TATCAGTCATGCAGTGGAACTCCATGGCCAATTAACAGAAGATATCTCCTTGGAGGAAAGATGGGTTGTGGAAAAGATAAAGAACCCTCCCATACCTGGTTTCAACAGATAGTAATAGAATACATACTTTTGATTACACCCTGCTTTGCAAGCCAAGACATTTTCCACCTCTTATTCTATTACCATCTGCATCATAGCCAAGTCAATATCGTCTTTATACTCTACAATGAAACCTTACACACAGTTCTCACTTAAGTTTACAGTAATTTCGCAACTATAAGGTGTGCCTTAAAGCCTAAAATTTTGATTGAAACCCAGAAGTGGGCCTTATAATCTAGTGTGCCTTATACATGGAAAAAGTTTGAGTATTGAAGGGATTGCTAAACAATTTCTGTTTCACATTGCACAGCAACAAACATGAAGCTCGCAATCAAATGACCGCGAGCAGTGAGAGCTGCAAGCACAGTGAGAGCAGCAAGCGCAGTAAACAGCCTGGCTCCAGGGGCGGTTGCAGGGTGCAGGAGAATGGTAGGCGGTAGTGCTGGGGCCCGGGGCACAGGGAGGGCACCTGGGGCTGTGCTTAAAGGCTACGATGATCCATGAAAAATGTTTGAAAATTGAGAACCTGCCAGTAAACCCCACGATCGAGCAATTCCTGTAGCAATTTTTTAGTTTGCGAAAGTTGCAAGCGGATCCTCTCTGCAAAAAAAAAAAAAAGTGTGTCTTATAATCTGGTGCGCCTTATATATGGAAAAAAGTTTGGAAATTTGCCAACACCTGGAAGTGCACCTTATAATCCGGTGAGCCTTATAGTCGTAAAATTACTGTATGTTTCCCTATGGTACACAATGGGTTTCTCCATCTTTCTGCATTACCCATCAAATGTAACCAGGTCTTTGAGCAAAGACAATCCCACGGATGAGTTTGTCTTTGCCTGAGGTGGAACTAATCCAAACAGTCTTTCCTAAAATACTTTTCATGTGTACCACAGGGGCTTTATCTCTATCCACTGTGTGCAAGTGTTCAGACTGGGCAGGACCAGCTCAATTGATGGACTCTTGGGTGTTGACCATCCAGGTGGCCTTTGTTAAGTTCATTTCCCAATTCTTGAAGGTCCCTCTGCCAAGTGCCTTCAGGGTAGTCTTAAGTAGTTTGTTGCGCCGTTCAACTTTCCCGGCAGCTGATTCTTGATAAGGCATATGATATATCTATTCAATACCATGTTCTCTGGCCCAGGTGTTTATTAGGCTGTTCTTGAAATGGTTCCCATTGTCTGACTGGGTGCTCTCAGGAGTATCATGTCGCTAGAGGACTTGTTTCTCAAGGCCCAGGATGGTGTTTTGGGCAGTGGTGTGAGGCACAGGGTAGGTCTCCATGCACGTAGTGCTTGTCTTGGCGGGTTTGAGGCAGTGTGATGTAATCAATCTGCCAGGCTTCCCTGTACTTATATTTGGGCCACCACCCCCAATACCAGAGGGGCTTCACTAGATAGGCTGCTTTGGTTACATCCTGTATTGCAAGCCAAGACAATATGCTATGTACTGAAAAATGGGTAGAGACATCTACTGAGATTTTTGAAAAGCTCAACTTCTGTTAAACTTCCATTAACAAAAAACCCAATAAGTTTAAAGCAAAGGATACAGCTACATGCTTTCTTTAGTTTAAGCAACAGAAAGTGGCCTGAGGCACTTTTGTTCTCAAAATGTTGAGACCCATAACACTCTAATGGGAATCATTTGAAATTCCACTTAAAAGTAAGTAAAGCTTTTGTACTGCGAGCACTGGCAAAAAGAATCTCCCTCCTTGGAGACTTTAAAAGTCTGAGTGGACTCCAGCCAGCCCCAATCTGACCGGGGTTGAACTAGGTGGTCTCCAGAGGTCCCCTCCAAACTCAACTGATTCCATAAAGCTTGTTGGAAAAGGTCACCAAGGGGCCAGACTTAATCATCTCCGGATAAGGTACAAGCTATCTAAATTAGTCTAGCATTCAAATAATTGTCTGAAAATGCTCTGTTCCAGCTGGTTTTAAGAGAGATGTCTGCAGATGCTTTCACTTGTGTTAGCTTGCCTCATGTTCAGCGAACAAGCAACTGAAAGCCTAGGAGTACTATTACACTGGTACAGAACTTCAAGAAGCTTTGTTAACAAAATAGGCATCATTATTTGCTCATTTTAGGCCAGCCTCATTCATACTGTCTTCATTAGTAAATAGAAACATTAACAAAAATAACTCCTGCACTGTCTAGATAATGACAATAAACTGACAGCTAACTGACAATAAGATGACTTTAGAAGTTGAAACTTATCTCAAGAAAACAATGCAGCATGCATGCATAGGAAATTATTCTGCCTAATTTCTGTTGGAAAAGGTGACAAAAGTATTTACAAGGTAGTGAGGGATCATATAGTTTAATCAGTTTATAATCACAGAGTATGCTGTGGATTGGAAGTGTCATTTGATAGGTTTTAAAGCACTGTAAATTAGCAGAAGGGCAAATTAAATGCAGCTGTTGATGAACCATCCAGAGTCCTTGAAAGCTACTACTTTTCCAATATGTTAATAGTACTGCAAGAAATACAAAAGCTGGTATATCCCTTAATTTTTATACTATCATCACTGGCACAGCTGTTTTGAGACAAAACTACAAGTAAAATTTCTGCTAGAGATCCATGTAAATATTTTAACCTTTGTTCTCATTGAAATTAAGTAATGGATTATGAGAGTAACAGAAAATATATATATTCATATTTGAGCCTAATGCAGATAAAGAGAATATTGTAGGATGAATTAATAGGTTATAACACCTGTATACAATAGAACATAATCATATTTCTAAAATCTGAGGGTGATATGAGTCTTCTTTTCTTTTTTAATTCCAATCTCTATTCATAGATTGTTCCATGAAGACTTGATGAAATTTTATACAGGTATGGAGTTTCTTCCTTAGTTTAAGATATTCAAGAGAACTATGTATATATCACTTTAAAACTACCAGCTAGATGCTTCAGAAATCCCAGTAATTCTTTTGACTTTGACATTGACAAAGTAATAAAACATTATTATCTGGATGGGTACTTAGATTGCATTTTTACAAAAGCATTTATCCTGAGAAACAATATTAAAAGAACATCAAGATTGCAGAGACCAGAACTCACAATGTAGGAAATGTCAGAATAAATGTTGCCCTTACAATCTTAATTCAGTATTTTGTGCATGTAGTACAGTGTGCAGTGCCATTTCTTGTTGACTACATGTTGTTCAAACACTGTCTGAAGGGAGAATTGGAAATTTATTCAAATGTTCTCCTGCATTGCCATAGTGGTGCAGCTAACTCACTGTGGAACTTTGTGTATGGAGACAAGAATTATATTAATTCCATGACAGAGATGCAGGTCCTAAGGCATCCAGTCTGGATCTATCTGTAAGTGCAGTGCAAAAGTTGCCTGAAGATTGTCTTGAAGAGAAATCTGCTAACTTCAGATCCACTAAACTGCTGGAAACTTCTGGGGACTGATCTATATGGGTGACCGTGAATACTCGGAGAAAACAAAAGTAGGATCCAGTTCCCCAGAATAAGTTTGCAGTCTAAAGTATGAGACCATCTTTTGTATCCCTATTTAAATTACTTCTTTCCTTCCAAACTCTACAAGAAGTAAAAGTCTTGTAAGCTGTCTCCTCCACCACACATCTTTGATTCATCCTTACAGCACATCTACTTTCTGTCCTGATTAAGCCTTGTGGATAAATATAGTGTGTGATCTTGCAGTAAATTACTTTCATATTGCTTAGATGGCTAAATTAGGGTTGCATGAACTACCCTATTTCTGAGACCTTGACTTTTCAAATTTAAGAATAATCTTCTAGGACAGCATGTGTTATTTTCTAGGAACTGGAGGTGGGGCTGGGGTGTCCTTCTTCCCAGCCTTGCTTGTCTGCAATGCTGAATGTCCCTGGTGATCACTTGATCCATGAAGAGAAGGCAAAAGGCACAGTGTTGAATTCTGTGCTTGAAGTGACAGATCATAGCTGGTGAACAAATGTTTCGCCCATGGATTTGACGAAGTGTTTATCAATGCCAAAAGAATGATAGGGCTGGGGAGTCTCAGATTTACTTCTAAATTCTGGAGGCAAACATGGAGAGTAGTACCTGCCAACTCTTCTATCACTTTTCCTACTAAGCAGGTGTCTTGGCTCAGACTCTTACATCAGCTCACTATTCCATCAAGGATCTTTTTCTCTGGCCCAGTATCATGTCCAGCCTCCTAACTCTAACTATTTGCAACCTCTGCTCTGCAGATCAGGTTTAGGCTGTCCTCTGATGCCTCACATCTCTTTTGTCCAATCTTATGCTTTCCCTGCACATACTACACTAACATTCCACCCTTTAAAAGTCTAGTCTAGTGCTCTCAAGGCAAAATTAGCTTCTTACACTCTGATCAGTGAGAAATTTTCTTGAATGAAACAATTCCAGATTATTATGGCATGCAAATGCTGTTTCAGCCTGCTCCTTGGAGTGGTTGTATGACTTCTTAGCACTTAGTAATGCCAAGATGTTTCCAACAGTAGTGCATACTTCCTGCAGTTTGTCTTTCTAAGAAAATGATTTAATGCATTTGATTTTAAAAGTCTATTAAACCATAATTGAAATAACATCATATTTGTTAACCATAATTAAAAATCATCATATTTGTTAGTATTCTTACATTTTGAATTACAGAGATTGTTTCAATCTATAATGAAATCTATGATTGAAATCTATGATTTCTATTGATTGAAATTCTTGGTATTAAATGATGACTTTAAGTCCTTGTGTATAGCAGAACACTTTAGAGTCAATTCTCCTGCACAGCATAACATGCAAGAATTTTTTTACTGGAGAAGTGATAGCATGTCAGTTAAGTCTAAATTCATTTTGCTCACAAAATTGAAATTTGATACATTTTACCATTTGACAAAAGGTGTAAATTAGAACTGAAACTAGGCCAGAAAGAATATTCATCACTCTACAGATCCTGAACTGGGTTAAACAAGCCAATAAATTCTATTGTTACTACTGATTCATATAATTGTACATTTAAAAGAAATTAAGTGAAAAGCAAATTTTTGCTGACATGTCTCTATTAAGAAGATAAATTCAAACTAGTATATATCACTGTGGAAATGCATTTTAAAGAGAGACTTTTATATAATGTATGCTATTCTTTGGGTTCTCTAAGCATCACCTAGTTCTGCTTTTAAGCAAGGAAATCAAAGGAAGTGTGTAATTCACAATCTTTGTTGCTTTCAACTCACCTCATAACAGGTGAATGACTTTAATGTGCATGATATCGTTTCACATCTTAATCCATATCTAGCAGCATCTCAGCAGATGCTTTGGATTTCTCTGGAAACGAAAAAATAGCAGAATATCTCTATGAAAATAAAACTATTTCATAATGTGGCGCTGTTGCTATCCACCCAAACACATACTGTCACTGTCAGAAATGGTTTTCCCCACAGCAGACATTGGCATAATGTTTATGGCCAGTGAGATTGTTTAAGAACACTAAAATCATGAAGTACACTATGTGCTCTTTAATTAGGAATGTAATATGCTCCATCTGTAGTGACTCATTTTTGCAGTCTTCTTGAATTTCCCACTTCCCTACAATACAAAGAACTGAAACTCTTTTACTGATTTAATTTTCAGTTCAATCCCAGTTATCTGAGTAGTTTTAGCATTTGTTCATAGACTGTAATCTGACTGTCCTGAACAACCTGAACAACCCATGGTTATAATTTGCAATGTCATAAGGAAAAGCATTTCAGTGCTAGTGCAATTCTGTAGATTTAATTCTCTCTGTATTGACATGAGGGCATTTGAACACTTACAGTGTAAATAACCTCATCTCACAGACCATATATTCATTACAGTTGTATTCAAGAAGAGAAACAGGGTTGTCCAAGACTTCAGTTCTGAATATAAATTGTCTTCATTTACATTTTTAGAAAAAAGGTTTACATACCGATACTGTATAAGACTCATATTACTGTTTTCTTTTGTTAGCGTGTTAGATAAGTTAATCCATTTCTCTTTACTGGATTTCATTTACCCAATTTTAATAAACAAATTTTCTGAATTTGATAGTTTTTCCGTTACAGTTTGGTAACAGAAACACAACCATGTTTGCTTATATCAATTTTTTTTCCTTAAAGCATGCTTATCTAGAGCTTAATCTTGTCTCACTGAAATGAATGTGACTCTTAGATAGATTAATGAATAGTTTGCTTAAAATCTAGACTTATTTTTGCTTATGCATGCAGAGGCATGCGTATTTACTTTGCTAAACCTTCAGTGAGAAACAGATTGGGGACCCTGGCCTTCAAGTGTCACACTAATGAAAAAGAGATGCATCTCTGAAGGCAGACTCTGAGACAGACTCTGGTGACTAGGGAGAGCTTCCTGGTTACACCAAGATAAACTGGAAAAGTGAAGAGAAATGTGTTTCATACTAATTCTGATGCATCTGGGAAGTTTTGTTCAATGAGTAGAACCGTTGTTTTATGTCTCTCTATCCTAGAATGCATGTATTCAGAATGGCACACAGAAATTTCGACCTTCTAGGTGTACAACTGGACAGCAATGATCAATTTTCTTGAATTAGCTCCAAATGGAAACGGAGTATGGAGAGAAAGTCCTGTTCATACTGCCTAACTTCTTTGCTAATATTCCCTTCCTCAAAACTGACTGTCTGTATCTGTCCATACAGTCAGTAGGAGTGTACCTTTTGGTCCTATCTGAAGACTTTAATTATTAATTAAAAATTCTAAAATTCTTCACTTAATGAAAGTTTGTAATAACAGAGGTTATAGACAGGGAGAGAGGTCCATTGCCTAGTATAACCTACCTGTATGTCTTAGTATTAATTTATGAAACCAAGCTGATTTTCATCCTGAGAACCTGCCTAAAATGTGCTTACATACAGACATTTCTTTTTGATTTGTCTACTTTAAATCCAATATGACTCTTACTTTTAGTATCAGTTCTCTCTTTGCATTTTAATATTTTAAGCAGAAGAAAATGGCGAGAGGATGGAAGTAGAATAAGAAAGCATTTAAGTTCTGCCAGAACTAGTAATTCCACCATTTAGAAATCAGAGAATCTGGAAGTTCATTGGCATGAATTATGCATTACATTGGCATTTTCAGTTTAGAAGATTTTAAAAGTGATTAAGGAACTATTAAGTTTTCCATTAGCTTCAGTTAACAGTCAAAACCTCAGGCAGAGATGAAGTGAGGTGTCAGAGGTTGGTAGTGATCCTCCCAGTTTGCTAGTAAGAGATCACAAGCAGACGCAATCTTGTCCTCATATTTTAAGGGAGGAATTATAGGAAATAATTCACTGAAGAGGTAGGTAGAGAAAGAGAAAAGAAGAGAAGCAAGATGAAAAGGTCAGCTATTCTTCCACAATCCAAACAAACAATTCAGATACAAAAACCTTTCAGAATTTTGAAAGAAACAAAAAAATGTATAAATTAGCAGTACCAGCATAAAGCCAGATCTGGTTATAATTTTTAAGTTGTCTTGTCAAAGCGCTCTTCCACGAGTGTATAGAGTGTCACTGCACTGGCCCTGAAGTGAAACTCACCCCTACAGAAAAGGTCAGAAAGGAAGCCTCACCATCATTTATGTCCTTTTGGTGATTCAGCAGGGATTTCATACTTAAAGCAATGTATTTTGCTGTGTTTCTAGGTCAGTTTATGTAATATATGTTGCAGAGCATTTATACATTTCTGGAGCTTTTTTTATTGCTTTTTGTTGTTGGAGTCTTTTTATCATTCCAGATTCTCAGAGCTTCAAAACAGGATTTGGATCACAGAGTAAAAGTGGTTCTATCAGGACGCATGTGATAAAATTGTGCCAATAATTGTTCAATTAACAGATCAATAAGTTGCCTCTCACACAAGCTCTTGTCAATGATAAATGTCCAAAGATTGGTTAAACTGCATTTCCTAATGCTTCTATATAAAAATCAATGTCCAGAGCACACAATACTGAGCAGATAAAATAGCCTCTCAAATCTGTACTGTGAAAATTATAGGAGCCCAGCAATCATAAAAATATGTCTTGATTCTATTTGTAGCTCTTGTATGTTGCCATGGGCCATTCCTGTTTATCCATCCACATGAACTGCAGAACACTAGCTATGCTGCAATGAGCTGGATGAAGAAACAAAATAGTCTTCCGAATTTCTGATTTTCTTTTATGCTGCTAGTGCAGTGACTGCTAAAAAGGCAAAGAAAATTATGTTGAGTGTTCAGTCAGGAGTGAGTGAGTGAGACCTGCAGTTGTGTTATTTAAATGCAAAGGACGTTGGTGGGCGCCTAGCATGAATTCAGAGAGAAAGAAGAAGGATGCTGAGCACTGTCTGTCACTGCAGTTTGTTTGAAAATGTGCTTATGAAAGGAATGGAAAAGTTTTGCTTTTCCACAGTGACAAGACCGTGGCTGATTATTGTTTCTGGAATTTGCTATAGATGTAGTAAGTGTGCCAACAAGTACACTGGGGAAGATTTGTCTTCATCTTGTATTGCTGTCTGAATGTAACAATGACAATTGTCTTTCCAATTTTAAACTGCAATACAAAAAACCACCGTCTCCCTATATCCTCATAAATTAAAGGATAGGTGAACTTATTTTAATCAATTTTACATTTACCTATTTCTGTCTTTTTATTCCTTTGGAATAACATTTTTTACCATGTACTGTAAGAGTTTGGGGGATATTTCACATTACTAAGGAAATATTGAGTATGCTTAAAAGCTATATTAATACATATAATTTCCAAAAACTTCTTTCAGTAGCAAAAGCATTCTCTGGCAACTACATCTTAAAGCCAGCACAAATGCATGGGCATCTTTCTAATGAAAGCTCCTACATGCATTTTTTTTCTCCATTCAACAAAACTTTTGAATGGATGAGAAAATTCCTGCCTTTGAAGAAGCCTAATTTTCTTCAGCTAATTCCTTCAAGAGGAGAGTTTCATAGATTTTCATATCTTTGCTTCAAGAACTCACTGAGTTGGCCAGCCCTACAATTCTTCTGTCCAAGCACTGCAATGAAGGCAGTGGAAGGACAGAAGCCATCCAGTCCTGTCTGTCTTTCTCAAAAATGAAGTTCTTACTGTAATTTCTATTGTTGGGTTTGTTGGGGTTTTTTTGGCTTAAATTAGGCTTGACTTGCTGCTCCAAGATCGAAATCTTCCAGAATGGTCTGGGGCGCTTCCAATACTGTTTCCTGTATGGGAATAATGAATGTACATATGATTCAAAAGTACATGGACTAAGGTCTAGAAAGCCTCTGAGAGCTGAAACAGATAGATAAGAAAAATACAATTTTATAGAAAAAACTCTGCACACATATTACATGTAAAATTTTCTTCAACAAATAAATAAGTTTTCAGTAAGTGAACAATGCTTACTAAGAAAAATCGAATTGTGAGTAACATATATTAGGTAATTTCACATTGTCATTATCACTCTTAGACATGAATTATTTAATGACAATACAGCTTGTATACTTTGTAATTAGAGGAAAACTCCAAGATCACTTCATTCCTTCATCAATCTCTTTCGATGTGATACAAGATGAATTTCTTTTTGATCTTCAGAAAAGGGGGGAAAGGTTTTATGTAACAAACTTGAGGAACAGGGCATTCAAATCAGCATATTGAGGTCACTTACCATTCTGATATATGCAGCAGTCTCTTGTGGCTATTATACAGCAACTAGAAAAAGATGATGACAAACATGAAAACTACAGCTCTTAAGAAAGGTACATGCATTGATTTAGCTTGATGTTGTGAAAGATGTTTGCCTACATATTCCATTGCATCCCAACACAATGATACAGACTTGGATTTCACTTTTTATTTTTATTCAAAATTTTATTTCTGCCTACCAAAAATGCACATCTCCTTGCAGTGAGGGTGCTCCAAATGGGTCTATAAAAATGTTCCTACCAAGGATTTCTTACCCTAAAACTGACTTGTGTGTAGTTAGTCCAGTAGAAGGGACTTCTCACACATTTTCAGATTTTCCTTCTATGGGAAGGAAACTTGCACTTTATTTTGGTCTAAATTCATCATAAAGTTCAAATTAAAGCTTAGAGGTGAACTTTAGATTTCACTATTATGAGCATTCCCTACAGTTAATTAAGCTGCAAAAGTATATAGTCTTGCCTGTACTTTTAAAGGTTGCTATAGTAAAAATAAGCAGAAATCAGGGAAATTATACTGTTAGAACAAATGATGGCCATTGATGTTCATTTTCTTACATACATAAACAGAATTTTCATTGAAGTATGCTCATTTACATATGATGTCATTTATGCTTAAGGAATTTTGTTGAGTGCTCCAAGCTAAACATTAAACATGAGCAAAAATTCCTGCTAAAAACAGGGAATGCATTTAAAACTGATTCCTTATGAAATATTCTTTTCTAGAATCACATGTGGAACTGAAAACAAAGTAAAAGATGGAGAAAACCTTAAGGAAGCAAAGAAACTGATTCTAAATGTGTAGTCCTAAATCCTCTTGCTTGAGAACAGTAGGACACCTAGGGGTTTGCTAAAAGTTAAGCAATTTCTTGTAAATTTCTTTTCATGCAGTTTTCATGCAGTTTTCCTCATGTGCCCTAATAAATGTACATGCCTTCTGACCAGCTCCTACCAATCCTCAGGATCTGGATGTAGGCAAAAGAGGGAACTGAAGGCAAAAGAGTGAGTGGAGCTGTTCAAAATCATTAGGCTTTTTAAATACAGGTTTTTAGTCCTACCAGTAATGATTCTTTTAATAGATGTGTAGTAAGTTTTCTCTTCTATCTATTGGAAATGTCTTTCTAAAGCCTATATATGTCACCTGGACATGAAAGAAACCTTGCAATGGGATAGTAACAATTTTGCTTAAATGAACTGATGTCGCTGTAGTAAGAGAATATTTTCTAACCTCTGTTGCTTGGAAAATTTTGAATTATAACTATGCAATTGCTTCCAAATGTAATGGTCTAGTAAAATCATTTCTTCAGCTTCTTTTGCTTATCTTAGTCCATAGAACAAATTAAGAAGTAGTATTAATGTCTTCTTTTTTTAGTTTAGCTTGACAGCTATGATGATTTAAACTGTCATTTCAGCTGTGATTAAAAATAATTATTCAGCATTCCTCATACAGTTTCTCTGTGACACTTTTATTTGACAAAAATATAAGTGTGTCCAAACAACTTCATTTTTGCTCTCCTCTCTATCAGAAAAGTTGCATTTCAGTACGGTTATCATGGTATTTCTGCTGAGATGAAACAATGTGCCCACACTAGGAACAGAGCTGGCATTTGTAGATGGAGAAGCTACATCTTGAAACACATTGAATTTTTAAAAAAATGTTGCTATTATGATAATCTCTTTAGTTTTAAAGTAAATTGCTCAGAAACTTTGGGAGTAATCAGTTTCTGATTTGAGTAACTGAAAAACCCAGCACTCACATTTTTCTCCTAATGATGAGCTTCCTTGTGGTTAATGTCCTTTACAATTACTGATAGTAACCCACTGTAATTAATTGAGACAGACTTTAAGAAGGCCTCCCTATAGGAATGTTACTCTAATGTTAATTTTTCCATTTAAAACATCTGTCAAATCACTTAGATTTCCTTTCAGTGGCTTCTTAGGTACTTTCTAGTTACAGTGGAAATTTTGCAGATTTTTTTCTCACTACCTACATATTCATATTTTAAAAAAATTATAAACAGCATATTAAAATATAATATTTGCATGAAAATAAAGTTGTACAGAGAGCAGCTGGGTCATGCCATGAAACAGAAGAGATTGTCTAAAGGGTGTGAAAAGTGACATCCTAGATTTCAAACTGTTGCAGAGAATCCATAAGAGAATGTCCTTAAATTACTGCAGATTTCTCCCAGCTATTGTAGGGCTGCTTTGAAAACAGGCCAGATAAATTCAAGAGAGATTTTTATTACCCTGCACCTCCAACATAAAGCTCTCAACCCCTCTGCAATACAGTGGAGCTCCACACCCAGGCAGTGGAATCACTAGACATAGCACAGGAAGTAGATTTCTGTGATTAACAAGCAATTACTGTGCAGAACTAGGACATAACATAGGCTATGAACTAACTAAGCTGCTGATAATGTGATACTGGACCATCTCCCTGAGTCTCAGGTTTCCATTCCAGTCATCTCTCCCATCCCATGCCAAGAGCTCTGAGAAGGAAAATACTCAACTAGATGCTTGGTCTGTGATCTTAGCTAATTACAGAAGAAATGAAAAATTACCTATAGAAATGTGTGTCATTTACAGCTGCAATCACTGATTTGTTTCTACTATGTTCCAAGGATATCCACATTATCTCTTGAAGCCTGAGTTATGTCTTGAATATTTAATTCCATCTAAAATATTGTTGCTGATGTCACCTGTCTTTTTTGTATATCCTGGTAAAGGCATATGGAAGATGGTTGTCAGCAAGGTCATATAACCATAGTCAGCATCTTGACAGTTCTCCCCATGGCTGGTCCTGAGGAGTATTTGGATTTCTTATTGTAATGGCTTTGAAAAAATCCCAGCTGTGGAAGGAAAAGTGTTTTTATTTCAAAACAGTATTCAGTTGATGGTAAATTAGCATCAGTGGCATGGAAAAGTTTATACTGTAATTGAGAAGATGCTGTTTTACCGGCCGTATAATTTTTAGACTCTCAAAATAAGATCAATGGTTTGAAAACCAAAATTACAATCTAGTGTTTGAGGTAAACTTTGAGGAGCCACATACTGGTTTTTGAGTTGAATTCAAAACATTCAACCCAGAGTAGACCTGGAGGGTTGAATTTTTTTGATGTCCCTTCCAGTTAGAAAAAAATGGAAATTTTTCAAAGCTGATGTGTAGTCAATAAGATAATTCCAAACAAACAGGTGTCTGCATTCTTGTGCAATTTCACTTCTTTGTATTTCCTAAGAGTACATTTATTTTTAAATGCTTTTATACAGAAAATGGATATCCTCTGTAAGTTTTTTCCTTCTCAAGTTGATGTATAACATATGCAATGTTACAAACCAGAGAAGTTCCACATGTTTAATGTTGACCATGAAGCTAAGCTCTTTATTGGATCAAATATAGTTTACATAATTTTCTTCCTCCAATTTTTTTCTGAGTGGCCCAGTGTGAGCTCTAGAAGTCAAGCTGACTCCTTTCCATCTTGTTCATGCTCACCATTACTAGAAGCCAAATTAGAGCATCAGTGACAGCTGTGGAACAAACTCTCTGTTATTCATCCATTCTCTGACAGCAGATCTAAGTGATTAGGTATAGGAAGAAATCCTCTTGAAGATGCACAAAAATTTAGCTCAGTCTTCTAGCTGTGATGCTGTTGCAGGGCAAATGAGATCACAAAACATCAAACAGCTATTTTTATTTCCAGACTCAGCATATTCAGAATATGCATAGAGACAGGTTTGTTGTTTGTTTTTTAAGGAGATCCAGTTTTTACCAAATCATCCTGCAGAACAGGACATTTCTTAAAAATTTCCTCAAATATTGCTTTGAGGAATTTTTGCCCTTTCTGCTTGCATTCAGAGTTACTAACAAACATGTCCAAGTTGCTGCATCGTCAAACGGAGCCATTTCAGAGCTGTCAGCCCTAGACTCTGTCTTTGGCTACATGGCCCATCCGATCTCCCTGACTGTCAATCAGGCTGGCAAGAGAGCAACCCTACTGGGATGGAGGCTGGGAAGATGCACATTACAGTGACTACCAGGCCAGCGCACAATTGTCATGGGTGTCAATCAAGTTGGGCAGCCTGAGCCTCTTCATCTGGGTATGAGGAGGTATCTGAAGGCCATGGAAGTGTTCCAATGCAGCAAGGTGTAGTGGGGGCTCCTCGTGAAAAGCAGCAGCACAGGGGCAACAGTTCAGAGCAACAGTACAGTCTGTGGTGAAGAGGCGAGTCCCAGATCAAACTAGGAGATCAGTCCGCTGGTCAGGATCAGACCCAGTGAGGAAACCTCTGATAATAATATATTATAAAATATAAATATATAACAATATAAAATATAAAAATAATAATAGTAGCAACACTTTTATCTGTTTAGTTAATGGGACAATTTTGCTGAATTCATAGGGGAGAGCAACTGAGAGTAAGTTAAAGGACATTTTAAAAAAGCAGCCAGCTATGAAATGGATACCAGAGGTGCTGCCTTGAGTTACAATGCAGGATATGATCAAAAGTAGCTATTCCATCACCATCTGTTGAGACTGGGTAGGAGCAGCGATCCTTATCTTTGTGGGAAATATTCTGCTAATGGGCCATCCATTGAAACCAGGTGGGGCATTGTTCTTTACCTTTTAACAACCCATCCTTTCTCCACAGAATTATCTTCTGCTAGTGGCCCATTGAGTCCCACTGTATAACTGATAGAATTGCTTCATCCCATTGGGAGATGCTCTAGCCAGGGGGAAGAGCCAAGCTTTTCTTACCAAAATAAAAACAGAGATTTTGGGACACTAAGGGAGCCTTTTCTTTGCTGGACTTCCAGAGGAAAGCCAGACTTCTCCACATCACCACTGGACCTCCAGAGGGAAACTGCACCCTTTCTACAGGACCACTGCTTCAACTGAACCACATCTGTCACTGCAAGAGAACTGCAGTGACCATTTAATGAGACTGCTACCAAAACCCTGCCTGACGGAGTGTCAGGTTGTATTCTGACTCTGTCAGTATTTGGGGTTTGTTCTTTGTAGTACTGTATTTCTACTTTAATTTTCCTAGTAAAGAACTGCTATTCCTAATTCCCATATCTTTGCCTGAGAACCCCTTAATTTCAAAATTATAATAATTTGTAGGGGGGAGGAGGTTTACATTCTCCATTTCAAAGAGAGTCTTCTGCCTTTCTTAGCAGACACCTGTCGTCCAAACCAGAACAGTTTAGTTAATATTTAGTTAGCTAAACTCTTTGTTTAGTTAAACTCTTTTCATGTATCCTTACTCTGTAATTCTTTATAATGTGTTTTCTTTTTGTTCCTATTTACGTCTGAAATAATGTTCACATCCATACACTTCCTAAATGTATATTAATACACCTTAATGGAGATGAAATCATGCAGTGTTTTATCCTCGTGTGTTCTGGACCTTTGTAGTCTCAGCAGATGGAGGTCTGGTTTTGGTAGACACTTAAAATTCATGGTGGAGCCATGTAGATTTCTTTTTTTTAAAGGGAATAAAATGGCTACACACATTGGAAATTATGTTTAGAGGACTCATAAATCTTTAACATTCTAACTTCTGAATTTTATGCCCCTTTTAGTTCTGGAACTTTAAATATACTTGAACATTTCTCTAGTTTCTTTTGCTCTTTATTTTGCAGTTTTTTTCACCTTTTTTTCAAAAACTGGCTACGTTATTTTCATCATGAATTAATATGCAACTAAGTGCCATGATAGCATTGAATATCCCTGTTAAGAGGTTTCACTTATATTCGGAGTAAATCTATTTTTTTATGCATTGGTTGAGGATAAACCTCTGCCAAACCACAACTCTACCTGAGAGAGGGGAGAGTGAAGTGCCCATGTGCTACACCACAACCAGGAGTGGAGGCACTGGGTATAAGAGCACTATCAGGTAGAATATAATCAAGCCCTTAGCATTTTCTACAGGCTCTGCAGTGTTCTTGGCTGTTCCTATATTCAAAGGGTCTGAAATAGCTGTGTTTCTTAAGTTAAAAGATCAAGTAAAAGCAGTTCAAAGTTTTTGTGTGATTAGAAACTTTGCTCTTCTCATATATAAAAACTGAGGAAAGAATTATATGAATGAGTCTTAAAAGTGTGAAATTGATATTGAAAGCACTAATTTGATAAACTAACACTTTGACAACATTAAAGATGTTGGCTTTTTTTTTAAAAAAAAAAATTAATATATGTTCAGTTGTCACCATGATAGCTTGTCACAGACCGTTCTTTGCAAAGGTGGCAGAGAGAAATCTTCCAAAAGCAGTCTAGACACAAAATGTGCTTTACAGAATTCTTCATCCATCTGTGAATTGAATAAAAGAAGAAGTAAGAAGTGGGTGGGAGAGAGTACTTCTCAGGACTTGTGACAGGCACTTTTGATGTATAATTGCTGGATAGCTATTTTCTCTGTCCAACGATAGAAACTTCTGAAAGTAAAATATTTCTTCCTCCTAGACAGGGAAACTGTTTTTTTTTCTACCCATGTTGCAGTGGATCTGCTCTGAATCATCAATCTTATGCTGGGAAATGAAAGAGAAAAATAAATTAGAGATGAAAGGTATTTTATTACTGAATTTGTTGTTATTCCTGAAGCTGTAGTGTATCTACTCCAGCATGTGCTCCGAGGAAGGACAACAAGGTATCCAGTATCAGAGCTTTCTGACAGATCAAGGAAAGAGGCTGATGTAAATTTTGAAATGGTGTCTTCAAACTTGAAATTAGGAAAATGTAACCAATGCATTTTAGGCTTTTAGCAGTGAGCATGATTAATTCCTAGTAAGCACTGAAGTGCATTCTCTGTAGTTGGTACCAATCAAGAATATTATGTGCTGAATGTTGTAGACAGGTAGAGAAATTATAAAAGAAAGGCTTCATTAAATCAGGCCTGCTCTGCTAAATTAAAGCTAGCCTGTCACTCCTAAGTGCAGCTTGCAAGTTCCCAGGAAAAGGTAATATTGTTATGAAAGGTTTGTTAACACAACAACTTATTCCTGGGTGAAGAACAGCTGCACTTGGGTAAAAAATGATCTGCCCCATAAGAATCAGTGAAGAAAATACGTAAACAATTCAAGAATAGAGAGATTTGATGGACAAGTAAAATTACTCTTATTAACCAATAAAGGCAAGAAAGTTATTAACCAATTAAAGTTGCAATTAAACTATAATTAACCTATATACAATGAGTTGTGTGAATAAAGAATTGGCTTTTCTGCATGAAGAAAAAGGAGTTTTGACTCATTTATTACAACACTGAACAGGACAACGCCTTTAATTCTTTTTTCTTTTTATATTCAGTTGAATGATGAAAGAGATTTTTTTTATATATTGAAAAGCTGAGAAAAATGGAGAGGGATAGGTGCATTTTGTGGGTATTTGTTACTCTGATATCAGCACTGCCTTCAAGAACTAATGAATTCTGTATGCCATTATTTTGTCTTTAGTAGTCTAAGTTGCTGGTTGTGTTTGCCTTTAATTTCCAGATATTTGGTACGGTAAGACTCTAGTGGGAAATTCTGCAAGACCATGATACATGTTTACTTTCCAATGCTCATATCTTTGTATGGGATTCTTTGAGATGAAACTTTGAATTAAGTCCCAAGGCAGCTCATGAAGGTTAATAGTAAGACTGATGTACACTAGCATATTTTCAAAGAGACAGCAAAACAGTCCCTGTTTGGTATTTGGAACACTGGAGAGCACTCCTAAGCAATTCTAGTATACACAGTCATTTTTAGTATACTCTGAAATTTGTCCTTTTATGTGGCTGTTTATACCTGTTTTTGTACCATTTGCAGTGTGCTCTTTCTTTGCAAAGACAAAAGGAGTGTATTTAAAGATGTTTTCTCTTAAAGCATAAATATAAATATGATTTTAAAATGCTCATTTATTTCATAAGTGATATCTTTGGTGAGGCATGATGCAATGTGTGTTCTCATACAAATAACTTAAAATTTGATTACGAGCTTGAATTCCTCCTTCTGCCAGTGAGCTGTGGAGTACCTGCATGCTCAACAAACTTCTCCCAAGTTTACTGTTTTGTCTATGATCTGTGCACTGGCTGCATGTGTTGGTTATGTACTGTACTTCATGTAGAACTGTCAGGGACTCAGGGTGTCTTCCAGGCACAATGGCTTTATGGTTGACCTACAAAACTGACATTGTTTAAAAGTGCACCATTAGAAGAGTGCAACAGAAAGGTCATCCCACTCTTCTGGGAGTCTACAACATGCTATTTTTGGCCCAGGAATGTCCTGGAGGCTGAAAAATAAGAGATTCTGAGATCTCCCCTGACTGTCACAGATAATTTATTACTAACTCAAGGTGGTGACTAAAGCAGTACGGGATCACTTATAAGCCCTCAGATGCTGTCAGGGAAATGGAATGAGTGGTCTTAGCAATTAAGGCATCAGATTCATAGAGAAATGATGTGATTTATATTGGAAATTTGCTGCCAAAAGTTACATTTCCAGCAAAAACTCCTAATCCAGGGCTACTTTCTCTCAATGTGTTTCCTATTATAATAATTTGTTTGTCAAATTTTTAAGTAACTATTCTTGAGGAAAAAACTAGTGCAGTGCAACTCTTTCTGGGGGGCAATGCAGCCTGATGGATGCCCAAGGGATTCATATCTTTAGACAGGGGACTTTGGTCTCCTCATTGACACTTGTCTGCTGTGCAGCTTTGGTCTTGCTGTGTCTTAGTAGCTACAGTAATTTCACAATTATAAGCTGCACCCGAATATAACCTGCTTTTTTTTTTTTTTTTTTAAAGCGAGGATCCACGTGTAACAAAGTAACAAATTAGTAACAGAATTGCTGCCAGCTGGGTTTGGTGTCAGGTGCTCAAGTTGCAACAGTTTTCATAGACCAGCCAAGCCTTTAAAGGCAGCCCCAGGCGCCCGCTCCGCCCGGCTCTCACTTCCGGGTTGGCATTTTCACTGGGATTTGTCCATAGATAAGCTGCACCTGATGATTAGCTACACTGCTGGGGTAGGCTGGATTCTTCAATGAAAAAGGTGCAGCTTATAATCGTGAAATTACTGTACTTTGTAGCAACATGTCCAAGAGTCAGTCTGATAATACCTGCATTTTAAAGAATGCTGACCTGAGAACAGAGCTTTCAGTCTTTTTCCATTTTTGATATGGTTCCTTAGGTTAGTTATGTTGTCTTATCATATGGTATTTTAATTTAATATATATATTAACTGACATTTTGTATGGTGAGGAAGTCATTACTTCCACTTGATACAGTACTTTACTTTTCAAGTGAAGTCAAAACAGTCACATATGGAGTCCTGCAAAGTGTAGGAATAATTAATGGTGCACATCAATCTGACATTTGTGCCACGCAACTGAGCATGAATGAACAAACAGTGGAGAGTAGAGACTTCACCTCCTCCTAAATTGATCATTTCTTGTGATATTTAAAAATCAGATTGAGAAAAATGGGATCCATTTAGTATACCCATAAATCTTTTCTGTAGTCTCTCTAGAAGACTGACTCTGGAGTCAGTCACAGAGAAACAGATAAATTAGTTACATAGACTCTGGGAAACTTACCCTTGAATGTATTGCTTTTGCCTGTGGTGACATCCTTTTAGTAACAACATAGTTCTTTTCACTGTTGTTTCTGCTTACTTAAACTTTGTTTTATGCCGGTCCTTGTAGTCTTTGCTCCTGTTTTATCTTCACTCCACTTTCTTCCTTTCCTTCCTTTCAGTTCATTTCCCCAAAGAATCTCCTACTCCCTATGAGTTCAACTGTCATTATTCACCAGGCTTGGATATTCTTTCCCTTCTCCTTATCAAGAGAAAATCAGTTTGAAAATAAATTGCCTGCCATTCAGCATCTGTGGATAAAGCAGGTGGTTAAGTTCTTAATTGCAATATGCTTGTTTTGTACCTACTTAGTGCATGATCACAAAAATAAAATTTGCAAATTAGTATAAATGAGTAGTGGGATTTAATAAACTATGAAGAATTTGATACTGTTGTCTTCTGAAAGATTAGAATATTTATACTGGGATTTCAGTCACATTGTCATACAGTAAAAGTAGCAGAAACATACAGAATTGGGCAAAATTACTTCAGGAGGCCAGGCATCCAATAATATGGTTTTTTGGTCTCATAGTCATATCTTTTTCAGATAACTTTAATTTCAACTGCTCTGTTAAATATTCACCATTTTCTCCTGTTAATTTATATGAAAATTATTTCTGCTGTTCCATTTTTTATTCAGCA
Organism: Sialia sialis; assembly: GCA_009812075.1. Classification (NCBI taxonomy): domain Eukaryota; kingdom Metazoa; phylum Chordata; class Aves; order Passeriformes; family Turdidae; genus Sialia; species Sialia sialis. The sequence continues at coordinate 7,309,504 of VRYO01002778.1, read as the reverse complement.
CCACAAAAATATCTATTACTGAGTTCTTATTAATTCTCTAGCTATAAAACTAACAAGCAATTACAATTAATATGTTGTCATATATATATTTTAGGGGTACATTTCTGCTATTAGTTTGATCATGATTCTGATACTTTTTCACTTAGAAGTAGTAAACGATTTTTAGAGATATCCTATTTTTATGAATAACTAAAACGGCATATAGAATAGTGGGAGAACAAGCCCCCATTAATTTAGAGCTATATTTAATCTGTTAAAACCCCTGCCATCACATCACATTGGTTGATAAGCAATTTATAAAAACCTAAAAATTTATGTCACATCTTAGAACAATATTCATATTTCTCATTCCATTAGGTACATACATAGGCAGTAACATAAAGAAGGTAACAATCTCTACATCAGCCTGGTATAAACCTGGAAAAGTAGCTTTTTTAGAGAAACAAGCGCCTGAACAATTTTAGGTATATTTAACTCTGTTTCGAACAGAGATCTTTTCTAATTCTGTTTTAGTACAGTAGTTTTATTTTTAAATAATGTACTTTTGCAACAGCCCTATGCATTTTTTTTTGTTTTGTTTTGTGGAATTCAAAGGGTGATTTTTCTCTTCTTGGTCTTTTAAATAAAGACTTTTAAATGAAAAGAAAATGGACAGATAGGTTTCAGGGAATAAAATACTGAAATGTCACTAAGCAGAAATTAGGCAGCTATTCATTCTGCTGGAAGGAGCACAGGTACAAGATTTTCTGTTGATATGTATTTACCATGAAATAATAATTACTGATGGGTAAGTAGATGAAATACTTTACTCTTCTAAATAGCTATATGTGTTAGCAATAAGCCCAGATGTTACTGCATAAATCCATCATTCAGGTCCTCGTTAAGTGGTAAAAAAGAGAATCACTGGAGCATTGGAATATTCTTTTTTAGTCTAACAATGAAAGACAAAATGCAGAGATATTATTTACTTGTGAACTTTCTTACCCTGAATTAAGCAACAATTTCTGACAATCATTAAGCAATGATTTCTGCAAGGGGAATAATTTTGGTGACAGAAAGATAAGAAGCAATGTTCTGTATCATAACATCTGTTTGCTATTACCCTTATCCTTCTACCACAGAAAAATATGACCAAAATGAAAACAAAACTATGAAGTTACAGGGATTTCTATTGATGAGTTTTGCTTCTCAATGTGGCTAATAGCCAACACATGTGGGAGAACCAAGCAACTAGATTTGATGGACTCTTAGACTTGACCGATACATTCCGTTGATCTTTAGTTCTGTACACATTAGAGCTTAACAAATAATTCCTTTCTTTTCCTCTAAATTCTGCAAAGATAATTTTATTTCTTTGTGCAATGGCCCCTAAGTATTTTCACAGAAAAATAAATAAAAAAAAACAACTTTGTTTTTTTAACTTTAGCACCACTTATATTATTCCTTTAATTTTTTTTTTTTTTTGTTTTCATTTGTCTCTTAATAGATTTCAAAATTCAATTCTTTTAGTGTTAAAATAAAGTGACTCTCCAACTTCTGGGAATTTCCATTTACAGTTTGCAATGATAAAACCTCTGGAGAACCTAAGTAGAAGAGGATGTGTTGAAATGGCAAGACAATCTGTAGGCGTGGGGTAGAATGCTCTCCATAAATAATTTTGTCAATCAAAGACCTCTTAAATGTTTAGAGATGTGGGATCTCAGAGAAAGGCAGGCGTGGGAGAGCTGAAAAGCAGGTGTATACTGCCAGAAGCTGTTGCACATAAAAATGCTAACACTCAGCTTTTGGTCAATGAGTTTCTCTCTTGATTTTTCCTTCCTTTTCTCTGAATTAGTCTAGGTAGAACAGTCTCACAATACAATGAACACACATTAAATACTGAAAAGAGAAGAAGAAAATTATAACTGTCAAATAAAGATATAAATTTGGTGAATGTTCTTATCAGAAAGGATATGAAATTGCAGCATTCCTTCACAGATATGTAACTTTATTTTCAAGGCTCTACTGATGTGTGAATTTAATTCTTCCTCCTTTATGTAACACTTGGAAGATGGTCTCTAAGTACTTCTCAAAGCAGAGAAAAAAGCTAGATCTCCCAACATTAGGTTAGTGCTCACTCTTAAACCATGGAATCATGATCCATCTTCCTTCTTTGGGACTGATTTTATTTTACTTTGGTGCATTACAAAGAAGGAGGTAAATAAACCTCATTTATAGCTAGCTCAGTGTTTAAGATTTTACAGTTCACAGATTATATAGATTTGAACCCAGTCAGATAAAGAACCTGGCTAAGACACATGCCAAGAATTGTTCTCTAATTAGTAACTCTTCTTGACAAGGTAATCCTGATTCCGGGGAATACTGCTGTACAAGCAACCATATGTATATTGCCATATTTCCTGCTGCTATTTATTAAAAGTGAACTGTGGGCTTCCAAAGACTTCAGAAATACACTACTCAGTTGCAGTCCTTAATACTAATCCTAAATAATAAATGTTAATTAAGCATTAAGTTGTTACTTTCTGAAAAGATAAAATCAGTTTGGAGAATGCACAGGGGAAAATTGTCTGATGGAAATACAAGATTTCTACTTAAATTCAAGCTAACTCCTCTGCTGCCTGTCTAATTTCTTATGGTGAAGGCTTGAAAGTCCAGTGATTGCTGTGGCAGTAGAGGACATACTTTAAATACGTGTGTGATTTATTTCAATCAAAATCTTAGGAGTTTGAAACAATCTGAGGAATGTTAAAGAAAGAATGGTGTCAGAAAAAACCACCATTTTCATTCCCAACTATTCATCAAGCTGCATCAGTATCAGTTTTCAAACTGATTACCTGGTACCATCTGGGTAAATTACTTAAGTGGAAAAAGGAGGGAAAAAAAGGTATTTAAATCTAAATTGTTCCACTTTATATGTTGAATGCTATGTACAGCATTATATGATAGTTTTCTCAGTGTGTAGGTGGCCCAGAGAGTTGTATAATGAGATGCTCTCCACTTTTTCACCATTCACTGTCATCCCTATCTAATAGGGAAATGGCCTTTCATAAGAAAATTGGAGCATAGCTGTGCCAGAAGAAATAATCTACTTCCTCTGTAACTACTCTGGTGTGGACTGATTTTGATGTCAAATCCAGGTAAATATTGCCTCAGGACATATGTGGGGCCAGAATGGCTGGATGAGAAGGTAACCAACTTCATGGCACTGAAACAGCTCAAGTTTTGACAAGTGTTGTCACAGTGCTGGGTGGTAAACCATGGACACATGAAAGACCACACAGACTTGTAGCTGTGGAACAAGAGGAGGCAGCAGGCCCACTGGGAAAATTGTTGTATTATGAAGTGGACAGGTCCTTCCAGGTCAGGCCCATGAGGACCCTTGCCTTTCCTTAGCTGTCCAACATGTGCTGACATTTTTACTCAGTCACAGGCTTTGGTGGCTGTGGAAAGGATGGGTGATTCTGGGATGGCAAATTACAAGACTCCTGTTACAGTACAGAATAGATAGACATAATGGCAGTTGCAGACTAACTGCTTTGTCAAATTCTAAACTAACTTAATTTGCTCATTGCATTGTCTCTTTCTGTCCTTCACAGCAAACTGTGCTGTTGACAGATGCTTACTTGCGTGCTATAGTCCATGCAGCAGGCAAAATAAAGGCAAGCAAAATGTGCCTCAAGCTTCACATTCTTGGAAATTTACTTGAGTAACTCTGGGCTACATTTGCATCTATACTGTGGACCAACCCTAAAAGAAGGTGAAGAAAAAGTATTGTTTGAGTATGGTCTGCAGGGGAGAGAAAATTTCTATTCCACAAAACCAGACAGAGATCAGGTTGTCAAAAGGGTTGAATAATCCTGTTGCATATGTATGGAGAATGTAGAATAGAACCTATAGTGCTTTAACTGGAGGCCTCACAAAGGAACAAGCAGCTAATCAAAACTGCAGAATAATAGACACATATTGTGACTGAGATATTAAGTCTTGTTTGCTCTGATTTTACTTTAAAAGAGAGGTCCCAGGAGCTCAGTGTACTTGACAGGTAATCAACTATTTATTTCATGTTTGTAGACAATAAGTACAACATGATCATTGTTGAAGATAACGTTCTCTGTTTTGTGTGCTTAACCAATAATGATTTGATGATGATGCAGGGAAATGTCAGCATATGTGGTTCCATCTGGGTATTTCATTCTGATTCTCATATGTGGGTCTGTGGCAACTATATTTATTTTTCAAATGATGTAAGTGGTGAATTGTACTGCTGAAAAGATTGCATTCATGAACTGAATGTTTCTTGTCTCCTATGATCTTTGTAGGTCAGAAAAAAAAAATTCTCTTTCCACGTCTGTTCAAAAAATATAAAAATTTAAAAATAAATGCCACAGATAACTGTTAAAGTAAAACAGTTCAGGGTGTGGTTAGGAAGTGGCAAAGAGATAAGATCTGGAGAAAAGAACAAAAAGTAGACTTCTGACACTGGTTGATGCCCTGGCTGGGAAAGTAGGATACCTTCCAGCTATATATTTACATAACTGCTGAATAAATTAGTTTGCTGGGCACAGAAATTACAGAAGAGCTGGTCAGTTCTCCTGAGTTCTTAATTTGAAAACTAAATATGAGTACAGTAATTTCATGATTATAAGCTGCACCTTTCTCATTGAAGAATCCAGCCTACCCCAGTAGTGCGGCTTATATTCAGGTGCGGCTTATCTATGGACAAATCCCAGTGAAATGCCAGCCTGGAAGTGAGAGCCGGGCGGGGAGGGCACCTGGGGCTGCCTTTAAAGGCTTTGCTGGTCTATGGAAACTGTTGCAACTTGAGCACCTGACACCAAACCCAGCTGGCAGCGATTCTGTTACTAATTTGTTACTTTGTTACACATGGATCCTCGCTTAAAAAAAAAAAAAGGTGTGGCTTATATTCAGGTGCGGCTTATAATTGTGAAATTACTGTACTTTTGTCTGCAAATATCTGTGTCCTGTAATTATAGAGGCTTTTATGACTGCATAAAATTCTGATAAAGGGCTGGTTTTTGCAGTTGTTTCTCTCTTACCTGACCAGCTTGAGATGACTTTTGATGTTCTTTTCAGTACTTTCATTACCGGTCAATGTTGTGTCATTGCCATAACACTGAGTGGACTTTCCCAAGAGCCCTTTCATTACCTTTAGACTCACTTTTATTGTTTGAGGGTCCTTCATTCATTGTACTAAGTTCTTTCCTCTACTGATCTTACACAGTCAGGAAGAGATAAGGAAAATTACAGAAATTGTTGTGACACTTACAGGAATATAGACCTTTTCAGAGTCAAGAACAAAATCAAGTCCTGCATATGTTGACTGAGAAAACAACGCTGCATGAGAAGAATTAGGTATACTGATAATGTTTTCCACTCTAATTCACTAGGTAGGGTCTGTGCTCAAACAATGGTATAGCTGGGTCATGACTGAGAAGGGTGTTGTCAATAGGACATCTCCACCAGACATTTAAGTTATTCTGTTAGCTGACTATATTTATGAAATTTGCATGTTATTCTTGTGGAACAGACCTCCATTCATAGGAGAAAACCTGAAGATTACACTGCTTGTTTTCCAAAGTGGTTCTTTCTGATTCATGCTGAAAGGTGACTACCTTGACATTTCTGAGTGGTAGCATAAGGAGCATAGGCATATATTACTGTGCTTTAGCAGTAGACAGATGGAGGCAGGTTTTGAGCCTTAAGTTGCTAGACATATCCTCCAGGCAGCTTCCAAACTACTGAATGCTCTTGAATGCTAATACTTGCCTTTTGACTTTTGTTGGCAAACACAAACAGCATATATGTCCATTCTGTGACTCTACATTCAAAAGGGCTGATATGTCCCTCAAAAAGAAGGAATAGTCTTTGGCTTGAACCAGTATTGACTGAATTTAGGAACCCAGAATCTGAAATAAGGCACCGTAGATCTAAAAGCAGTATCATTTATCACTTGTTACAACGAAATAACTAGATTAGTAATTCAGCTATTGAACTGTAACTCAGACCAGAAGGGGGATCGATAAAACACATAAAAATTTCCAAGCCTTGCCAAAAAACTAATAACTGTGGCAGCTGACCTAAACAATGCAGAATGTTGCCCTCTTATTGAGATTGATACTTGTGTTATCTTCTAAATGTGATTTAAACCTATGAAGACCCAGAACACCCTTTGAGCACAAACCTCTGTGGAGCACTAATAGCTTAGAAAATAGCCCTGCATAACATCTATCTAAAATAATAGTTTTAGTGAATGTCTTAAGAGCAAGAAAATACATTAATACAAAACTCAATTGCATGTCTTACATTTTTTTACACTGACCACCTGTAAACTTAAGATGAAGATAAACCTAAAAAAAGAGAAAAAGACAGACCCTAACTGGACAAAACACAGATTAAATTTGCAAACATTTTTGCAGTTTTTGAACAATAACTAAAATAACTAAAATTTCACAGTTTAGACTGCTATATTAGGAGGGTGCCCTGTGTTAATTTCAAAGGTAGAAAATTTATTCAATTGAAGACATTTCTTTTTGCCATCTACAGTCATACAACTGAAAGTGCCTGAACAGTGGAGGTGGCAAGGAGTTACTTTTTATCCCTTAATTAGTGCAAGCAGTTTTATTAAGCCAAACCCATGTTCAGACTGTAAACAACATTTTGGTTGTCCATATAACATGATTTCTTGATTTAAAAAAGAAACAGTACAACAAAAACCCCAAACCCCAGACTCTTCTACAGATATCCTTTTTCAGTGGCAGTATTACATATCTGACCAAGTTTTAGAGCTAATTTACATCCTAGTTAAAATGTTTTGGTCAAGAATGTGATTTTCACTGATAGAATTTGACACTAGCCATGAACAGTTGCTAAATTTCACCAAGAACAAAATTAGGTATTAATATTGCCTATTCTTCCTGGACTAATTGTACGTTTAGAGATTGTTTCTGTACTGTAGTAGAGGGGACTTTTGGAACATGCATATTTGTTAACATTATTCAACTGAAGTGTATCAGCACACCTGAACATTCTTCCTTATTTCCTTACCAAGCATTATTTAAAATAATGGTTTTCTCTCAGAGCTTGGTAATGGAGTATTTTGCCTTTGAGTGAATAACCTTCCTTTCTTAGACTGAAGGCACAAATGTTTGTGTCCACTCAGGTTGGCAATTTTCATTATTTTACTTTCTTTAATCATACTTTAAGCACTAAATATATATGTGGAAAAGTACAGGAAAAAACACACTTACATACAGCATTCCCACTGCCAAAGTAATACCACATGTAAAAAATCAGAAGTGGCAGTCTTGGAAAAATAAAAGGAACAGTTAGAACCTTTAAAAATCCACCCATCAGAAATGTATCTCCAAACTTTATGAAATAATTTATCTCACTTGCATTGGGAAAGTGAGGAAGGAAAATAAAAAACAGAGGATGGAAATGGGCTCAGTAGTGTAGGAGGGTTTGGAGAGCTATGAAGTTATTTTGACTAGGAAAGTTAAAATAGGAAGTGCAATATATATCAAAGATCCAGCAAAGAGAAGGACTGGAAATGCAAGAATAGTTATTCAAGTGGCAAAGCATGATGAAGAAGCAAAGGCATTAAGTGGTGATGATATTTTGGCAGCTAGGCTGATGATCAAATTTCTTGATGTATTGTTAAGGATTGTCAGTGTTTGAGCATTTTTTTCCACTCTAAAATCCACTTATGGCCTTTCTAACTGATTATTCCAGCCCATTCCTTTGCTTTAATTTCCTTTCAGAGAATGAGGAAAGAAGCACAAACCTGAATAATGCAGGAGTTCAGCTCTGAATTCTATTTTCAGGGAATTATGTTTTTGCTATTTTTTGAGGAAATTCCTGTGAAAGGAACAGACAGGAGAAAGCAAAGGTCCTTATATAATTTTCTGCTCACATATTATTAACAACAACAACATCCTTAGAGGAAGCAAGGGTTGGACACTGACATTCTTCCAGAAGCCTTTTAGCCCTATCTTCTCAGAAGGAGAGCTCCGGCAATTGTAGAAAGACCCTAGAGTTCTCTTCTCTTTGCTCTGTGATTCAGTTTCAAAGCTTCCCTTTCCTTGTAACTGCTTCCTCAAAGTTTTTTCAGACAGAAAATATATGGAACTTAGGAAGTGAGGGAAAAAACTTTCTACCTCGCTCACCCTTCTTCTTTCCATGAGAAACAGAAATCTGATATGAAGCTAGAATAGCCTTTGGAATGGATTTATTTACTAAAAGTAAACTCAATTTAGTCACACGTTAGAAAAATACTTGTTATATGCAATTTTTCATTATGCGTAATTAGACAATGTTATGTAAAGCAGAAAGGATTACCTATATTTAGGAAACAAATACAGATCCTTTTCAATAATAAAAAGTAGAGATTACACCAGAGATGGAGATATTCTGTATGTGAAATGTGTATATATATTGGCTTACTGATGGCAATTCCATAATTTTAATGTAATACATGATGGCTGGAAAGACAGTATTGGAATTGTTGACTTGTAAACAGAAGAAATTACTTTTATAGGTCTCAGAATTAAAATGTAAATAAGCACCTAATAATGCAATTTTGGATTTTAAAATATTAGAAAGCTGAAAAATGAATATGTTTTGGCATATTGAATTCAAGAAATTAACTGTAATTTGACAAAAAACACACAGAGACTGTAACTTCTTGCAAGTACAAGTTTATGAAATGAAGAAAATTCATTTCCTGTTCTCATTATTTGCAGGAAAGATGTCAACAGACAGAACAACAACACTTAATAGTGGTTTTATTAATATACTCTATATTTTCAGTTTTTAATTTTAAAGAACACCTATGAATTAAAGGAGAAGTTGTTCAAAATAATATTTTTTTACCTTTCTTATTGATCATATGGGATAGCAGAACCCTGTTGGTAAAGTAGGAGGTATTTTAGACAGTCTCTTGAAGAATCCACAGACTGATCAAGGAATCCTTAAAAGAGATTTGGCAGTCAGGGAGTACATGCAGAATTTATGGGATCCCTTCTGCTCCCCTCATCAGTGGGAAGGAGGTGTCTACAGCAATACAACTTGGAAATTGTAAATTGAGCTGCAGTGTCTTGCTCAGAGTCAGAAGGATCAGGCTGCAGCACATTTCTCAGTCAAATGGAACAGCAACCTTTGATTTCGCAGAACTGCCTAATTGCCAAATGTTTATTAGCACAGTTGTTATTTAATATGTTAATCCAATATTTATGAAAGGCAAAGCAAAGAGGTCAAAGCAAACAGGAGGAGCAAATGGACAGGTTGCCATGATGCTAGGCACGCTCAGGGTAGCACAGTCCTGCACATGTGGGAGAGCAGAGCCACAGGGCTGCAGCTTCTGCAGGGCAAGCAGTGCCAGAAACCCCAGCACCGCTTCGGCACATCCCTCTGAGGCATGGCTTGGATTTGGTTGGGTACAAGAATCCACCAGACTGAAACAGAAGGAATGTGCTCAAGTGTTTAGTGAAAGAGACAAAAGGTGAGCTTAGAGGTGAAAGTGGTGTTTTCTCCCCATTTTCTGTGTTCGGTTTGCTGTCCTCCTCTCAGACCATACTTACTGAGGGTTTACTAATGTTGCAGCCGTAGCTGGTATCCTAGTCTCAAGATCTCTGGACTATGAGAGCCAGGAATCTAACATCTACTTTTGCTTCATTGTAAAATCTGCCAAGATATTGCTGCTTTTCACCTGGGAAAGGCATTTGTAATCTTTCTCTATCATCTCTGCTTATACTTAAAGATCTCACTACTTACAGATTTGATTTTTAACCAAAGTCTTATCATAAGGTAGCTCATGACTGTCTATTTTTTCTGCCTGTTATCTACTGAAAATATTTTAAATTTTGGGACATGACTTTTAGAAATTTTTAGGAATTGTATATATGTGCATCTATGCATTCTTGTTGGTAAAAACAAATGTGAAAAATTTATTCACGCATAAAGCTCTCTTGTGTTCAGAAACCCAAATTCAGTAATGTCAGGAGAATGCTGAGAGAAAATGCAGTTTTTAATAGCTCTGTCAGTGATTGCATTGTAATAAAATTCACTTTCATCCTTATAAAGAAATATTAAATATATGCTTATGACAGAAGGAAATGACAGAATAAACTCAACTTCTATAACTGAAAGATGTGTTTCAGCCAGAGACAGACTGAAAGAAAACTTTATTCAATATAATCGCAAGGAATTTGAAAGAGGATAATTATAAACAAGCAGAAAATGTCAGGGCTCATCCTATTATTTTTCTTGCTTCAGATTAGGTATGAGTCAGGTGACTGCACAATAAAACTGCATCTTAGGGTCTGTTCCAAATGCAGTACATTTATATTGAGGCATTAGATAGCATTTAGTTTCTCATGCTAATGAACTCCAGTGTGCCCCTTGTTTCTTTAACAGGATTGGATGTATTAGCAATAGTCAGTGCAAATTAAAGCCATTTTCTGGGCATCTGAGTAAAGAACAACCTTCTTTTGAAACATACTAAATACCACTAAAATTCTTTTCATTTAAAAAAGGAGGGAAGATTGCTTGACCATCATGAAGTTGGTCATTTATACTTAGTGTTTTTGAGTGGATTATACACTACCAAGTTACCTACAGCTAATTTCATGACCCTTTTCTGCCCCCATTGATGCAAAATGTGTTAAATCAATAGTCACACTAGGGAAAATGATGTCCGTATTAAGATTGATTCAGACTTCAGCGCTATAGGGAAAATTACTGTGGTGTTTAATAATCTATTTGGAACAGGGTCAAAGTTATGCTTTGCTTGATGTCAACTTTTACTGCATCTGATTTACATAACCTACGGCTCTGCATTGCATAATGAGACCTTCTACACTGCTTCCCTCAAGTAGCTGCAAAACTCAGACACAGATACAAGGTCTGGAAACAGCTGCTGTTCCACTCACATACACATTTTTTTACATAATGCATTTCCTTGGTGTTCATCACTGCAGTGTCTGAGCATGGTATACCACATGAAGAAACTAATTTTTACAGGCAAGATAAGGAAGCAGTAACTCAGCCTGAGGTGGCGAGGCATTGGAGGGCTGCCAGACAAGCTGTCTCCTGCTCTAGGCTGTGCACAGCCTGACATTACATTCCCACCTCATAGTGAAGTCAGCGCACTTTGAAGAAGAAAAGATTATTGGCAGAACTTCTGAGATTTAAGTGCTGTCAGTGTCAAGTATATTGCTGAAAGATTGTGATTTTGTAGCTCAGGAGAGGCATGAGAAGAGGAAGCACTCAAAATTGATGTGATTTTTTGCAAAGCAAGGCTTCACGACCCTGAGCAAAAGTGACATGATTTGGTCTTTGAAGATAGCCCAAGAGTGATGCAAAGCAATTTCATGAAAATATGTGTAGGAGAGAACATAAAACATTTCAGTGAAGTGTGGTCATTTGCATCTTGAGATGTAGCTAATCTTGGAAAAAGGATGTTTAAGGGTAAACAAATCTTAATAGTTATGGGCAAGTACATCCATGCTTCACCAGAAAGCTCCAGGTAAGAAATTATTCAATCAGGTTTAAAAAATAATATTAAAAATACCTTCACATCTATTTCCAAGGTCTCTTACTTTGTCTAAACACATTTTAAAGTCATGACCAGGTTAAAATTAAGTCATGCATAACTCATACAGATCCAAGATAAAGTTATGAACATTATAAATATTTTGTCACACATTCAGAATATTCCCTGTCAACTAAAAATTATCCAGAGCTCCAGAGATACCTATTGCTCCCAATTTTCTCTTTCAGCCCCCTTCCCTGGCCACCCAAAGGCAATTCAGTTTTGACATGGTTGTGCATCTTCTTTTCTTCCCCACAGTACAGGACAGAAGCCAGAGTTCACAAAGAAAAAGAGACACAGCAGGATGGCAGCCTGCAGCTTTTTCTGGGTCCCACATATGCACTTTGCTCTGAAACACTGTTTCAGCATTTAATAACGAAGAGTAGCAAGTTGCATGAAATTGAAGATAAAGCCTAGTTCCTGCAGCCCAGCTGTCTTATTCTTTCTAATTAATATCAAGTCAACAGTCTGATGAATTTTTTCAGCCCAGAGTAACCTGAAGTTTTTGCAATGTTAGATTTTCAGAAGGTGAGGAAAGGAGTCCCACTCAAGTCTCAGAGCAGTCTTTTGCCAAGAGGCAACTTTGCAAGACAGATATGCACTTAAATTCTCTTAAGGCGAGTGAACCTGAATGTCCTTGTTCTGGGTTTGAAGCTGTGGCCTGGCTAATGAATGCTTTTATAAAATTGTTACTTACTTCATTGTCCTTTAAAAAGAGAGAATTATTTTTTCTCTTATATTTTTATTAAATTAAAGTTGCACTGCTATAGTCACAACACTGAGCTGTTACTTTTTTGCCTTGGAGTGGGCGATATGGATAATAATAGTAATTTGGAGTGGGCCAAATGCTAAAGCTTGAAAATGAGGTTGGATTTATTAAAAACACATTTCAGTGTTTCCCTTAGTAGTGGAACACTGTCATGGGTAGGTTTTTTCCTAACTTACACAATATACCAGGTATCCAGAATTAATAATTTTTTATTTCACTGCTCTTAGCTGCAGAAAAAATAATATGAACTGGAGTCAGCCTTGGTGCATTTCCACCAATTAAAAATGTCGTGGTCTCTATGTAAACCAGACATCTATGAACCAAATAATTCAAGAATTCATTATGGAGAAAAATTCAGAAAATGGAGCAAAATTAAGGCTTCCAGAAAGAAGAAATTTTCCTTTTCAAATATTAAAAAACGTAGAGTGGTGTCACAGATAATTCTGATGAATCCTTTCATGAATTCTCCATCTGTCAGTGCTACACATTTTCCTACTGCACTTCTAATGGTTCCCCTAGTTAATCGGGGGAAAAAAATCCAGGAAAGAACTTGGATCATTAATTTTACAATTCTTTGTCCTAAATTTTCTCTTTGCTACTTTTCACTTGATGCTTTTATAGTCTCTATTAATGAGCTAAATAATGCATTTCCTTATTTCCTTCCAGAAGCAGAGCTTCAGTGTTTCTTCTGAAAACCCATCTCTTTCATCTCAGATAAACTTCTGAGCTGCAATAATTATTCTAAATCTCTCTATATACATAGATTTTTTTTCAATCACTGATTTGAGCAGACAAACATAGTCCTTTATATAATTTTTACTTACAAACTGATTACAAGTTGAATCTCTTTTAGATAGACCATGATCTCTGGTCCTTGTAAGCCAGTCTGAGTTTGCTACACTATAAAACTTGGTGAATGACTTTGTCCTGATTTTTTGAAGTTTACTCATTGAAAACACCATATTCTTCTGCTGACTAGACCATCAAAAACCTTACTGTCCTAAGTCTGAAGACACAGTTGTGTAAAAACAGATGGTGTGACTTTCAGTATAGCTGCGCAGTGCCTACAGCACTGAGACAAAACTACAGCTCTCTGTTACTGACCTGCTCTTCCAGGGAGTGGGAAAAATATTCAGTGGTTGTGCAGTTGGCAGGTTGGAGAGCAAAAACATTTGTGTCTTCTCCAGAACCTGAGGTTATAGCTTCCCTTAATGTTAGAATTTTTCAAAAGCACAGTTTTTCTGGATTATTCTTCCTGTGGTAGGACCCCACAGAGATCAAAGCTCAGTGAATATCAAAGCCCAAATCTTCAAAGGCTATCTGGATTCCTAATGCCATTCCAGAAACATAACTTGCCATCACAGACCTAATTTTTAGATTTACCTCTGAAAAATTTGAGAAACTTCCCTTGAAAAATAATGAAAACCAACATAATCGAAGACAGCAGGTAATGCGCTATTAATAGGCAGCACGATGTGGTAGTTTAGAAACTGTTTTGTTCAGGTTTTATGCTTTTCCTAATATATAACTCAATAGCTCATTACCTGATGTAGTGTGATCATGCTGTAAGCCCGAGAAGCAGAGTACATGGGGCTGATCTGCAATCTTCACACATAACTGATCCTTTGATTTCAACAAAGAATTTGGATTTTTTGGACTGGGATTTCTGCGGTGCTACTGTGACCCAGTTTTAATAGCAGCACATTAGTAATCTGGAAACAGGTGCAAAATGTATGTACTGGGTACAAGACAAAAAAAATATCTCAATTGCAAGAAAAAGTATGCAAAGAATAAAAGAAGATGACGCACATGGAAAAGCATAATGACAGAATATCTTAAAAAGAGAGTGGAACACAATAATATCATAAATAGCTCAAGAGAGATTGGCACAAATTAATTTCATTTTGTAGCACCTTCTGGCTCATCAGCTTTCATAGGTTCATTGGACCTGCACTGAACCAGGACTTTACATGATCCCTTTTAATTCTGGATACCATAGGCAAGATCACATATATATTGAAGGATTGTCACATCTGCCAGACAGTGATAAATATTACATTTTAAAAGCCTACTAATTTTGCAGACAGTCTTGCAATGCACCTATTTGGCTTGCATTACTGTGCTGCCATACAACAAGTGGCAGTGCAATTAATCATGAGCATCACAGGGTAATTTGTTATGACAGAGAGCCATGTGCTTGTTAAAGACAGATTCTCTTTTATCCCTTTATATTATGTTCCTCCCTTTGTATTTCATGTCCAGAAAATGGAGCATAGAACACTCTGAAGTATTTCCAGGACTACTGAAGATGATGGCTCATGGATGGCTCAAGGGGTTTAGACCATTTATCCTGCTTAGTGTGCAGATATCCTGGGGTGACTTAATGATGCTTGTATCCCCAGTTGTCAGTTCTGCTTATGTGGGATATTGAGTTCTGGACCTTTAAGACTGGTTTCAAGGGGGGGAAAAGAAATGTGCAGCTTGTTTTCAGAAACTGCACTCACTGCTCTGCATTTCTTCTCTTGGGCTGTGCTCTCTGCAGCACAGACAGACAGCATGAGAGAGCTCTCCTCTGCTTTTTGTTAGTTTTTATCTAGCTGAGGCCGAAAAGTTCCCTATCTGTGGTTTTTCTTCTTTTTTCTTGCTAAAACCTGCTCTAGATTAAATAACCCAGAAGAGCACCAGGGGCTTACACCTATGGCCCACTGGGGCAGGATGGCAAAGGAGGGAGTGATAAGAGACTGAGTGAGCCAAGTTACACCCCAGGACAATAACTTTCTGAATTTGCCATCTCTTCAGAACAGTGAGAAGTTTTATTGTTCAATATGATTCATATTTTTTTTTGTGCTTGTGAATACTTTGCTTGTTGGATAAACAGGTTTTTGCTCCAGGGAAGTCTTTTTCCAAACCAGTTCAGGAAAGAGCCACTCTGCTTTTCTAGAGGGACCCCATTCAGAGGTTTCCTCCCTAATTTTGCCCTAAACCAGCAGAGCAAGTGAGGGAGGTGCCAGAGAAGTTGTACACTACCATGCAAAATGAGGATTAAAACTTCAGACAGTGGTGGGGATCAAGCCTTTGCTGTCTGCTTGCACAGGTTCTGCTGGCACCAAGGAAGCAGCCTGTGATGACTCCTCCAAGAGAGAGCTGAGCATCTCCACTTCCCAGTGAACACCACCTGCCAGATGGAGGTCAGTTTAGCAGATGATGTATGGGATGTGTTCAATGAATATGCATTTTCCCATGTCATTACCCTGCTGATCAGCCACTGCAATGATCAAAGCCATTGATCAAATGGCTTTTCTGTCCTCTGTGAGGAAGTTTTGTAGCAGCTTTTTTTTTTTCCCCCTGGCAATTCATCACTGCAATTCAAGGCTAATGCAATGATTTTAGCTTGTGATTTTTTTCCTTATAACCTTTCCAACATAGCTAGGATCATGCACTCCATTCCCTCCAGCCCTCAGCTTTCTAATTGCTGACCTCATTTGCTAATTAGGCTAAATATACATTAGGCATAAACCTTATTGATCTAACCACTCACCTCATGCATCATAGTACTAACAGACAAAAGAAAACACTTATGCCCCTTTATCCTTCTACAGAAATGTAATTTTTTGCAAGATTTTTCAACATTAAGGTTTTAATGCTGAAGAACTAAATGCTTTAGCGAATAATAAAGATGAGATCTGTGATGCAGTTGCATTATGTAGGTAGGAAATAGCATAGAGTGTTTCTGTAAATTCATCTTCTGGGTTCAACAAAAAGCAAAGCTCTCTAAAAGAATTCACAGTAATTTGATTTAAGTGTATTCAGTGACATCTTTTCTCTATAGAATACAAAAGAACAGCCTGAAGTGAGTCAGTAATAAATTAAATTTCTTCTAATATTGGAGGGATTAAACTGTGATAGACAATAAATAATGCTGTCCAATGTCCAGTTTATATCAAGAACTCACAGACATCATAGGATTTTCTACTTCTGATTCCCTTATTGTGATTTCTGGAAAGCACTAGAATATTGTTAAAAATGTCTCATCAGTTTTATTCATTTTCTAAACAATTCTTGTATTTATTACATATGAATAAACTCTTATAGGGGAAAGCTTGAAAAAAATATAGTGGATCACTTAAAATATGTACAATTATGTAAGAATTAATTTTTAAAATTGTTCTTGCTATTATAAAAATTCTCTAGAAGTAGGAAAACATTTAAAATTAGCAGACCTTTTAAAACCCATTATTACACCTTTTTTATTGCAGTTTTTTGAGATGTTACAGAGATCTCCATTTGTCTTTCTCAACAAATCTTTTTATTATTTGTTCTTTCACCACCTGCCACCTCCTCACAGCTTATTTTAACATCTGAAATGCCTAACAGAGGAGTTTAAAAAAGACACGATAAACATAAAAAAAGACTCTCATGAAGCTGACAGGAAAAAAAAAGTCCTCTGATTGTTAATCTGCCCTTTCAAAAGAGCATAGCTTTCACCAGTCTGAGACCTACAGTGAGTAATACCCAACCCTCTTCCCAGAACAGGATCAGCAGCATAATACATCATGCTCTGCAGGGCTACCCACACAAGCCTCCTCCTCCCAGACCATCCTCCTCTTGCCTGCCCAGCCTCTGGGTATTGAAATTCTTGAGATTTTTTGCAAGCCTCTGTAGCGAAATGCATTTGCAGGCAATTTGGAAAGCTCAAAACATTATTAGTTATAATTTTCTTTACCTAAATGGTTTCTCTGTTGCACAAAGGGAATGAAATGTTAGTTTTATTCCTTTTAGCTCCTTCTGCATAGCTACTGAAGATGAGGAAGAGGAAAAAAAAGCGTATGTTTCAACCCTGGTGAGAGTAATTTCACTCATTTGCTGTAAATGCTTGCTGCTGGTAATTATCAGGATAGTAAATATTCAATTGCCATTATATAGCCATTTAATTCTCATAGTGAGAATGCATCCGCCTCATGGAAGTGTGGCTAGCATCTGACATGAATGCTGCTTATATTGTAGGGGAAAACCAGAAAAAAACCAGATGGTATCAAAATTCTCCATTTGTATACTGAAATTGAGATAAGCAGGTGAGATCCTGAATTCAGAGACAACTGATACAGTGGGCTCCGTCCCCTCTGAGACATTATGAACATCAGGAACTCCACACATTCTTCCCCTGCTCCTGCCTAAGGTCCCTCCCTCTGGAGGCACCCTCCAGGAACATCTCCAGAGTGGATCCTTTCCATGGGCTGTAATTCCTCAAGGGCTGCTCCATCAAGAGTCTCTTTCACAGGGTCACAACTTGTACCTGCAAACCTGCTTAGCATGGCTTCCTCTCCATGGGTCCATGAGTGCCAGGCATCTGCTCCAGCACAGGCTTCCCACTACATCACAGACTCCTTTGGGCACCCACCTGCCCATATATTTTCACCATAAATCCTGTCACATATTCTCACTCCTCTTTTTGGCTACAGCCACATTTTTTCTCTTTTGTTCCTTAACTGTGTTATCCCAGAGGTACTACCATCTATCACTGATGAGTTCAGCCTTGGCCAGTTGCAGGTCCATCTTGGCCTCAGACATGCAGAAGCTTCTGGCAGCTTCTCACAGAAGCCAACCCTTTGGTAGCCCCCTGCTGCCAAACCTTGTCACCCAATACAAGGTTCTGCATGTATTAGAAGATCTACAATTTAAAAGAAGAAATTTGAGTATTTATTATTTTAGCATTTTCATATCAGTGTTGCATGTATTTTCAGTTTCTTCCTCTGATAATCTTATATGAAATGGTTTAGCTCACCTAACCCATTAGATTAACCATCTAATCTCCATACATCTGCTTTAAAACAGCACCATATTTTAATGAGAGAACCTCATGTTTCAAAAAAGTGATCTGATAATTTTGACTACAAACAGTAGTGTATTAATGTATTCTAGCATAATAACAACAGAAACATGCAGATGTACAAAACATGGAAATTACTTTACTCTCTTTTCTCACACCAAATTGTAATGAAACACTGTCACAAGAGTAATGAGAAATGACCCAATCAGACAGGAAAAAATACTGTTGGAAAATAAGTACCTAGGTCTCAAATACTTATATTTATACATATATTTCTTTTCCTGATGCAGTTTTGTACTGCATGAGACATGGTTGTGTTTGCAGATTCAGGATCAAAACACAGAAGTGTTTTTCAGCAGCCAAAAAATTGGTTAAAATCTGGTTATCTAAAAAAGAAAATTAAGCAAAGCATGCTTCGCAATTAAGCAAAACATGCAGATGTGTGAAGTGAAAGGAAAAGAGAGATATTCTCACTCAACATCTTCCCCCTTGCTGGTGGTGATGCTCCACAGCATGCCATCGACTAACAACAGGAGAGATGAGTAATGGGATAGGAGGGAGATATTTGACTGTGGTAATGATAAACAATCAAAGCACCAGTAAATGCAGACAGAAAGCAATGGACTTTGATCTGTGCTGGATAGAAAATAAAGTAACTTTCTTGCCTTTTTAAAATTTATTAGTGGGGGATCCAGAGCAGAGCCTTTACAGGTGTATTCTATGCTCCCAATTTTAATTTTTATTTTCTAATTTATTCATAACCGCTAACCACACTGCAGTTGAAAATCTTCTCTTTGAAAACTATGCATTGTTATAAAATAGCTATTTCATGCAGCAGGACTAGGTGAAGGAATGTTTCAAGTTTTTAGACAATATTTTTATAAAACTCAGTGCCAAGCAGCCACTTCGCTGGAAAGTAAGAAGAACAGCACTTTTTCTTACTTTCAGGGTAAATTAGCAACATATACATACTGCCTGATACATATGGCCCATGATACATTACTAAGATTTAGATTAATGTCTCCATTTTACTTTCTAAAGACATGGAAGTGAAGAAATAAAAAGAGATGCTGCCAGCACTTAACTGAGACACTGAAGAATGTCTTTCTTAGCCGTGAATTACTGGAAAACCAGAAGTTAGCATTCACTCTTTTTCTTTCAACAGCTTTTGGAAGCTTTTCTTCCAAATAATGTCTCTAAACTAATTAATTTATTGCAGCTTTTGTATGTGGTAACTAGAAGAAAAACCCCATTACCATGCTACCTTCAACATCAGAATCAATCTCTTTTTCCCTGGGAATATAAACTTGGCAAAACTAGGAAAAGAAAAACTTATTTTAGCTTATGAAAATCCTCTTAGTCCTTTATGATGACTTAAGTATGGTCCAGAAAATGTGCTCAGAGCATCCACATATGACTCAGAATTCTTGATGCCTTTTAATGCATGGCTTTGAAATTAATAATGAGGGCCCTGCAAGATACTCTGCAAAACCTGTGCTGATAATTAACATGAGGAGAAACAAGCGTCACCTCCAACAGAAAAGGAGAGAGAGGTTCCTTTTTCCTCATAATAGCATTCAAGTTTTAACAGGGTAACAAATGGCATGGACCAAAAAAGCAATTTCAGCTGAAATGTTGAGAAAGTGTCAGCAAAGTCAGTATGCCTGAGAGTTTAACCAGCAGCACCTGAGAAGGATTACTGTGACATGAGCTTGCCTCCCTTCTTCACTGTGATAGGTTATGTTTGCTAACTGCTCTTTCTAGGGTCAACACAGATTGGGGTTTTCTTGGCTTCAACAGAGGACCCAAGACTGTTAAGTGCCAAAAATATATCCACTTTTAGGTGGTCTCTGCTACCTGATAATGTGATTGACTAATCTGAATTCAGCCATATAAAGGAGGCATGTTTTGGAGGAATGGAGCAAAGAAAGCCCTGCTCTCTTGGGAACACTGATTTTTGGCATACAATTTAGTTTTTTCCACATAAAGGGATAAAGAGAAAAATCAGGTCTAAAGATCACGCTGCCAAGTAGTCAGCCCCATCCTTTGCCCCACCCATAGGGCTACCGGTGGCTCCAGGGTACCCAACCATTGTTACAGCTGGCCTCTGAGATAAGGGACTGTCTGTAAAATACTTTCTGGCCTATATATCAAAGGGTTGTGGGAGTTTTTTTGTGTCTAGGGAAGAGGGGTGTTTTTTTGTTTTGTTTGGTTTGGTTTGGTTTGGTTTGGGTTGGGTTTTTTTGGTTTGGTTTGGATTTTTTGGGGTTTTTTTGTTTGTTTTGGTTTTGTTTTGTTTTGTATTTTGTATGTGTGTAATCAGCTGCAGTATTTTAGTATAGCATTTCTGCAGCAAGTGCAATCAATCTCCCCCTCAGACTCAAGAAATAATTTTTAAAAATATCTTTTGCAAGGTATAATGCATTTGGAAACAAAATTGGTCTGAGCAAATTTTGATATTGAAGATTTTGTTTAGGGAAAAAACTCCAAAATTTCCTGGTTGTCTGTTTGCTATTAGGCTACAAAATTGCTCCATCTCAGCTTCTAACTTGCAGTCATTGAATTATTAAATATTGGAGATGAACTTTCTCTCTAAAGATATGGGTAGTAAAGTTCATCACTCTTCAAGACTGATCTTCCTACATAGATATATAATATTATGTCCTTTAATGCTCACTAGGAGTTCTTTGATAGCTGTACTATAGGTAACAAAACATTACAGAGGAGATTGATATTCATTTGTTTTTCATAACTACACAGTAAATGGGGGTTTCCTGCATAAATATGTTCTTATTTCAATCTCTATTTAAATGAAAGTTTTAATGGAAATCTTACATGAGTTGTTAACATAAATCATCATAGCAATTTTAGCTACACCTTGTGGGATGCTTCAAAAACCCTGAATTTGATTTAAAAGCCTATGTAGAAGTTTAGATTTCCTAACAGGTTCTTTTAAACACACAACCTGTCTCAATCACTTTAGCCATTATAGGCTATCTTTTTATGAGGTAAGATTAAGGAGTACTTGTGAGAAGGAATTAGACATAAAAAACCCCCATCTTTTCCTACTGGCTTTACAACCAATCAATATGCTTGAATATTTCACCCCTTTCTTTATGCATTTAATAGGAAAATTATTAATAGTATAGTGTAATATAAATATTTTATATATATTTTATTTACATAGCACATAAAGTTAGACATGTAACCACAAAATTATTTTTTTACAATGTAAAACTTGCAAGTATATAACTTGAAAACTATTGAAATTCCTTAGAGAAAATTGAAAGATGTACTTTTTTTTCCTAGCTGCAAAATATGCAAATATAAACTAATTAAATTTTCTTTAAACTAGAGATTTTGATGAAAATTTTAAAAATAGAGCTCATGTAAGACAAGGCTAACAAGAATTCTAAGTTTTTTAGGTCTATATTATGAGCACTTCCAAATTTAAAAAATGTGGATAATGTGTGTAAAATTTGTTGTTTGTGTCTTAATCCTTTGAATACTTGAAAATTTTTTTCTCATATACGTGGACATCTTCATTGAAGCAGTCATTGATTTCCAATCTGTGGAAATCTTGCATCAAAACCTGCAAAGTGACTTACACTGAATTTTTCAATAGTTTTGGAGACACTGGCAAATTTGATGGAAGATTTATTATTGACATGATGAGATTTTGAGTTTTTCTTAATAGTGCCATAAGATTAATCATTTATCCTGATACAATTCATATGCTCAGTGAGCTATTTATTATACAAGTCAACCAAGCATCTGACTAGTGAATGCTCCATTTCCCTAGTAACCATATGTCCTACTTGCTGTAATTGAATCTTCCAGAGGGACCATATTTCACTTTTGCATCAGATAAAAATAATGTAAAATTCACTTCAGATCACCCAAAGTTTATTTTTTAAAACAAACAAACAAAAATCGCAGGTCTGTTTAAAAATGCAAACATAAACTTAGGGATGTCATGAAGTTACATATGCAATGAATAATTCTCATTAATGGATATCACGTACTTCATTTTGAATGATGGTTCATTCTCATAAATGACTCTCTCATTAATATGAATAAGACTTACACAGTGGACAGTTCAGAGCTTAGTTGTTAATGGAATATGAAGAAGTTGTGGAAAATGATCATAACAGTTTTTTAACCTAGATCCAGAGACAGGAAATGAGTTTGGATCGGACTCCAACACAGTTCACTGTGGCTTCCAACTGCAACACAACTTGACACTCCTTTACCTTTTCTATACCTATCCCTAGCCAAATTTATGGAACAAACTTGTAAGATCATAGTGCTAAAACTGTCTGTAAAACCAAAATGCTGAACAAAATGCACTAATTCTCATTTTGAAAATGGAAATCAGCCTATTAAACTAACTTCACTGCTAATTGTTGACTGTGTTATAAGCTAGTTAAAAGAACAGTTGGAAGCAATCGCATGCAGAGAACAACATTTACATTTTATACTTCTGAACTCTGAATCAGCTCACATTTAAGCTAGAGGAAGATTTCGTTTTAGTGGAACTAGAGCTGAGTCTTAATTGGTCCAAGTTCTATGTAATACAATGGAGTTGTCTCTCCTTGACAGAGCTGTGGACTTTGTAGGAAAACACTGCAGTCATTTGCCACCTTTAAGATGAGTTACCTCCCCAGTGTCCTCTTTTGTCAATGCCAGAATGGGATGCAGAGGAAAGAGATGGAGCTCAGGGATCCTAGGAAGGAGTTTAGTTCCCAAAACTGGACTAGGTGTTGTCATTGTCTTTTTTATATAACTTTTGTTAGGCCAGTCACCAGACTATTAAACAATTAATACTACTGTACGTTTTTTACTGGGATTTGTATACTAACTCACCTTATGTTTCCCTGCATAATCATCCAGGTACTTTACTCTGAATATTACAAATTGAGGTAATTTCAGTTGAAGCAATATGAAAACTTAGATTACAAAGAAAAAAAAAGAGAAAAATATTTTAAACACAATGCTAGATAGTTAAATTTTTAATGCCTGTGATTTAAAAATAGCATAAAAATTTGTCTGTGAAAAAATTGGGGATTATTCTTGCAGTAGGCTTTTGCCTTTAGTATTCCTCAAGGACAAGATTAAGTATTTAGGTAGAATTCACACTGTAAAAGTTCTCTTGGAGTATGTATATGTTAAATCTGTCTATAGTACTCAAAAGTACAGTTTTCATAGTTTGGACAGAACAAGAGCTTACTCATTTTAGAATGAGGTGAGAAAAATTTTTAGGAAAAGTACATCACTTAACTGAGAAGAACGTATTTCAAATTCTAATCTGAATATCTCAAATTCTAATTTGAATTAGTAATTCAAATACTTCCAGGAAAATACTTGTGTCAGTAGATTATTTTTCAGGCATGGTCAATGCAATCAAATGTTTATTTAATAGTACTGTGAACTATCCTGAAACCAAATGTAAGTGAACATCCTGGTCTCTAGGCTGCAGCTATCAGAAGAATCAGCATTAGCAACTAACATCAGGTGCTAGAACTGCAGATTGAACCATGGAGATGTTTACTGCACTCTCCTATCAGAGGTGTACTGTTGCACAGGAAGAATGAGTGCTTTTCACCAAGCAAATGAAAAGCAAGCAGAGAGCAGCACTGTAAAACTTGCTGCTTTCTGGCATGTTCTGAAAGGAAGGCAGACAGAAAGCCAATGAAATCTGGGGGAAAGAGTAAGTAACAGAGGTTAAAACAGACACCCACATAATAAAATTAAACATAGCATTCCAGGCGTAAACATTTTTGTTTCTAATTTGCAATGCAAACACAGAAGTCAGGGGCATAATTTTTAACGTGGAAGATGAACACCCTCTCATTGAAGTGGCTGTAGACCCAGGAACACCCCTATGCCTTGAATCCTCAATATACTGTCTGCAGCATCTCAGGACCAGCACACCCCTATTCCTTGCATTTCCTATGGATAAAATCACCCCTTTTTTTCCCCTATGGAGAGCCTACATTCCTAGCACTGGGTTCCTACTCTATATCCAGTATCCTGAGCAGTTTTTGTCTACAAGTTCCTAAGAGGATGATATTATTTTTTCGCCCTCTGTGTTTCATAGCTGCCTTTCTTCTAAAAAAAAAAATTCAAAGATAGTAAGCTTTAGTCCTTTTATTCAGAATTCTGTCCTACCATTTCCAGTGTCAAGCATCAGTAACATCAAAGTGACTACTAATTGTGTTTAGAAGCAGGCATGGAAATTCCTGTTCAGAGTATGTCTACAAGGAATGTTGGCTGACCTGAACCCTCACTATGATGCTCCCCAGTTTTTTAAGTATCAGATAATGGGTATTGTCAAATGGACTTCACATCTTCCCCTGAAAGTACTAGTACGGTCACAGTCTGATGCTATTTCACTCTAAAATTCACAGAATTCACAAAATCACTAGGTTGGAAGAGACCTTCAAGATCATTGAGTCCAACCCATGCCCCAATATCTCAACTAGACCATGGCACCAAGTGCCACATCCAGTCTTTTTTTAAACACATCCAGGGACGGTGATTCCACCATCTCCCTAGGCAGAGAATTCCAGTACTTTATCACTTTTTCCATGGAAAATTTTTTCCTAATATCCAACTTGTATCTCCCCTGGCACAGCTTGAGACTGTGTCCTCTCATTCTGTCAGTTGCTGCCTGTAGAAAGGCAACAATCTCCACCTGACTACAAACACCTTTCAGGGAGTTGCACGGGTCTCCCCTGAGTCTCCTTTTCTCCAGGCTAAAAAGCCCCAGCTCCCTCAGCCGTTTCTCACAGAGTTTGTGTTCCAAGCCCCTCACCAGCCTCGCTGCCTCCTCTGGACACACTCCAAGCATCTCAACGTCCTTCCTAAATTGAGGGGCCCAGAACTGGACACAGCACTCAAGGTGTGGCCTCATCAGTGCCAAGTACAGTGGAAGAGTGACCTCCCTGCTCCTGCGGGCCACACTATTCCTGATATAGACCAGGATGCCATTGGCCTTCTTGGCCACCAGGGCACACTGCTGGCTCATGTTCAGTTGGCTGTACCAGCACCCCCAGGTCCCTTTCTGCCTGGGCACTGGCCAGCCACTCTGTCCCCAGCCAACAACACTGCAGGGCATTATTGTGGCAAAATGCAGGACTCAGCACATGGACTTGTTAAACTGTAGCCCTCCTGCCTACCAACACACACTCCCAGCTTAGTGTCATCTGCAAATTCAGTACCCTCGTCCACGTCATCAATGAAAATATTGGACAGAGTTGGCCCCAGCACAGACCTCTGAGGAACACCACTGGTGATTGATCCCCAGATGGATGCAACACTGTTCACCAGCACTCTCTGGGCCCGGCTTCCAGCCAGTTCTTAACCCAGCAGAAAGTGCTCCTGTCCAAGCCCTGGGCTGCCAGCTTTTGTAGGAGTGTGCTGTGGGAGACAGTGTCAAAATTGTTGACAAGAACTCTGTGATTCTGGATAATGAATGCACTTCTTTGACTTGGACCACAGTATATACATGCACATTTGGGAATTCATCAGTATCTACAGATATATTCTTTGAAAACTAACACACTGTAAGGCCTCATCAAATGTGTTATCATTTAACAACAAATAAAACCCCAAACAACTGGTCAATGCCCAAAATTACACCAGAACAGATGAGGAACAGCTCTTCTGCAAGGACAGCCTTCATTTTCCTCATTTCCCAGGATATATTCTGGGGACCATTTGAGTGTTTTGATTTAGGCAGAGCATGTCTAGTGCTCATAGAGCAGGGAGATACACTGAGGAAATTATACTGGAAAATATTTTTTTTCTTGGATTTACCATGCAATAACGAATTTATATGACAGCGATAAAATGGATGAAGTGTCATCTTTGTTCTCAAGGATAAAGTTCATTATGTCAGGAATCCAACTCTAGCATTTAGGAAAAAAAAAGGGCATTAAAATATTAAAAATTAAAAATTAAACTGTAATAGTGGGACTCACTACTTGGAAAACATAGGTGTTATATATATATATATATATATATATACATAGGTGTTAAATATATATATGTTCAGAGCTTAAGTAGACACTTGGGATTTTATGTAAAGTGTTACTTGAGTCTCTCATCTCTCTCCTTCTACATGAGAGAGTTAAGGTTCTTCAGCCACAAAATCTCCTAGATTATTCAGCCACATCTAATGTTTTAATTATAATGTGCATGCCATCTTTTCAAGCCCAGCAATCTATTTTTTATTAGCAGAAATTAATTTAAAATAATCTCTACAAAGAAAAATGGCAAAATCTGCTAAACAGTATATTAAGCAAATCTCACACATTCAGAGTAAAATTCCATTTTTTCCAAAGTTGCAGAGTTATTTTCCCCTTCTTTTCTTTATAAGAAAGCCTAAAACCAATAGTCTTGGAATTGAATGGAAATCATGAGTCCAGATATTCATCAAACCATCATCTGAATACAAAACGCACAGGTCTGGGAAACATTGTAGGTACACAACAATAGAGGTACAAAATTAGATAAAACTTTTAGAGAAACAGAAAGAAAGCCAACAGTGGCACTGCAGTATAAACAAATATTTTCTCCAACAAGTGCTTCTGTGAAAGTGTTTTTGGTTTTGTAGCAGGAAGTGAGGAATAGAATTTGCACTGAAAAACTTGCCTGTTCAGCTCAAAAGCACTTGGAAGGCTAGGAAGTAGAGAATGGCATAGAAATGAAACTACCATTTAAAACCAAATTGTGTTGTGCCAAATAAGAAACAATTAAATCAAACTGGGATAGCAGAGAATATAGAGCAACGTGTATTTCATAAACAATTGTCTGAATTATTGAAAATAATTTATATGCACCACAGAAAAATTATTGCAAGTTAATTTATGAGCATAAAAACAGATCAAATATGTCAATAAAAATATTTATCAGAAATAATTTAACCAGGAAAGATTCCTTTGATCTACACAGCAAAAATCATGTTTAAATGAATTAGTGAATGGAAGGAGACTTTCTTCAATAATGTGATTAGTGGCTGCACCTGGGTTTTGTGTTGTTTTAAGAGATGCACATTCAGTGCACTTCAACAGTAAATGTCCACCCCACTCTACGTTTGCTATGATACCAATTCCATGTTAGCCTTACTTATTGCTTTAAATGTGGCAGGATCATGTGCTGCATTTATTATGTATAGAAAATTAGCCATGTATTCTTCAAATGAAGCATATACAAATACGCAGTAATTCTTCTGAAGCATTTAAGAATACTGTGGACTTGAGACTGTTAAGGACACAGAAGTTAGGTCTGCACCTGTAAAAAATCAGTAACTATTTCATTGAAGATTTTTGTTGACTTGTTTTAAGATAAGGTTTGACTTGCTATCTTCTTCCTAAAGCAAGCACTAAATCTGTCCAGTCAAATCTGTCTTTGTGTACACTCCTGAAACATGTTCAGTTGTAATCAAGAGATGTTACACTGAATTTTGACTTGAAAAATGATTTAATTAAGCACAGGCATCTTAGACTGTTCTAAAGTTAACCTGACTGGTTACCTTCAATAAAGCAACAAGCCCTAGTATGTCATCAAATATTATATAGTTCAAAGGGAATTTTGGGAAACTTTTAGGAGAATCAGCAGAACTTTGAGGTAAATTTGTAGTCAATCACAGAAATTTCAGGCCTATATCTAACTTTTCTAACTTTTTATTTTTGCAAGAGTGCTCTTTATTGCCTTTTTAAAATGACAACAGGCTAAAGCCAGTTCAGAACTGTAGTGTTTGGGCTTCCCTAAACACTAATTTAGTGTGTTCTGGTTATGTTTTAATATTTTAATATTAAGAAAATGAAAGACTGGAATTGTGATTTGCTTGATTACTGTGAGGGGTTTTTTCTTCCCTTCACTAATTAAATTATTGGCATGTATTTTGCAATCTAGAGAGAGTTTAAATGTATACAAACTAAGATAATATATAAAAATCTTTTTCCGTTACTAGGACTAAATAGAGACATACTATGACTTACAGTTAACTGCCATTTAAAAAACTCTGAGTAAATACAGTAATTTCACACTGATAAGCCGCACCTATTTCACTGAAGAATCGAGCTGATCTCGGAAGCGCAGCTAATCACCAGGTGTGGCTTATTTATGGATAAATTCCAGTGAAATGCCAACCCGGAAGTGCGAGCCGGCTGGGGATGGAGCCGCCGCTTTGCCTCCTTCATGCGAAGCCGAACTGCTTTGCCGCTGCTTTGCCGCCACTTTTTGCCGGCTTTGCACTTTACCGCCGCTTTTTACTGCCACTTTTTGCTGCTACTTTTTGCCACTGCTTTGCTGCCGCCTTTTGCCGCCCCTTTTTGCCAGCTTTGTGCTTTGCCGACGGTTTTTGCCTCCTCTTCTGAGCGGTGCGGGGAGCCGCGGCAGCCAATGCCGGGGGTGGGAGTGCTGAGGTGCATGGCACGGGAGGGCGCATGGGGCTGCGTTTAAAAGTTTTGCCGGTCTGTGAAAACTGTTTGCAAATTGTGCACTTGATAGCAAACCCCGCGATCGCGCAATTCTGTTACTAACTCGTTACTTTGTTGCACATGGATCCTCACTTTTATTTTAAAAAAATGGTGTGGCTTATCACACAGTGCGGCTTATTTATGGACAAATTCTGTGATCTTCCTGGCTACCTGGAAGTGCGGCTTGTAACCAGGTGCATCTTATGAGTGTGAATTTACTGTACATTATTTCATATGAGATATTCTGCAGTTTTCACAACAACTGAGCATTTTTAACCACACTAAGCTGGCTACAAAAAAAATTGGCTGCTCTGAGTTCACCTACTTTTGGTTTGCTTCTTTTTTAAAAAAAATTCTCTAATCCAGCAAAGTAGACACACCTTCCTATGAGTCAATGAGTCTATATCTTTCTAATTGTGTCTATATCTGAAACCTCTCTGGGTGCTGACAAAGATTCTTACACTGTTGTCCATCATGGGTGGTCCAGTTTGAGATTGTTTTTCATATGCTACCAGCCACACTTTTATTTTTGATGTATTTCTCCTGTATTAAAGCAAAAGGAGAAAAAAGCCATTTGGTCTCTCACCCCAGCACCCACTGATCTGTCCAATTTAAGAAAAAAACCCTTTATCATACATCTTTTCAAATGTGACTACTTTACTTGGCTCAGACAGATTAAAAGTGAAATGGAGTCTTTTGACTAATAGCAGCATAACTTCCCACCACATACTGAGCCACACACAAACACCCTTTTCTTGTTCTTATTCATGTACTTGCACTACAGTGCATATAGGTTAAAGGTTAAACAACTGTTTTGCCAAAAATGACAGGCAGTAGTGTGGTTTGAAATGGTCCGCTGCAGAACCAAGGTGCCATCACTGCTGTGACTGCCTGCTTTTAGTCATTGTCCTCAGAAATGCCTTCCTGAGGATGTTTTGGCCATGCCTCAATTTAAACTGCTGGTTCCTTACTTCTAGTAACTTTTCTTAGATGAAAATTTATGTCAAAACACAGATAGTTAGGTATATTTTATGGGCCTCCTATGCCCTTCTATTAAAGCATTGAACTGGGCTGGGTGGTGTTTAAAGAGCAGACCACTGACCTTTATTTTCTTGTTACTCTTTGGTCTCCTTAAGTCTCCACTTGCTTCCCTATAAAAAAAAAAACAAACAAAAAAAACCCAGACAAACCAAACAAAACCCAAAACAAAACCCAACACATCCCCATAAACAAACAATCAAATAGAAAACAACAACAAAAAAAGTATTTTCAGAGAACAGTCGTAAGAAAGAAAGAAAGACAGAATTGGCAGCTGTGAAGACATCTCCGCAGAATCCAGCTGTGCTAGTAACTACACTGCACATGCCACCTTTCTCATCTCCTACTGTATATCGAACTGGAAGATCTGTGTCTAAGTGGGAAGAAATGGAAAGAGGTGGTTCCTTTTTCATTCACATTTACCCCTTTAGCTTTGAAGTTTGTCAAATATGAATGCTTAATGGTACATGTATCTCTTCTCTAAAATATGGGAAAACACAACAGTTTGCAAGCCACTCCTGTCAAATTCATGCCTGTGATCTGAAGGAAAAAGAATTAGGCTAGTCAATGCTCTCTTAGTCCTTGGTATTATTTTTTGCATATACTGCAAATTACAGTTCAATGAGATCTATGCTGATTTTCCCCTAGAAATTGGAAGAACATTTACCAAAAGCTGTTGGCTTAAAACCAAAAGAATCCCTGCACCTGAAGCTACTCTGAAACACAACCTCCTTTTCCAGGGGTGCTCAGTCACATTCTTCACAAGGGATACTAAACCAACAATCAAGCATTTTAGGAAAAAAAAAAAAAGAAATTAATTTATTTGCTTGGAAGAATAGTACTATGTCTTCACACAAATAAGAAATTTTTTACAACTTCTACAACACCAGAAAGGTTTTTTAAACTACACTTCTTAAGTTCTGTACTTCAGGAAGTCTACTCTTCATTAGGGGAAGCCTAGCAACAAAGTGAAACAGAATATGAAATGCCTCATCTAGTAGTGTTAGGCAAAGAAAGTGCAGCCCAAATCCCAATTCCAACATTGGTAGCTGTATTGTAGCTGAAAGTATTTTTACAGGGTTTGTAGTGCAGGTTTGGTGGCCCAGTAATGAAGGATGATTAACCATACCTCTCATTAGGGTTCTTTCTACATTGGAAGAAACAGGGGTTTTTTTGTTTGTTTTGTTGTTTTTTTTTTCACATAACCCCTGAATGACACTTGCTACTTTTATTATTTAAAACATTTTTGTTTCAGCTTATATGAATAAGAATTATCTTAAATTCAGCAAAGGGAACAAGAAAAAATGAAAGCATGATTTGTTCAAAGACACTATGAAAAAAAAGTGATAATTTGCTCATATGGAACCATAGACAGAAATGACTACTCTATTTCTGCTTTTTGCTCCACATCTGAAGTATGCCTATTCAGCTCATATTTCCCTCTTTTTGTAATCGTTTGTAGAAATAAATTCTGGGAGTGAATTGCATAAATATAACTAACACAAATCCCAAGCCACAACTTGCCTTGGTTTCTTTATGAAATCTATTTTGTTATCCCAATTTTAAATAATTACATCAATATTTTCCTGTTAGTAATAAAATGTGCACACATCAATTGGTCTTTCTTATTGTGGTAATATTTCTCATATCAATATATACCCATCAAGAAAAATGTTAATCCAATGTGATCGGGTTTCATTAAAGTATTTGGAGCTTCCTGGTAGTCCCTGAAATCCGCTTTTCAAGTGAACATTGCTAACACTGAATTTAGATAAAACATTAAAATCTTCTCTGTCTAGATTTTATATATATATTAAAGGATTTGTATACTCTAATCACAATATGCTTTCTTAAAGAAACCCACAAAAATGGTGAATCAAATGAGAGAGGAGCACCATATTAATGATGTGGTGAGCCTGAAGTAGTTAAGACTACAATTATAAAATACTTCCAGCAACGCTTGAAAAGAGTAAGACAAAACAAAAATTATAGGAATTATTATTATTAACAAGTAAAGGAATTCTGCATCCCTTTAAAATGGCAAAATTATTCTGTTGGCTACTACGTTTACCGTAGAAGAGAGTTGACAATTACTAAAATATCTGAAGAACCTTTCTTTTTTATTCTTTTACTTTAAAAGCTAACCCTGTACACAAGCTAGAAGCCTTGTCATTAGCTTCAGCGAATACAAGATGAAGCTGTTAAATATTATTGTATTTTATTACCAGCCTCACCTCCCTTTCCCCTTTTAATCCTAGGGTAATCTTGCTATTTCTAAATACCGAATGATTTAAATGGCCACAGGATGTTTCAAAAGATTTCTTACAGTGTCTATTCCTAGCACATAACTTTCCTTATTTCTCAATACTAAATATTCTATACTAAATATCTTATATTCATATGGAAATTGTAGGGCTAGCAGTGCTTCACTGAAATGTGTCTAAATTCATATGTCATAGAAGGTTCACACCTAGATAATGTTCTCACCCAACACAGAAGAACATCATCCATTTGAAGCCCTCCAAAATACCAGTGATTCACTGCCAAACTTTCAACCACCATCTCACAGCTACCCATGCTCCCAGTGCAAGTACATTCATCTGGAACAGTTTCATCCCCCATCACTCCAGCTCACTGCTCTTAAGTGCTCTGACAAGTAAGTACCTGCCCAGTCCAGAAGGCACTGACTTGCATTTAGCTCCAAAATCTGTGGCTACAGAAGGAGAACTAGTCTGATAAAAATATGCTAGATGTTAGAACAATATAAAGGTGCACATAAATCATCTATTCAGCTCTAAGTGGTTTTTTTAGAGCAGACTAGGCAAGAGCAGAGGTTAAAAATTACAGGAAGCAGCATTCAGAGTTAGCAAATACACTTAAGCAAAAGCCACTGCAGAGGGGATATTTCCTCTATATAAATACAAAGATTATTTATACTTTTATATAAATATGTAGTAAACAAGAATATCATATCTGCTAAAAGCCCAAATTGAATTGTAGAAAACTCTTCCCAATCATCTGTGTCTATTCACATTTCTGCTGTCAGTCAAGACTAATCTCTGGAGAATATATTTTTAATTTTTATTTGCTATATGTTTGTCTCACTACCAACATAAAGCAGCTCAAAGCAATGATTGACAAACTATTTTAATCTGAAAAATAACTCTAGTTCTACTAAGAATTTATAAAATATCCGAGTCAAAAATTTCTGAGTCAAAATTTCCAAAAATTCTCCCATATAAAAGAGTTCAATGATTTTTTAAAAATTATTTTTAACTGGAAATACCAGCTGTTTGTTGCACTTTTATGGTACTCAACCAGAGAAATATGGTGTTGTGTTCTTCTATGATTTAGTTACAGTAGTTTCACGATTATAAGCGGCACCTTTTTCACTGAAGAATGCAGCCTATGCCAGTGGTGCGGCTAATCATCAGGTGCGGCTTATTTATGAACAAATCCCAGAAAAATGCCAACCCAGAAGTGAGAGCCGGCCGGGGATAGAGCTGCCGCAGAGCCGCAGCCGGCTGGGGAGCTGCTGTGGAGCCGTGGCCAGGCAGGCTGGGGGCAGGTGGGGAGCGGGCTTTGCGCCCCGGCAGCACTGCCCCTGCACCCCGGCGGTGCCACCCCCCCACCCCCAGCGAGCCCCCGTGCCCCAGCAGCACCAGCCGGCAGCAAGCTCCCGCGCCCCGATGGTGGGCGGGGCAGCGGGGCCACGGCAACTGGCAGCATGCGGGCTCTCTGCCAGGAGGAACTGTTGGGGCACAGGGACTGGCTGCTAGCAAGCTCCGCGGAGCAGGAGAGAGCT